>CM064492.1:42579582-43107082 GCA_032716605.1 Paralithodes platypus | reverse complement strand
TCCCTGGCTTGCCACCAGGGTTCAAGTAGCCCAGGAGTGTTGAACAAACTCCATTCCCTGTCAGTTCCGTCTCACTCAGACGAAAATGAGTACCTGGATTCATGGTGGCTAAAATGAATTCAGGGGCCTGATTGGTGGCTTCCTACAACCAATCAACACAGAATGAGAACTTGGTTAGCCACCAGGATTGCTCAGTGGCCATTGGGCAGGCCTTCTCTCGTGTTCGCCTCGTCCCACCCATACGTTAAAACTGGGTACCTGGAGTGTAAAATCGGCCTTGGCGTAGGTCGTATCACTAGGGTAAATTTGATTACTTGCTTCACCTTTCCTATATACTTCCGTTCCCTATGTGTTGTCCGTCCTGTCCCCTCTCGAAAAGTATCCTCAAACTGTCTCTCCAACAAAAAAAAAACAGCTCACGCAAGTTGGGTCAAGCCCCGACGCCTTCATCTCCTACTAAAAATTCACTTCCTCACCCCCTACTACTTCCTCTGTACCAACTCTAGTATTCGAAGCATAAGAGTGATCAAATTTTTATTACTTGCTTCACCTTTCCTATATACTTCCGTTCCGTCCGTTCCGTTATTTTAATCATTACCTGCCCATTCCCTGAAGATGCAAGATGTTTACTTGTGAAACGTTGGATCCACCATGAATTTTGCTAACCTGTTGTACCTCATCTCTGAACCCCAGAGGAAAATTGTTAGAAATATTGAAAGCTGTAACAATAAAATACTGAATGCTGAAACTGCTGTTGCCTTTAACCTCGTCTGTTTAAAAGAGAATATATATATATATATATATATATATATATATATATATATATATATATATATATAATATATATATATATACAGATTTTACCTAAGAGATTCAATACTACTTGCAGAATTCTAGGTCGCAGAGTTGCTATACATTTTTTTTTTTTCATTTTTTTTTTTTTGGTTATGTGAAAACTACACACCTAATTTATTTATTTATTTATTTATTTATTTGTTTTTAAATACGCAGTGATTGCCTAACCGAAAACTAAAATTTTGAAATACACAGAAATAGGCCACCAGGGGTGATAGCATAACCAAAAATACAAATTTGAAATATGCAGAAATAGGCAACAAGTGATGATAGCCTAGCCGGAAAAAAAAATAAATATGCAGAAATATGCTACCACAGGCGATAGCGTAACTGAAAACAAAAAAATTTAAATACGCAGAAATAGGCTACCAGGGGTGATAACCTAACCTAAACAAGTATATATATATATATATATATATATATATATATATATATATATATATATAAAACAGAATATGTAACTAAATATACAATTCACCAAATAGTGATTATATAAAACTAAAAAGTATAACTGCACACAAGGTGTTAATATACTGTATGTATTAACAGATGGCGCTGGTGTGGCTGTAGGTTAGTCAAGCAGGACTCTTTGTAGATAAACAAAGTTTATCAGTCAAAGGTTACTACTAGATCATGCAAGCAACAACTAAAATTACAGATCTAATTACATAGCTACATTAGGATACTGAATACAATAACTACTAGAGTTAATAAGAAAATACAAAGTAGTTTGGTAGTGCGCGCGTTGTCTGCTACACTCACAAGCTAGGATAAAAAAGGTAAACAACAATGTTTATCAGTCAGAAAAGCAATACATTGACATACACAGCAACTACTAAACTATGTGGAGGTTACAAGCACTTAACTACTGTTCATTCAATAAATAAAGGGAATAGGGTTATGAAATACTCAAATTATGATAGAGCTTTCTCTGTGGCGATGCAGGGCTGTTGACGCTGCTAGAGCCAGTGAGTGAAAATGAGCCGGCGAGTGAAAGGGTAAGTACATTATCACGATTTTATATCCATGTATTGAATACTTGATATCAATCTAATTATGCACTCAACTTCACCTGAATAGCCTAATATTTAAGTGTAAGATATATGTATATATGGAAAGAGAGAGAGAAAGGTGTTTCGGAGGGCAAACTAAGGTTTCTCTCTATTATGGTGAGGCACGGAAAGGATCAGCAAAGGAGGCCAGGTAGTGAATCAGGAAATACAGTTGTCCTCAACACAAAAAAAGAAAAAAAAAAAAAAAAAACAGTAGCATTCTCCGGGAGTACCGCCCTGTTCGGCTGGTGCCTACAGGAGGACAAATAATATATACAATATTAAATATAGTTATGCAAAATATAATCTTAACAATATTAAATATTGTATATATTATTGTCATTCCTTATTCCTTTTTACTTATCTTACATATCTAATTATATATCTTATTGTAATAAACATCAGATGTATTTTTTTTAATTTATCTATTGAATACATATTAAATTTTCACATGTGATGTCATTATTATACTCATGATAGGTTTTATTTTTCTCTTTTTAGGCTTGATAATGACACAAGATAAATGTTGAAACGTTGCCAATAAATATGTTCCTGTTCGCTTTGGTCTTCATATTCCTTACACATATACTGTATGTGTATATATATATATATATATATATATATATATGTTGAACGAATGGGAGATGAAAGGCTTACAAAGAGAATATGTGAGTCAAATACAAGGGGAGATAGACGGGCAGGAAGACCCCCATTGAGATGGAGAGACTGTGTAAGAAAAGCTTTGGTCAGGTTCACCGTGTCATGCCGTGGGAATTGCGTGCCAAAAGCGATTTTATTGTTTAAATGCCATCTATAGGGTGTTAATAAACAGAAAAACTTGGGTGGCAATTTTACTTTTGGGAATTTGTTTATTAACACCCTATAGATGGCATTTAAACAATAAAATCGGTTTTGGCACGCAATTCCCACGGCATGACACGGTGAACCTGACTATTATTTAGGCATATACTGTGATATTTACACGATATGATTGTGTATGTTTATATATATAAGAAAAAAACGACAAATGTATGATAAAACATGTAATATTCATGACATGACTTCATAGCACTGATACAAATAAAGGAAATAAAAATATACTTTTCTGTAATCATCACACATTCATACCGCCCTTTACCACCAGTAATTACTCCACTCAACATCTAGATGAATATTAACAATAGACTAAATGAATGTAAAATCTTAAATTACTCTTATGGGGTCATTTGGTGCTCTAAATACATTGGCTAACTGGTTGGCTACATGTCATCTTCGTCACAAATACTGTAGTCTTTCACGTTTCCACAGTCAGTCCATTTGCATAATGCTGTGCATGGCAGGCGACTTTTATGGCATGAACAGTTCACTTTCTCCTTGCACGCACCTTTGCATCCACACCTAACTAGTTCAAGTACTGCACGTGGTGCTGGCTTTTCGAGACAGTGTACTGGTATAAGGTTTTTGTCGTCATTTAGTTTCCATCCATTCCCCTCTGGGAGCAGGTTCTTTGGCTTTGGTTCTTGGTAGGTTTCGTCTCTTTTGGACATCAGGTTGGCACGTTGTATGTGAGGTTTGAGAGTGCTTCGCGTCGGTGGAAGTTTTTCACCCTCCTAGTTCTTGACCTTGAACAGCTCCCATCGAAGATCTGGCAATGTGACGCACAAACTTTTGCTGGAGTATACACTGCAGACGAACGTCTCGACATTGACAACATCAGCTTCAGGAAGACTGTCTGGACATCCAAAGATCTGGAAAGTCTTGATAATCTTGCTGCTCGAAGGTAGTTGCAGGAACTTGGTTATCCACGCTTTCTTCGATATACTGAAGAACTTTCCACCCCAATCCGCGCCAGTGAAGTTGTGCAGTCCTATCAAAGCCTTTGACTTCTCCTCCAATCGCAGTGCACCTCTCTTTGATGTCAATTGTCCGGATGAACTTCCCTCTGCCAGTTAACATCTTCAATTGTCCTGGGATGGTGTGGTTGGCAACAAGATCTATCAACAACAAGAACACATCTGTGTCTGGGGATCACACATACATGTCTCGCGTTGACGTTCCTTGTCTTGCTGCATCGATGACATGAAGCGGGATCTGTGTGTCAGCTTCCTCGTGATTGTGAGTGGACATATTCTGACTGATGATGTTGTTTGCATTGGTGTATGCTGATGACCCATAAACAACAACAAGCCCTTTGTTACTCCCAGAGAAATGCTTCAGCAATCGTTTCCCAAGAAATTCTGTGAGCTGGGACTTGGTGTCTACATGAGATAGCAGAAGCTTCATAGGAACATTGCGTATGTTCATCGCGTTTTGTATTATGAACTTCTCTGGTTGTGCTGAGCCTGCTCGCTTGGAACGTGTTTTTTCTTTCATAGATCCCGTTATATAGCGGTCGAAGATGATTCGTCCTTCACTGTAACAATTCATCATGTTGTCGATTCTCTTGACAAATGCATCAGCCAGGTCACTAATTGTGTGCATCCCTGGAAGCTTCTTCATACCCTGTACGACCGCTTGTCCATCAATGATGATGACCCTTTCTCTGGCGAACCTGGATTCCTTCAACCCCAACTTGTCATCGTCAACAGAAAAACTTGTTGGGTGCGGACCGACATAATCCTCGATGGATTTTGGGTGTTCTTCGACGCCCTCTGTGGTACCCTCCATTCCCTCATCGTTGGTGAGAGCAACGATTTCAGTTGGTACCTCTTGGATGCGTGGTGTAGTGTTGTCTGATCCAGTTACTGGTGGTGTATATGACTCGATTTCCTTCATGAACGAGCTCTTGTCACTCGGGATCCGCAGTGTCCCATCTGTTGCAAAGAGGGAACGAGGTGTGACCGCCATTTCAAAGTTTCCGATTGTGTCTCCCAATTTGTCTACTAGTTCTGGTCGAGACTGTTGAATTACTAGGAAGCGAGCTAGTAACTGGCGATCTTCACGAAGCTTCACAACTTTGTTTCCAACTCCATAGCTTGTCTTCTTCACACAAGACAGTTGTTACAAACATTTTATGAATGGAGGATGCCTTTAGGCACATGGACCTTTTTGTTTTATCTGTGTTTTTCCTTCCTCCGTTCATTGTCTCTTAAAAAAAAAAAAAAAAAAGTGCTGTGTGTCTTCAGCTTCATCTTCTCAATTCTGTCCCATAGAGAAACGGGAGAAGCATCTACAAGTCTGTCAGCCACAAACTGTTCATATCGATTCGTCCCTTTCAAGTCTCTGTCCAGGATATCGCTTTTCGCACTTTCGGGTACAGCCATCATCAACCCAATGTTCACCAACTGCATGTCAGTGGCGAATGGGTTAGTTTCGCAATGTTCTTCAAGGCCACGTTTCATTTTATCTACATTTGCAGCGAACTGCTGGGCTATTGTTCCTGATAGTTGATAATGTTCTTGTTGAGTTGCATCAGTGGTCGAAGTGTAGTGGTGTCGGAAATCACTGACAATACGGGTCAACTCTGGTGCTGTCAGCAGGAAGCGAGTCAGTGCAGACACATTTTGCGTGATTCTTGTGATCCCTCCCACTACCTTGAGTCTTCGGATTTCTTGTTCGAGGGTTTGATCCACCAACAGGTTGCAGAACGGTGTTCCTGTCTTCTTGACACAGAAGTCACCATCTTTAAGTGCACTCCATGTGTCAGGGTCGTCTGTCTTCAGTGCATTCATTTGAGCCAAATGAAATGGCATCAGTCTGGCATACTTGTACAGGTCGTGAGCAAAGAAATACTTGACCTGATTGTCGGGCGGCCAAATATTCTTCCCAGTCACCTTGTCTACACACTCGGAGTAAGTGTAGTAGGCACTCGACTTGATGCACATAATTCATGAGGAATTTACCAACTTCTCCATCATTTGATGTTGTCATCTTCTCTTCGATACTCTCAGTGTAGCTTGCACATATGTTGTCAAAGACTGTGGTGCTTTCTTTCTTTCAACTGTGCAGACCTTCTCGGAGCTGTTGGCACTGTTCTGCAATGACTGAGGTGTCATCAGCATCAAGCTGCTCGTACTTCATGATGTAGCATGCCAAGGCATTTACTGTGTGGTACTCATTACCCCGTGTTACGTCCTGGGATATATAAACACTGGGCTCTTTCTATTGGACTAGGTATGCGGCAACAAGCAACAACGGAAAACGCTAGATCCAACCCTTATCTATAAACCCAGGCAACAAACCACCCTAAACCGTCGAGAGTCCTACCTGGACAACGAGGTATCCTATGACTCGGTTACAGGGTGCACGCACTATAGACTGCTGATAGTCAAGCAGGCTATATAAAAGATCACACAATTAAGTTGACTTAAAGCTTCAAGGAAAAGATAGATAACGGAATTAAATTGCAGAAACAATTTAATAACAAACTAGAAGAAAGTACATTTAACGTTACGTTAATTAATACAACTAATCACCCCTGCGTGAAAGAAGGTGAAAGCAAACAGTCCTCAAAACATCGTACCGGTAGACAAGATGCGGGTTTCTAAACTGCATGCGGCTACTGTAGGATCTGATGCTTAGCAAAGAAAGTATGTTACGGATTTAGAGAACTCTTAACTCATAAGCAGGAATAAATACTAGTGATAGGCCATACAGTGTATAATGGCATAGGTATAATTAAATAAAGGCAGCAACTCGCAACATAACCACATACAGGTGTGCTTCTCACTCTTAGTCAGGCAAGCCTGCTCGGTCAGAGGCTCTAAGCCACACCCTGACTCACAATGCTCACAAAAACGGTAAACTGTGGCACAATAACAAGCATACAGAGATAATAAACCCCTAGCTGTTAATCTGCCAGGTGGCAGAGGTCTAGCTGGAAGGATATAGGCTTTGGATACCCGGGCTGAGCCACCTGCTCTAGCCTAGGGACGTTCCCAAGTCTGTGCGCCAAATTACTCTAATTGAAAGGGTGCTCTCTTGAGAGACTCAGATCGCAAGTATCTGACTCTCTCCTGGCGACCCTAAAACAAAAGCAAGACGTGCTAGCGCAGTGCTGAGTGGACTAGGCAAGGGCCCTCACACAACACAACACTAGACACACAGGGACACAGACAAGAAAATGCCCCCAGACTCCCACGGGTATCCTAGTAAAGTCGTGCGGGTCCACAGGACTCGCACCAGCAGACTTTACTTAAAGGATCGCAAAAAGCCTCCCCTCCGGTCTAGCCCCTGCTAACCTGACACAAGAACACACTAGCAAGCATGAAACCACCAAATATGAGACAACAAAAAGCTTCCTAGGTCTCATTAACAATTACGTCTCTGCATAAGGCCCAAAATCCTATCTAGTTATCTGAGAGCTCGTCGTTAATACAATAATAGATATAAGGTCTATCAAGGGGATGGGATAATTAAATAGATTGGTGAAGTAGTGGAAGGAAGGTATACAAAGTAAGAGAGAAAGTTTCTAAGTGGGGTTGAGAGGGATAGATATCAAGGGGGTCCGAAGGGTACGACAGTGAGGTGAGCTCTGAGTCTTGAATCTGTCTGGACCCTGCCCTAGGCATGCAGAATACATCCCAGGCTTGGCAACACTCAACACAGTTGCCGGGTCAAAATCGTCTACCCCGTGCGTGAGTCGAAACTAAGCCTAACGTTGCAATCAAATGTATGTGGCAACATCAGGCTCGTCCCAAGCTGGCAAGCGAAGCAACGTCCCAAGCCGGTCTCTCTCTCCCGCTCGTCTCCTCCCGCCCTCACTAAAAACATCTTATATATTATAATGAAACAATCAACTATCGAGAATAAAATATACTAAGATGCGTTGGTTAAGAATAAGGGCAGCTACAAGCTATGAAACAACATAAGAATATCCCAGACATTAGTTACGTTGTCATAGGATATATACTAAGGAAAAGCCTGCCGACCGGCTGCCACCAGCCGGTTTCTAAACGGCTGGGCAGCCGACGCGCGCGCATGCCCGCACGTGGCTACTATGCAGAAGCGTCACACCCGCGTGAATGCTTTCCCACCATAGATGTGACGCAGTGTTGTTGGGGAATAGATACCCTTTTCTATGGCGACCGTGTCAAGACCGCTGCCTTCGATGTACTTTCCTAGTGCATGCAGGGCTGCAAAACATATGTGGAGCTCCCCTGCACGTAGAACCCAATTGATGTTCCCCTCTGATTCTTGGATCTTCACTGCTCTCTCATAGAGATCAAGGTCTAGAGTGATAACAGTTTTTCTGTCAGGACCCATCACAACAGCAGATATATTCTGTGTCAGTGAAAGGACGGTATATAGTGTCGCGTAATCCGTTGGAGCCTGTCGAAAGAGTGGTGCAACAACTTCACTGTGTGTTTTTGTTGACTTGCAATCTTTGAGTTGCAGAAGCAAGGAATTTGTTGCAGACCAAGTAGGCATGAGAGACTGCCGAGGTGGATGTTTGTTCAGTCTACTGGTCGGCCGAGATCCTTGTTGGTGGTCACTCGTCTCTGGCATTGTCGTGTCCTCATTGGTGTCTTCTTCCACAACCGGATCAAGGTCTTCTGTCAAATTACCTTCTGTTGTATGGTCGTTAAAGCTTGTGTTGGCGTTGATTGTGACATCTTCACTGTTACATTGGACAGTGTTGTTGCCTAGATGCCAAGCAAGCATCCAAGAGCGGTCCATTGTGGCGTATCTCTTCTGAAGTCCAGAGTTCGCGTTGATCTTGTAGGTATCAAACTTGGTAGCTTTGGGGATGATCCGTAGGTCTTCAAGTTACACTACATCCTGCTTTACAGGTGTTACTTTGTCCGGTTTTATGAGCGGCTGGCTCACTGCTTCACCTTCATCTGTGTCTTCTTGATTCATAACGACCACTGTTCCGTGCAATGTATTCTGTCCATCGCACGTGTCTTCCAGGAAGTCGATGTTGTCTATGGCAAAGAAGACGGGCTTGCCCTTCTTGACAAATGTCGGTATGCAATAGCCACCAGTGGATTTTATTCTCTCGACCACTCCACACTCCACTCTCTTTTCGATGTTGAGGACACTGCTGTAGCTGGTTCCAAGATGTAGGTCTGACAGGAAGTTGACAAGCCATTTGCTGCGTACTTTGTTGTATACAGAGAGTGCCAAGCCAATCTTCAGCTGTGTCTCTGTGTGTGACACAAATCCAATATCTGACTTCGGCTTATGGCGAACTTGCTTGGCGCTCTTCATATTTTGCACAAGTACTTGTGATACAATGCTGACGGTGTTGTTTATGGCTCCATCCCGCTTTCCAGAAACAGAGTGTGCATTTGTGCCAAATAGTAGCTGCTTCAGAAAGAAAGCTACCATTGGTGGATTTTCAAACGACATGCTACCAGTGAAATGCCACTTATCTTTGCAATTCAACAATTCATCACGAAGCAACTTAGCAACTCCAACAATGTCGCTAAGTGTTTCCTCTGAATCTTGGGGCACTACTTTATCAACAGCAACTGAAAGGGTTTTACTACTGATGATATGGTCACTTTCATTGAGTCGATGGGGCCTGACAAATTCAGCAGTACTGATATTTTCTGTTATCAAACTTTTTAGGTGGCATTTGAAGTCGGAGCTATCCACACTAACATCATGTTCAGTCAAAGTTGACAGATACTCATCATTAACATCATTCATACTTAGAACAGCACCAGACGAGAGCGAACATTTGACTGCATTTACAATTTCAATGTCACACATATGCTTGGTGATATTATCATCGACCCCAATACAATCAAATCTGAAGGAATAGCATTGGCGTTCAACATTTCGTAAGCAAACTCTGTGATACCACATTTCATATGCAGCGGCATCACCAACTTCCTGCAACAGTGACAGGTTTGCTCGGACTTTGTCGTCACGTGTGTTCGCTTCTATGTCAGAAACCGGGTCCCCATCGTATCTGTCAGGACAAGATGCAACTCTCCATCTGTCGGATTGTCACAGAGAAACGCACAGGACTTGGTCTTTGGCTCCATTGGGCAACACGCACGAACACGTCTGACAGAATCCTCATCATGTGCCAAGGATGGACGTCCGAGTTTAGCTGGTCGCATTTGTAATTCACCAGATGATGTTTCACAAAATCTCTTTTCGGCTTTCTCCAGCATGCCTTTGTGCACTACGAGTTTGTAACATTCTTTATGGTAATGGATGTTTTCCGTATCAGATGCAGACAACTTTGACAGATTTTCAGCCAGAGGTGCATACTGCGTTTCTCCATACTGTGCTCGCTTCTCGGCAAAGTTCTTTATGTTACCAATATAATCTGATTTAACATTCTGTACAAAGGTGTAGCCCTTCCGCTTGCCTTTATAGCAAATGATGCAGGTGAGTGAGTTCATTGTCACGTCCGTTATAGTTGAATCTCAACAGGCCTCGCTTCGAAATGGGTGAACTTTTTTTTTTTTTTTTTTTTTTTTAAGAGACAATGAACGGAGGAAGGAAAAACACAGATAAAACAAAAAGGTCAATGTGCCTAAACGCATCCTCCATTCATAAAATGTTTGTAACAAACATTTGTAGATTGTAAGTTTGTGGAAAGCAATTCGAGGGAAGTGAATTCCAAAGAGTAGTAGCTCTGGGGATAAATGAATTCTGATAAGCAGAAGTTCTGCATTGTGGAGGAGAAAGTGTAAATTCATGGGCGCTCTCAGCTGCCCTAGTTCTACGGGGAAAGATGTGGAGAGGCGGCACAATTGAAGCAAGTTCCTCGGAACAATTGCTGTGAAAATATCTGTAGAATAATGCAAGGGATGCAACGTTTCTTCGTATGGATAATGTAGGAAGGTCCTGTGTGATTGCAGGGTTATTGATTAATCTAATAGCTTTATTTTGAATTTTGTCCAACTGCCTCAATGCAACCACTCCACTTCCACCCCACAGAGGTGAACAGTAATCCATCTGAGAACGCACATGACTTTTATATATTACGGCCAACTGCTCGTCAGTGAAGAATTCTCGAACTCTGTACAGGAGTCCCAGTTTTTTAGAGGCATTCTTAGCAATGCTTCTAACATAATGTGTCCAGCTCAAGTTAGTAGTTAATGTTACACCGAGAATGTCAATACTAGGGGAAGTGGGAATATTTACATAATTCAAAAATATATGGGAGTCAGTGAGATTCTGTCGATTAGAAAATTGAATGTACTTGGTTTTCTGTGCATTAAAGGAAACTAGATTCTCTTGTCCCCATTCATTAATTCTAGAAAGGTCCTGGTTCAGAGAAATTGCAGTGTTTATTTTTAAATTTATAAGATCGGGTTGGGTGAAAGAATTGGTAAATGTGAAGGAACTGTGGAGTGTTGAGTCATCTGCGTAGGAATGTATTGGATTATGAGTGGTAGATATGAGATCATTGATATGAATGAGGAACAGAGTTGGGGCCAAAACTGATCCCTGGGGAACACCAGCATTTATTGAGTGAAATTGAGAATAAAGGCCATCTACCATTACACATATTTTTCTGATATGAAGATAAGAAGAAATTAGTGGAACTAATGATGCAAGGCCATAGTGTGACATCTTCGACAATAAGGATTGATGCCAGACTCTATCAAATGCCTTTGATATATCCAGTGCTATTGTATGTGTTTCACCATGTTGGTCTGTAGCTTGGTTGATTTGATGCGTAAGAAGGCAAAGAATGTCTGCAGTTGATCGACATCGTCTAAAACCATATTGCCTATCACTGATTAATTTATTATTCTCCAGATGCTTAATTATGTGATTATTTAATATAATTTCAAAGACTTTGCCAAGAGTGGAAGTTATAGCTATTGGTCTGTAGTTTGATGGATCTGAAGAGGCACCTTTTTTAGGAACTGAATGGATGTTTGCTTCTTTCCAGGGTACTGGGAAGCATGAGGTATGAGTACACAGACGGATTTTTTTTGCCAATACAGGAGCGAGCACCAAGGAGCAATTCATAAGTACTATTGGAGGAATTTCATCTGGACCAGCAGCCTTATCTACTGAGAGATTCTGCAAAATAGTTTTGACATGTCTGGTGTGGATCTTAAGTGAGGGAATTTCAGGCGAATTAAAATTAAGTACAGGGACATCTTGATTTATTTCATCTATGGTTGAGTTGGTGGAGAAAATATCCGCAAGAAGGTTAGCTTTACCTCGTGGGTCACTTACAAGATTGCCAGTCGGAGATTTTAATGGTGGAATGGATGAAGCAGTAGTGAAGTTGGATTTGAATGAGTTAAGAGTAGACCAAAATATTTTGTTATCATTTGGATTATTTAGAAGTTTATTTGCCTGCTTATGGAGAAAGTTTGATTTAGTTAGGTTTAATACAGTTTTGGCATGATTTCTGATGTTTCTAAAGTAATCAAAGGCTTCATGTGTTTTTTATCTTGTGTATGCATTGTAGGCTATTGCTTTTTGTTCAGTTACTCTAGCACAATTATGGTCAAACCATTTAGGTGAATTAGATCTTTTACTGTACTTTTGATGAGGAATAAAAGTTTCCATTCCAATTTTTACAAAATCTTGTATGTGGCTCAAGGTGGAGTGTGCATCATTAGAAAAGAAAGAGGTCCAGGGAATATCAATAAAGAAACCTTGAAGACCCTCCCAGTCTGCCCTATCGTAATGCCATTTAGTCACCAAAACAGGTTCAGAGTGGGAAGGTGTGGTAGGGGATAGACAGGTGGCCTGTATCAGACAGTGATCAGAAGATCCAAGCGGGGACCTCACTGTAACATCATAAATTTCTGAATTGGTTGTTAAAAATAAGTCCAGTAGGTGGGAATTATGATTAGGATTATCTGGTACACGGGTGGGTTGGTTGACTAGTTGAGTGAGATTAAATGAGTCTGCAAATAGCTCACATTCAAGACCAGCATCATCAGTCCTGGCTGAATGAGTGAACCATTCAACATTATGGACATTAAAATCACCCAACACAGTGATTTCAGAAGAAGCATTTAAGTTGAGGACACTGAGTTGTGAGGACAGAGAATCAAAAAGACTTTGCTCTGGAGGAGTATTTGGGGAACGGTAGATGCAACATATGTATTTAAATTTACCAGCAGAAAATAATTTGTATATAGAATAATCAAAATAGGGACAATTGAAACTAGTAACCTCCTCCAGGGCAATTTCAGATTTTGCGAAGCAACATACACCACCTTTAGGTCTGAAATTTTGGAGCAGTTGATAACCTGGAAAATTAAATCTAGATGTGTCAGATGTGGATGTTACTTGAGTCTCTGTCAAAAAAAGGAGAGTAGGGGATTCTGCTTGAAGAAATTGGTGTACAGAATTGATGTTAGAGTGAAGTCCCCTTATATATTATATTACTTCTTCATAAGTGCATATCTGGAAATAAATAAACAATTATCAATTCCAGATATCAACTAAATATTTGGTACATAAATGAATGATGATATGAGGAAGACACCTGATTTGTTTCACAATTTTCCTATTAATATTTTAAGAGATAAAAATAGTTATAACAATATTAGCGCTTTCATTTCGGGCGATAAACTGCGAAATGACGGTACCCCCCTTTAAGCCCCCACAAAAACCCAAATTCACAAAAGTAAAATTGCCACCCAAGTTTGTCTGTCTACTAAGACCCTATAGATGCCATTTAAACAATAATATCGCTTTTGCCACGCAATTCCCACGGGACCACATTTCAGGTACACGGCGAACCTGACTACTTTGGATGATAGAGGAATGACTATAGATCAGGCAGGGGAAGTGGTGGTGGACATGAGTGAATGGAGAATGCTTGTGAATAGTTGAGTGAACACGTGGTCATTTGGGGGAAGGGGTCGGGCGCAAGTTGGACTAGATAGTAGTCCATCAGGCACCTGGCCCGGGGAGACGATTAATATGAAGGGTGCGCCTGGAAGTGTGGTGGGAGGGCTTGTGGCTTTGGCTCCGCTGCTTGTCTGCCTTCCGAGATCGGAACCTCTCCGGGTGGACGGGGGCCGGGGGAGTGCTGGAGCGACCTTGGTGACCCTGGTCTCTGGGTCTTCTCCTGGGTGACCTAGATGTGTGTGAATTTGTGTTTATATCTGTGTTTGTTCGTTGTGTTGTGTTGTTTTTGTGTTTTCCCTGTTCTTGCTCTGTCTTGAGTCGGCCACCCCCAAGAAAGAAGGAAAACAAAAATACAATAAAATTAAATAGAAAATAAAAATAAAAATAGAAAAAAGGGGGATTGGGCCTTAGCATATATATATATATATATATATATATATATTGTAAGGGAGCAGCGTGGTAGCAGAGACGGAGGGAGGAGAGAGACAGGCGACCCACCTTAATCCACACCAATAGCGGCTGGTGTCCAGTGTCGCAAGCACCACCCGTGGGAGTCTATGCACGTGGTGTGTAGGCCTGGGACCCCTTCACCCACCTACACACGTGGGGCATGTAGGCGTGAGAAGATCTACGTTTCCCACGACAGGAGGCCTTTATCTGATATTCCGTGTGACTCTGCTGTATAGACTAGTGTGACACCAGGTTCTTGCCGAAAATAGAGCTTGGGAAGAGATGTGTATAGGGAGGGAAGAGTTGAGAGTTAGTAGCTGTTGGAGAGCCCGACGAGGCAGAGGTGGGAGAAGTGGGGAGAGCCCGACGAGGCAGAGGTGGGAGAAGTGCTCCTGTTCACGCTGGTCTGGGTACACCCCTGGACATGCGTGACGTGTTGTCTGCTGGCTTGTGTGTTGCGACAAGTAGGTAAACTGTACTGTTTTGTCCTTTGAAGGGGAGATGAGACAGCATTGGTGCATTATTGTGTATGTGTAACGAGCCCCAGTGTTGTGAGGGGCTCTGAGTTTATTGTGCGTTGGGTATTGTGTAACGAACACTGATTAGTGTTCTTGAGTGCACACGTTGTCCGAGCGTGTTGTCTGGTGATATCATATTATGGTATCATATATCGGTCTGTAATTGAGTGTGTTCCAGTTTACTGCTCGGCGTGCTAGGCGTTGATTAACCGTAGTCTTCAAATGTCCTTTTTGTGTAGTGTTCATTCCTTGTAATGAGTGCATTTACTCGAAGCCTTCACTCGGCGCTTAGCCTGTTATTATTCTTTGCCGTGTTTAACTGAATTGTCATGCCTATCAACTTGTTCGTTTTCCCTAGTTAATAGTAATTATAATTAATACGAAAATTAGAAGCGTTTGATATAATCCTTCTTCATTGATTTGTGTTTATCTGAGACATTAACCCTTTTTTACCTTCTGAACGCAACAGCATGCTAGTTGCCCTTGCTTGAATTTTAATCTCTTGGGTTCAGCATTGTAGGGCCGTAACAAGAATTTGGCGACCTTGCTTAGGATTTAGCGAACTTGTACCCACACTAGGGACTTGTCTTTTGTTCACCGGGAATCGAACTTAATAATTTTTAAAATCTTTGTACTTTTTTTTTTTTTTTTTTTTTTTTTTTTCTCACTGGAATCTCACTCAGACGATTTGTTGGTGTACTGTATTGCTACTCATCTCTCGTTTCTGGTACATGAATTCGACTTTGTTTTTGCTTTAATCGGATCAATTAAACCAGGCCAAGATGTTTCTTATGAGCGATGAGGATGTAGAAGGGTTTCTTCGCTCAGATCCCACTTATGAAAATGTCTCTAGTCTGTCTAAGCAGGAGCTTAAACTAGTGGCGGACAAGTTGGATATTAATAACGCAATCTCTGACACTAAGGCGGAGTTATTGGAATGGGTGTTAGAGATATTGGGGCTAGTTTCCGTCACCAGGGATGGGTTAGTTTCAGATGGGGTGCAGACTGTGACAGACACACAACAATCACAATCGGTACAGAACACAGACAACCCGGTAGAGTTGCTCAGAGTGCAACTGGAGTTAGCCAAACAACAAACAGAACAAGCAAAACAACAAACAGAACAGGAAAAACAACAGACAGAACGGGCGAGACTTCAAATAGAACAGGAAACACAACAGACAGAACGGGCGAGACTTCAAGTAGAACAGGCGAGGCTGAAACTGGAGGAGAGGAAACTCGAGTGTGATAACAGGACTGGCAAGACACGGCACGTGCCAGGGGGCGGCAAGGTGTTTGATGTCACTAAACACGTTCGCATGGTGCCGACGTTTAACGAGGCATATCCAACTGGGTATTTTTTGGCTTTTGAGAAAGTCGTGAGTAACATGGACTGGCCTGAGGATAAATGGGCTCTTTTATTGCAAAGTGGGTTAAAGGGAAAGGCTCTTGCCGCCTACACGGCTCTTACCGTGTCTCAAAGTGGCGATTATGAGACTGTAAAAGGGACCATTCTACGTGCCTACGAATTAGTGCCTGAAGCTTACCGTTTGCTGTTTAGGAATCACTATAAACCTGGTCATTTGACGCATGTGGAGTTCATGTAAGAGAAGAAAAAGGAACTAAACAGGTGGCTGCGTTCTCGGGATATTCAGGGTAACTATGAGAACATTTTTGAGCTCTTTCTTTTGGAGGATTTCTGTAGAACAATACACAGAGACGTAGCTTCACATATCCTAGAGAAAGGTACCCTGAATCCCGAGAAGGCTGCCACACTCGCTGATGAATATGTCTTAACTCGCAAGGTAGATCCGGACAGTAGAGCGGGCGGAAGTAGAGGGAGCAGCTACCACCACCACCCCGAGTCACCAAGGTCACTGACCCCAGTCAATGCTGCCATCCAGGCGCCGAAAATTTTGCCTCAAAAGTGGAATGAAAAGCCATGGCAGCCCCCTGCTTCTCTTACCAGTGGCGGAAGTAAGAGGGAGGTAGCGTGCTCCTACTGTGATAAAGCTGGTCACGTTGAACGTGATTGTTTCCTTAAACTGAGGCGTAAGGGCGCGTGGGAGAGGCCTACGGCAGATGTCAGTAAAGCTGAGTACATGAGGGACTTTAAATCCGTATCTACGTTCTCCATTCTGGGAAAAGTCGGTGTGAGTGAGGAAGAGGAGGAGAAGCAGAGGAGAAAGAGAGCTGATGCACTTGCTTTCTTTGTGTCGTGTGGATCTGTTCGTAAGAATGATGAAGTTAAGCATGTGAAAATCTTGAGAGATACAGGTGCTGCACAAACGCTCATGAGGACTAAGGTGCTGGAGAAGTTTGTGCATGAGGGAAAAAGCATCCTCATTCATGGTGTGGGCGGTCAGCTGTCTGTGCCACTCGTGACTGTTAAGCTTAAGAGTGAGCTCGTAAATGGGAGGGTGACTGTTGGACTAGTGGATGAATTGCCAGTGCCAGGAATTGACCTCCTGTTGGGAAATTATTTAGCGGGGAAGAAGGTGAGTGTTTCTCCTATCATTGTTTTCAGGCCTACTGATTGTGCTGTAACCCGGCCCATGTCTCATAGAAATAATGGGATGAATGTGGAAATGGAGAAAAAGAGTGGTGTTGCAAGTGTACCAGGTGCGCTAGATGGCCCTAATGAATGGGGACTAGGGAAATTGTTCTCGCTAGCAAAGAGTGATGTTGCAAGGCTGCAAAGTGTGTTTGAGGGCCCTGACGAGGTGGGGCTAGATGAATTATTCTCGCTAAATGATGGTGTGAGAGAGGATGATGGTGTCTCAGGTGAAAAGTATCTGCCCGGTGTGGGCCCATGTACTAATCACAAGGAGATAGAGCAGCCGAAAGTGAAGGAGGCTGAAGGAAATGATTCGATGTACGGTATAATCAATGAATTGCCTATGCACAAAAATTATCCTCTTGATGATGTAGCAGAGGATGATAAGATGTTGGAGAGTGTCCCCCGGAGTGCTTCAAGCCGGACAATGGGGATGGACTGTGACGTGGGCGTGGCGGATGTGGAGCCTGTCAAGCAGCGGCCGTGCCGAGTCAACCCCGAGAGAGCTAAGGTGACGCGCCAGGAGGTCGACGACGAGTTGCTACGAGACATCAGAGAGCCACGCCAGAGTGAATGCTTCTCCACTGTCACTCTCATAGATAAGCCAGGTGGGTCAGCAGGGTTTTGCATTGATGTTAAGAAAGTCAATGACATCACCAAGAGTGACACTTACCATTTGCCTAGACTTAAGGAATGTATTGAGCATGTTGGGTGTGCCAAGTTCAAACTGGTTGGGGATGTAAGTGATTTGGGGACGGGGGCAGTCTTGTTGCTAGGTGATGATCGTAAGGTAAAGCATCCTGTGTCTGGTGACAGCCAGAATATCAACTTTGTTCATAATGCTTGCAAGGTGGAGTTTGTTCTTGCAGGAGTACCACCTCAATATCATCCATATTCCAGGGAAATGTAATGTCATTGCTGACCACCTGTCCCGCATGTAAAAAATGTTTATGAATGCTTAAATTTGTCGCCACAAATTTATTTTTAAGGGGGAGGGTGTAAGGGAGCAGCGTGGGAGCAGAGACGGAGGGAGGAGAGAGACAGGCGACCCACCTTAATACACACCGATAGCGGCTGGTGTCCAGTGTCGCAAGCACCACCTGCGGGAGTCTATGCACGTGGTGTGTAGGCCTGGAACCCCTTCACCCACCTACACACGTGGGGCATGTAGGCGTGGGAAGATCTACGTTTCCCACGACAGGAGGCCTTTATCTGATATTCCGTGTGACTCTGCTGTATAGACTAGTGTGACACCAGGTTCTTGCCGAAAATAGAGCTTGGGAAGAGATGTGTATAGGGAGGGAAGAGTTGAGAGTTAGTAGCTGTTGGAGAGCCCGACGAGGCAGAGGTGGGAGAAGTGCGGAGAGCCCGACGAGGCAGAGGTGGGAGAAGTGCTCCTGTTCACGCTGGTCTGGGTACACCCCTGGACATGTGTGACGTGTTGTCTGCTGGCTTGTGTGTTGAGACAAGTAGGTAGAGTGTACTGTTTTGTCCTCGGCGTGCTAGGCGTTGATTAACCGTAGTCTTCAAATGTCCTTTTTGTGTAGTGTTCATTCCTTGTAACGAGTGCATTTACTCGAAGCCTTCACTCGGGCTTAGCCTGTTATTATTCTTTGCCGTGTTTAACTGAATTGTCATGCCTATCAACTTGTTCGTTTTCCCTAGTTAATAGTAATTATAATTAATACGAAAATTAGAAGCGTTTGGTATAATCCTTCTTCATTGATTTGTGTTTATCTGAGACATTAACCCTTTTTGACCTTCTGAACGCAACAGCATGCTAGTTGCCCTTGCTTGAATTTTAATCTCTTG
The DNA here is from genome assembly GCA_032716605.1 of Paralithodes platypus. Lineage (NCBI taxonomy): Eukaryota > Metazoa > Arthropoda > Malacostraca > Decapoda > Lithodidae > Paralithodes > Paralithodes platypus. The sequence continues at coordinate 43,088,099 of CM064492.1, read as the reverse complement.
GGTTCAGCATTGTAGGGCCGTAACAATATATATATATTATAGAGAATGAATGGAGATAGGACAAACAAAGACAATAATGTGCCTAAAGGCATTCTCCATGCAATAAAGTGTGCAACAGCTGGATTAAAACTGTTGTAGGTTGTAGGTTTGTGGAAAACAACTCTAAAGAGTTGAATTTCAGTGACTAGTGTTTCTAAGGATTAATAATTTTTTGATGAGCAGAGGTTTTACAACGTGAAGGAGAGAGTGAGAATGAATGGGTATATCCAGGTGCCCTAGTATTGCGGAAAAATATGCGGAGAGGTGGCACAATTGAAGTGAGTTCCTCGGAACATTTGCAGTGAAAATATCTGTATAACAATGCAAGTGGTGCAACTTCTCTTCATATGAATAATGGACGAAGGTCATGAGTGACTACAGATTGGTTGCAGCTCAGGCTAGCATTCAATGTTACACCAAGGATGCCAATACTAAAGGAGGTAGGAATATTTACATAATTAAAAAGTATGTTGGAGTCAGAAATATTGTCTCTTAGAACATTGCATATTCTAGGTTTTCTGTGCATTAAAGGAAATTATATTAGTTTGTCCCCATTCATTAATTTTAGAAAGGCCCTGATTCAGAGAAAATTCAGTGTTTGTTTTGGAATTTATAATATCAGGCTGCGTGAACGAACTGTTAAATATGAAGGAACACTGAAGTACCAAGTCATCTGCGTAGGATTAAAAATAATTATAATAAATAAACTAAGCAAATATTAGCAAACCTTTGACTCACCAGTATGTTTATAATAAACGTGGTAAATTTGATAACATATATAAACAAATTAAGACATACAAATTCCACACGTTTTATTTATCATATCGATAGACGCCATCAATTTAATTTGAACATTATACTGGAATGATCCTAGTAAAATATAGTGTATACTATTGTTTTAACAGCTAATATAACATCAATAATACTTATTGAAATGTACCACTTTTTATATTCATAAAATCATCCATTGACAGATAATATATATGACATAATCATCCATTGACAGATAATATATATGACATAATTATATTGTTTACTATTTGGTCTAACATAAACTGTATAAGTATATCACGATTTTGACCCCAACTGAATAAAACTAAAAGTAAAATACAGTTAAAATTCAAATACATTGTACCCTACTGAAATATATTGTACCCTACTGAAATTAAAAGCATTGCATTGTATTGGATTTTCCCATAAATGATGTAAACACAAAGGTGCCCATAACAAATTATATTTCATGATTGTACTATTGACTCTAATAGGAACAATGAGGCTTTGTTACTGGGCATCATACAAATGATATTGGTAATTATGTGCATGTGAACCCCAGACAGGCTCCACTAAAGCCGGTAATACAATAATAGTTTTTCAGGCAATATTATTCGGCAATTATGATCAGACAGTTTTAGTTTTATAGTTGTGTAATATTTCAGTTTCCTAAAATAATCAGCCTTCAGCTTACTTTCCAATACCAAAGTATACATTGCCAACAAATATTGCTCGAAATATTTTGGCCATCGAAAATTGACGATAAAAGCTTTCGTGTAATACCCCCTTAATTACAATGATTATATCAATGTTTTTGTGAACACATGCTATTGGTTATAGTTCATCTCATGAAAGTTTGAGGACCTCTTGTGTATTTCAATACAGAATTTGCAGATACAACCAATATCACTAATTTATAATTATTATATATTTACATCAATGTTTATAAATTAGACTGAAAGGTCAGACTATTTAAATTTACCTACATCAGTACAATTTATAAATGGGTTTATTTACGTCATAGTTAGGACAAATACATGGTACAGGAAGTGAAACAGAAGAAAGTGGTAGTAGTGACAATGATATGGCCTGGGTTGCTCGTTCTTGTTTCAAACTAGGCATTAAAATGGGAGTATCCACCCTACAAACACAACTAGCTTCAGAGTGGGTTCGAACAACAAGCCTACCATCAGCGGGCCAAGATACAAGGAATTCGGACCACCTCACCAACGAGTAACCCAAGAATATTATTGTAGGATGTGGGTAACTTACAATATCTGAGGCTGTACAGTTGGGTCCAAAGTTTGTGTAAAACTATATTCGACTTGATTAAACTTTGCAAAAGTACTGTATACACTCAATTAGCAACTGATTTCTCGAAAAGGTATGTAAACATATAACACTGTTGTGTGTTTGTACCACTTTTATGCCAAAGTTTCACAATTAACAGGATACATTTTGATATTCAACACCTTACGAGCGGCCTATGCGGTTTATTTATATGTACCGCCCAGCGGGGTGTTTTTAGCCAAAATAGGGCTGTTTACGTGATCATTTTCATGCCTAAATAAGACCCAGAACGTAAAACAAGTACCTATCCCTGAAAGGGCATAAACAGAGCTTTCGAATGACACCATAACGATCCTTTTATGATGGCTAGTTTTCTTGCAATAACCGTGCAACGCGAGTGCAAAAAGCATGTAATTAGCCACTTTCCCGATATAATTCCTTATATAGCGAGTGAGAGAGGGAGGAGGGAGCTGGGATTCGTGTCAGTATGTTCGCCGCGGTGGTCTGGAGCAGTCATACGCTCGCTACTCTCCTGCCACCACTTGTCTCTCTCTCTCAGCAACATTACGTGCTGAAATTGCCACTCGAGTTATGTCGAGCGCCGCCACATAGTCCAGCTTTATTTAACTCGACTTATGTGGTGAGCCGCTAATTAAGGGTTAAAATAGGAACAAACACAATTTTCGCGCTCATAAATATATACAGCAGGCCTTTATGAAGTGTCAACATTATCAGGAGCTAAATTTGGAGTACTTGGATGGAGAGTAGGAAACAAAAGGAATGTACACGAAATATTGGGTATTTATACTAGCAAGAAACAAGACAAAATAATAATATAATTGCAAGGGAAAATATATAACACTGTCTTTGATGGACTTGGGGTCTTGGCTTCTCTAGTGAGGTTGGGAGCGCAGCCCTCTGAGCCTGAGGCCTTCATAGGTAGGCTGTCGCTGCTGGAGCCAGGGCAGATCCTTCTTCAGGTACAAGGCAGCTCCTTCTTCAGAAACAAGGCAGCTCCTGCTACAGGTACAGGCAGATCCTTCTACAGGTACAGGGTAGCTCCTTCAGGTACAGGGCAGCTCCTTCAGGTATAGGGCAGCACCTTCAGGTATAAAGCAGCAGCTCCTTCAGGTACAGGGCAGCTCCTTCAGGTACATAGCTAGGATCCCTGTCACCGTTATTGATGGAGTCCTGGCACGTCTCCGGCAGGCGCTGTTCCTTGAGCCTGAGGGCTTCAGTCGTAAAATGTCAAATCTGGCTACAGGCAGCAAGAATACGGGGCAGCTCGTCTTTCCAACGCTGAATGAGCTCCTAGTAGTATCATCTGTCTCATCCGGGATGTTGCCAGCTATTAGATACTCGTAGTGGAAGGAGAGAGACTGTTTAATGTACTACACTCTTTACAGAGTGTGCAAAATACTATCTACTCTCTTCTTGAACTTCTCTACTGAAGAACTATTCACAACTTTGGAGGGAAGTTTGTTCCAGGTAGAACAGACCTTATATGTGAAAAGTTTCCACAGATACTAGTGCTGAACTTCTGCCCGTGGTGCCGGTCGGTGGATGAAACGGTAGAGCACTTCCTTCTTCACTGCCCTCAGTTCTACTCCCATAGGACCCTCCTCCGCTGCAGCCTCCGCTCCTTCGGGGTCACCGACTTTACCCTCCCCGTTCTGCTGGGGGGCTGCGGGCTGGACCCGGCCCTCCGTGACCGGGTGCTCCGGCACACCAAGATCTTCTTGCGGCGTTCGGGTCGACTCGGCCGCCCGTGATTCCCTGCCTGTGTTGGTCTACGGCATGGTTAATTGGGCCTGGCTACACATCCCTACAACCAACAAACAAGAACAAGATACTAGTGCTGAACCTTTTCAATTCTAATTTCGACCCATGGTTGCGTGTTGTATTCATATTGAGGCTAAACATTTTGCTATAATCCACATTGTCAAACCCATGAAGCCCTACTGTACCGTAGGATACAGTAATATAAGTCCCCCCAGTCCCAAGCAATGTGGCCAAAATGGCAAGATAGAACAACCTTCCACCTCAAGAGATGAAGGAAGACTGGTTCTCTCAGCCTTCATAGGGTTGAATACAAGCTGAGAAGTTGTTGCCATATCGAGAACAGTGCTCAAACGGTCGTGGTACCAGGTACAGCCTGATACAGGCAGTTACAAGGAAAATACATTACTGACGGCTCCCAGCCGTTGCTGGAACTAGGGAGTGACTTATCTACTGACGGCTGGTAGCCGTCATTGGGATTGGTAGCCGTCACTGGGATTGGATGGGTTAAGTATTTTAAAAACTTCAATGCGCTAACCTCGTAGTCTGCGTGTCTCCAACGAGAAGAGATCAAGAGCTCTCAACCGGTCCTCATAGCTCATTCTTCTAAGCGATGGAATAAACTTTGTAACCCTAGCTTGTACTCTTTCCAGTCGCTCTATATCTTTCCTGAGTGCTGGAGACCAGAATTGAACAGCATACTCCAGGAGAGGCCGTATCAGAGCGTTGTAAAGTGTGAGGACTATTTCCTTATTTCTATACTTAAATTGCCTCTTAATATAGCCCAATAAAAGCTTAGCTCTCATCTCAACTTCAAAACACTGCTTGGAAAACTTTAGGGTCACTGATAATCAGAACAACCAAATCCTTTTCCAAGTCAGTCACTTACAGAGGCATTCCCAATAGTGAATAGCCTGAATTGCTTGGCCAGTATGCATGACCTTGCACTTTTCCAAGTTTATAGGCATCTACCATGTCTCCGACCATTCACCAAGTCTGTCCATTCTGCTCTGTTCAACCCCTTTGGGTTCTTTCACATTCATTCAAAGCTTTATGTCATCTGCAAACTTGGAGATCACACTCAACAGACCAATATCGATGTCATTGACATATATAATAAACAGTAGTGGGCCAAGGACAGATCCCTGTGGAACTCCAGAAGTGACTGAAGTCCACTCAGAAGAAGCACGATTGATTACCGCTCGTTGCGGTCTAGCTGTTAGCCAACTTTTTATCCAATTTGTGACCTCTGTATTGATACCTAGCGCACTCACTTTTGACATTAGCCTGCAATGAGGCACTTTGTCAAAAGCTTTTTGAAAATCTAAGTAAAGGATGTCTATGGCTCTACTTTTGTCATGCTCACTCAGCATTTCATGGAAAAATTCCAGTAAATTGGTAAGACACGATCGGTGTCGCCTGAATCCATGTTGGGAATCTGTAATTAAATTGTGGATTTCTAGGTAGTCAACTCTCTTGACTACTAGTATCCCTTCTAAGAGTTTTACTATGATATAAGTCAAACTAATTGGCCGTTAATTCTTGGGACGCTCGTGATCCCCTTTCTTAAAGATTGGGGAGAGAGAGAGAGAGAATAAATATGCGAGATATGCTGTCCGATAAAAGTTAGTAACAAATTATTAATCTGTTCATATTTGACTTAAAGTATTGCAGATTTTGATACCCAAGATTCAAAATTCAAATACAGGAGTAAAAGTATAAAGATCGGATAACTGACTTAACTACACTACATTTCAATCTCGTATATACAGTGCCTCGAGAGCAAATTATTGGCTCTCAGTGTTCATGTAACTCGGTGGTAATTATATGAATCCTTCCTATGATTTCAGGATGCTCCATCTCATTCTTTTTTAGCGATTATAGGACATTTCACATCATTCAAAAGTAGATTTTTTTTTCTGAGCGAACCATAGTGAGCTTGCCATTTAGGAGAATCCGGCTTTTGGTTGGGACATTTTTATACCGATATATGTACAGTCACGGTCATTAATTATTCACATTTTGAAGCCTCAAAATGGTAAAGGAAGCTCCAAAATATAAATATCAGGTACAACATTAAAAACAAGAGATTCAATTCAACCAGAAACAACTTCGAAAATGTATGTATGAACATAAACAACCACGACTGTACATACTTATATTACAGGGGCTCTGGGGATTCTTTACTGTAGTTTGAAGGGGGTCTGGGGAAGATTTTTTTTAGTCTAAGGGGCAAACTGAAAATATATTGCATGGAAATGGCAAGAGCAATTCAAATACTCAATAATAATTAAACAACATACTACAACAACCCCAAGACGTCGCATCAGATAGTGTTAACCCCTTTAATACGAATACCCCGTTTACATTTTATTCTGGCTATTAACCATTTCAGTACGGGAGAAGTTATTTTTATTTTGCTTGTGACTATCATTAGACGATGTTTCTGTTTAGGAAGGATTAATGATAGTCAATAAATTAATGGATATATAATACAACTCTCTGATTACTAGACGTCCTTCCTAAGCTTCAAAAATCGTCTAATAAAAAAACAGAATACAATAATAATGGCGCCATCTATACTGATATGGCTTAGGGATGATATTATTCATCTTAGGAAGGTCCTGTATGAGTAACGCGGTTCAAAGAGATCGTTTTTACTCCTCAGATATCGTGATACCATTTGCAAGCTGAATAAAATCGCCTATTGCTATTCAACTAGCCTTCCACAAAATTATTCACAGCAGGAACTCCAAAACTCACGTAAGGAGGCCATGAAACACCTTATCTTCTGATCTATCTACTATCTATAATTGGGGCAGAGAAAATCTTGTTACTTTCAATGCTTCCACTCGTTGGCCCCTTCCAGAAAACTATGACCTACTCTTCAACAACATACACATTAACTTTTCATTTTCTCTAAATATTCTTGGTGTCTCTTTTTCTTCTGATCTCTCTTGGAAAGATCAAATTACCATTCTAGCTAAAACAGCTTCCCGAAAGCTGGGTGTGCTCAAGCGTCTCCAAGGGTTCTTTCCCCCTGCACAGCTTCTTGGTCTGTACAGGGCTCAGTGCGTTCATGTATTGAGTATTGTTCTTACGTGTGGGGAGGATCCTCTCACACAGCACTTCTAGACAAAGTAGAAAAAAAGCCTTCCATCTCATTAACTCATTAACGTCCACTCACCAGTTATCTGCAGTCTCTCTCTTCGCCGCAATTTTGCATCTCTCTCTATATTCAACAGCTATTACAATAATCAGTGTTCCACCCCCTCTTCGTAGAGCACGTCGCACCCGTTTTGCAACACAATCCCATCCCTACTCTGTGCAACTCTTCAACCTAAGAGTGAAACGTTATTCTCAAATTCTCAGGTTTTCTTCTATTCAACAGCCGAGCTCTGGAACTCTCTCCCAGAATCAGTCTTTCCCTCTTCCTATGATTTAGATTGCTTCAAACTCGGTGTGTCCAGGCATTTTGGCTCGAACGTCCCTTGATTTTGGCCTTGTCGCTCAACTCTGGGGGAGGCACACGCTATAGGTAGTTTTGCCCTTTTGTCTCCCTCGCTCACATAGACAAAACAAAAAAACAACTAAAAAGACGTCCTCGTACTGTAGAGACTTTGCAGATCATGTTACGGCTCTCTCTCTCTCTCTCTCTCTCTCTCTCTCTCTCTCTCTCTCTCTCTCTCTCTCTCTCTCTCTCTCTCTCTCTCTCTCTCTCTCTCTCTCTCTCTCTCTCTCTCTCTCTCTCTCTCTCTCCATAAAGCCCAAGTCCCAAGAATATTAGTGTGTTGGCTATATGTATCGGAACCATAAATCCGCTACAAATTACCACCTTATTTTGATTAATTAAGGTGTTAATTCGTATATTGAATTTGAGTGTAGACTATTAGGAACTCCCGGATACAACTATACACTCATAACGAGAAACATTTTAGCTACTTCCTGACTCCGATACATCCGCCGTTAAGGGGAGAATGGTTCGTTTTTTTAGATCCCTTCCCCCTCATGTTTAGCCACATTAGTGTTCAGATTTTAAGATGTTTGCCCCATTAGTTTGTCGATTTTAAGACCTTCCGCCCCATTGACTTGTCAATATTGAGACCTTTCGTGCTATTTAGGAGTTGATTTTTGTCCAGGCGAACGATATAATTTTGTAATTTTGTTACAAATTTGTTGTAATTTTGGAAGAACTACCGAAAAATTTACAAAATGTATCTAGAAGGGGGATCTAATGGATGTTTTCTTAAGGTTTATGGAGGTCTAGGGAAGAAACTAGATACACAATTAATAAATTAAAACATCGACCAAAATGTGAACCATCCGCCGCTAATGTGCTCGTGTGACAACGGTCTATAATAAAACCTGTACATGTATGGCTTAGTTGAACCCTTTTCTGGTTTACTAAAATAATAGTCCAATCATAGTGCAGAGAGAAAATAACATTCGAAAGACGATATTTGTTATGACTTTAGAGCACAACTTTTTTCAGGTTTCTTAGGAGGCTAACTTATTGCATGATTGGAGAGAGAGAGAGAGAGAGAGAGAGAGAGAGAGAGAGAGAGAGAGAGAGAGAGAGAGAGAGAGAGAGCGAGAGCGAGAGAGAGAGAGAGAGTAAAAACAAGCCATCTGGCCTGCGAGCACCTGTAACTCAGGACGCATTGCAAATTTCACCAAGATTTCCGCTTAATTACAACTGGTTTTGCTAAACATTCTGGGACATAAACCGGGCATGAGGGGAAGAAGTGGTGTGTATATGAGTGTGTGTGTGTGTGTCTGTGTCTGTGTGTGTTCGTGCCTGGAGATATGGGAGTCTATATGTACTTTGCTATATACAGTACATACTAGTATGTGTACCGGTATGTGTGCATATGTGGGCATTTCTGTGTGTTTAGATGTGCGCTTGAATGTGAGTGTTGAATTGAATATGTGGCGTAAATATACTGATATATGTGCGTATATGCAATTAACCCTATTTGGTCAGAGGGAATTCTTTTTGGATTCTCCCTGTTTCGCTACATTAGCTTGGATAATTTAAGACGTTTCATCCCATTAGTTTTGCAATAATATGACGCTTTACACCATTCAGGTGTTGATTTTTTTTTTCTGGGCGATCGATAGCAAGCATGTAACTTAGAAGAATTTGTTGACAGAATAATGTACAAATTTAGCTTGGAGGATCTGTGTGGGCATTATTTGGTTTGAAGGAAGTTTGGGCAAGCTACTTTGTTAACCTAGGGGACAAAATAAAATACACTGCTCTAACATGATAAAAGCAAGTAAAATCCTCAATACTAATTAAACAAAGTGTCATAAGAATACCCAAGACATCTGATCACATAGGGTTAAATGTGGACATGCAAGTATGTTTGTGTGGAAGTTCTTAATATACTTACGAACGAAAATAATAAATAGCTACATAATCTCCGGTAATGTGTCAAGGTCCCATTAGCTCTACTTATAACCCCGACCTCGTATAACATTAGTGAAGTTAAGGGTCTGTTTTTTGTGTTCTATTAATTTATGTATTCAAATATTGTGAAGTTCCCTCGCTAGACCTCCATTAAGCTTAGAAAAACACCTTCTAGACCTCCCTTCAAGATAAATTTGTACATTTTTCGGTAAAAAAAAATCCCGGCCTAAGGCCGGTTTCTCCCAAAATTACAGGCTCATTATCGCTCGCCAGGAAATAATCGACTCCTAAATGGCACGAAAGATCTTAAAATTGACAACGAAATTTGGCGAAAGGTGGTAAAATCACCAAACTAATGGACTGAACGTCTTAAAATTTGAAAACTAATGGGGCTAACCACGAGGGAGCAAGGGGTCCAGAAAAGTTACCCATCTTCCCATAAGATGAACCATCCTAGAGACATTATATAACCTTGAGGAAATCAAAACTGGATAACTTCTATTAATTTTGTTTTGCAGTGCCTCAGCTAATATTGTGACATCTAATACAGTTATGCTCAATAGTTACGTTCCAGCTCCACTACTGCAAATAAGGTAATCTCTTTAGTATATGAGCCACACATATATTTCTTCATATATAGCCATAAGTTATATACAGTTTTGTTGATTATTAAACCGGAAGACTAATTTTAATGTCAGGGTTAAATGAAATAGAAAACAAATGTCGAGGAACTGGATTTATTGGATATATATATATATATATATATACCGGTATATATATATATATATATATATATATATATATATATATATATATATATATATATATATATCCATGCATGCTAGTGTTTTTGCAAGAAATACATCATCTTAATGGAGAGAGAGAGAGAGAGAGAGAGAGAGAGAGAGAGAGAGAGAGAGAGAGAGAGAGAGAGAGAGAGAGAGAGAGAGAGAGAGAGAGAGAGAGAGATAGTGAGGATAAAAAGGGAGATTGTTTGTGGATAATGGGAACATAGATCCCACAATATGAACATTGGGGCAAAACAAACAAGAGTAAATTATAGCAGGAGTTAATGGCGAGATATGCTATTCAGGTAAGACACTAATTAAAGAGAAACATACATATTGACAAACATGAAAATAATCAATTATGCTTTATTTTTGTATTTATTTTTTCACGTGTGTGTGTGTGTGTGTGTGTGTGTTTTTTAGCTGTCGAATAATTTGCCATATTCCCATTTATTTTGATTATTAGGCTATTACAAAGATCTTATAACGATATTGCTGATTAATAAACTTTGGAATAAATATAATGCACTGACAAAATAGTATCGCACTTAACCATCAGATATTTAGAAATCATCTGCTAAGGGATTATATATATATATTACACCAGGGGATTAAAGCAAGACTATAATGTACCGATACATTAACTTTTTCTATTACACATTTCTTATATTTTTTGTTGGCTATTGTTAGAAGTGTTTATTCAGATTATGAAGGATAAATGGAAGTCGGGTGGTTAATTGAGATAGTCTTGGCCCTTTTCATTTCCACATATTATTCCTAAACTATAAAAATTCGTCAAATGATAGCCAGCATAATATGTTTAAACGTGTCGTAATCCTATAGAGGTTATTATACCTCGTTTACATTTCAGTTATAATAAAACAATTTAGTTTTCTGTGTAAGGAGACTAAAGGCGTATACCTGCCTGTATCAAGTATCTTCTCCAATTTGAGAGTGAAAGAGCCAAATGCAAGGCACGTTAGAGTCAAAATAACTGAACACACGGAGCTTGAATCAGTTTAAGTCTTAAGACAAGTGAAAGATGGATTGAGAGATATAATATATATATATATATATATATATATATATATATATATATATATATATATATAGTGTATATATTTACCAGTATTATAAGTAATGCAAGTTCCGGAGTGTCGCTGGGACTGAAAGTTTCGTAATATTAATGCTGTATATTATTGTGGTTATACAAGTTTCAAGCTTTTGCTACATAAAGGGGGACAAGCAAATCCCCCATTATACAGGATATAAGAGAGAGGGAGAGCGAGAGCGAGAGCGAGAGCAAGAGAGAGAGAATGCGTCATCCTTGCAATGTAACAGTTGATGATGTTCTCTAGTTTTGACCAAGATGATATTCATAGCAGGATCATTATTTTCCATGCCTGAACGTTGGCCAGACCATAGTCGATCTGTTGTATGGCGGATGGTAGAATACCCTCCTCTTCTAAGCAAAAACTATTCCTTTCAGTAATTGGATGCAATTTTGCAATGGATAATATTATATTACTTTGTATTCAGTTTAGGATGGACCTGTGGTATGCATAGCTGTGAGAGTTTTGACCCTTCTGATTTCCAAGAGAATACAATTAATAAGACGCCATCGCCATACTTAAGGGGTCTAAGAACATTTCACAGATAAAGGTTTGTGTTTAAATATGTTTGTGTTTTCGTAGTGCTAGACAATTATACCAATGGTTGAGATTATGGAGGAATTTGGACACTATTTTTGAGCGTGACTGTACGAGTAGATGAGTATTTTCAAGTGATTTTCTTTTTCAAAATCCTCATCCTTTTCACTATCATCACAGCATAAGCTTCATCGTTAAAGTGCACATTGTCACCTCGCTTTTTCTTTCGTCTTGATTTATATTTATTTTTCCACTTTCTTCGTCTTCCCTTGTTCTCATTTTACTTCTTCACACTATTTATACACACTATTTACACTATTTATAACGTTGGACTTAATATCTATTCACCCGTAAATCTATTCACCCTTAAAGTTAAACATATTACTTTAAAAACTATCGAATATTACTCAGAGGAAAAAAGTATTTGATTATGCAGAAATATTGGGTTGAGGTTAATCTCCAAGAAGTGTGAAAGACCTTACGCTAAAAATAAATATATTCCAATGCTATATTTCTATGATGACATCTTTTGTATGAAATAAAACGCCTATTCCTTAGAGGTTTCTAGATATTTAGGAATAGGTTTGAAGTTGCCTTATGAATTTAAAGGGATTTAGTAAAGAGAGATGTATATATTTGATTATATTCTTACCCATATTACTGGTCATGCTAGTGTATCGTCATCTGGTTCTCCTATCATTCAGTCATCCAAATAATCAAACATCCATACTCTGCCTCTTCTTTCGCAAACTGGCTTACTTCTTTTCCTTCTGACTTAAAATATTCTTCTTGGTTCTCCTCCTGCACCTCCTCTCATTAATCCTCAGTGTTATCCTCTTCATATTGAGCGATCAAGGTAGGAAATGTACTAATTAACTCTGCTACCTCCGCTTCTTCTAAAAACATCTTCTTCTTCTTCTTCTTAAGGCTGTATTTGTTAACTCTTCCTCGTTATTTTACCGGTCCTATTTCCTTCTTCGTGTTCCTATATTCTTCTGTTTACTTATAATTTAATATATTTCTTATTTTTCGTGTTCTTCTAATTCTTCTCCCCCTCCTTCTTTGTTTCCCCTTGCAACTTCTCTGTTTATTCTTCCTCTTTTAACTTCTTCATTTGCCTCACCGTCCTCATCCCAGTCCTTTTGCCTTACACTATTACCTTACCAACTATATTTGGTGGGGATATCGAGTTTTAATAAAGTAGTAAAGGTAATTCATATTTTAGTTAATTTGGTTTCCTTCTTATAATATTATGATATTAATAATAATATTATTAATTGTTATTATTATTATTATTATTATTATTATTCACCCTCCAAGTACCCATCTTCCTTTGAATTCTCCTATATTCGTCTAATATTAGTGCTTCCTTTTATTTATTCTTCTCCTCTTCGCCTTCCTTCGCTTGCTTCACAAACTGACTTCATGCTTCTCTCATGCTCTATCCATCTTCCTATTCTATCATGTTTGTCCTTCAATATTTACATCGTCATCTTTACTATCTTCTTCTTCTTTAAGTTCTCTTCCTCATCAGTTTCTTCCCCTTCCGTATTTCCTCCTCTCTCACCCTCCCATTTTCTCCTATATCTCTTTTTCCTCCTCCTCGTCTCCATTTCTTAGGTTCCTTCACAATCTTTCCTCTCCCTTTCCCCCGTCATTCTTTCTCTCCCTCCTTCTCCCCCAACCTACTCCTGTTCCCCCGCGTCAATCTTCTTTTTCCTGCCTTCCATATTACCCTTTCACCTCTACTTCCTCCCTCATGTCTTACTCTTCCTCAATCTTCAAACTTCTTCCTCCTCCTCCACTATCCCACTCTGCTTCCTCTTGTCCTCTCCTCTTTTTGTTCTCCTCCTTGGCTCTCTATTTTCCCACAGAATGTTCTTCCCCCTTTCCTTTTGTATATATATTCCTTCCTTGTTCTTCCTTTTTAGCCTCTAATCCCAGTATGCATTTCCCAACAGCTTTTACCTATTGTTTATTGGAGTTTCGTTTTTGTAGTGACTTTAGCTATATATCAATGCTACAAGTTCACTATATGGCGACTGTGCAACTGAACAAGTCTACAATCAGTGCAGAAATAGAATGGGAGCGAAACAGAAATAAAAACATCACCACTAATCCTTTAGGAGGTCATGTGATTCAGGATGAACTCACGTTAACCCACATTCCATGCTATAATGTCCTGTCTCACTAGCCCTACCTCCATTTACATATGACCCTGTTACCCTGACATTTATACACCCAGATGTAGCACAGGAAGATGCCACTACCACACTGCCAGACCAGAACATCATTTCCTTCACACTTTATTAGGCTGACCTAAGCACTTTGTTTGCAACTGGTGTTTTCAACCCTTTGTCTGTTACTGGGATTGAAATAGTTTCATCAGAAACTGGTTGTTGTGCAGTACAAGAAAAGCTGCATGTCACTACCAAAATAGAGCCTACAACATTGGAGCTACTATTACGCAGGGGATACTTTACTCCACCAACCTCCAACTACAAAGACAAATATGGCCTTGACTGGATCATCTCTCTTGTTGTTCAGCTAGGGACCATATCAGCCTCGCTCCTCAAAACCTAGGGCACCAAAAGGAGCCTATTACTCAATGGTATATTTGTAACTTGGAGTTATATGAGTTACACAGTAGTAGGATGATAGTATATTGAAAGGCAGGTGTTTCCTGGTTTCCATGTGGGGAAAAGTGAACATTGATATTGCTTTGAGAATATTTGTTGATGGAAATAGCCTAGGAAAAATAATAGAGCTGCAGCAACATTGCAGCAAGTGGAAAGAGATTGGGCAGAGTAAGTAAGGGGAATAAAGTTGACCAGACATAATAATTTTGAATTCACTCTTTCGAGAAGCTTTTAATGTGTCAAATCTTTCCACACAGGAGATTCTACTCCTTCATGTAAACAACAAGCAAACACTCTCATCAATCACTTTTCACATGTCAGCCACCTAAAACCTCACAAAGACGACCGACGTGTCATCCGACGTAAGAGACAATTCCCCACAGACCCTGACTATACACCCTTCACCAATCACCAGACAAAGCATATCATCAACAATCTCAAGCACTCACCCGCCTGTGGCCTAGACAACATAAGCAACATACACCTCAGACACCTGGGACCACAAGGCATACAAGCACTCACTAACATATCAAACTACAGCTATTCACACAACACAATACCAGACATTTGGAAGCATGGTATCATCATCACATTCCCCAAACCCAACAAAGACCCCACGCTACCCTCCTCGCACCGCCCCATCACACTCCTTTGCTCCCTCTCCAATGTCATGGAACGCCTAGTATTACAACTAATTACACCTGACCTACCCCTAGCTCCAACACAACATGGCTTTAAGCCACTGCACTCCACAAACACTCTTCTCACAGACCTTACACAAAGAGCTTTCGACAGCATCAACTCAGCTAGACCACCACACAGATCACTATTAGCCACACTCGACATTAGTAAAGCCTTCGATGCCATCCCCCGCCACAACCAAACAAACAAAATCTACAAAACAAACATGCACAACAACACAAAAAGGTGGCTGGCCAACTTCCTAGCAGGCAGATGTGCACACGCATCTTTTGCTGGTCAGTCATCTAAAATCAGAAACTTTCCAAACGGAGTCCCACAAGGATCCGTCCTATCGCCCGCACTCTTCAATCTGTACATGCACGATATAACTACACCCAATACGCCCCAAATACACTTAGCCTCCTATGCAGATGACATAACACTCACATGCACACACCATGACCCAAAAAGAGCAACAGATCTCCTTCAACCCTATCTCAACACACTACATGGCTGGTGCACTACAAACAGACTTAATCTAGCCCCAGCCAAATCCACTGCAACCCTGCTCACAAGTTGGACAGGAGAACACGAATACATCCCTCAACTCACCATAAACAACACACCCCTAACACATACACACACACCCAAAATCCTAGGAGTAACATATGATACTCATATGACATTCAAACAGCACACCACAAACATTAAAAATAAACTGACACCCAGACTTAACTCCCTCAGGTCACTTGCTCACACAAAATTTGGACACAACAAAGAAACTACCACCACAGTATATAAACAATACATAAGATCAGTGATGGAATACGCAAGCCCAGCCTGGGCTTCTAACCTAGCTGAAACACATCATAAGACCTTACAGACTATTCAAAACAAGGCCCTGAAGATCATTACAGGCTGCACAGCTACTGCACCCACAGATCACCTACATCAAGAAACCAAAATCCTCAAAGTCAAAGACCATCTGGACATGAGAGGCACTCAATTCCTGGCAGCAGCCTCCACGAACCAAGACCACCCACTAAACTACATGGCAACACACCTACAGACACCAAGAAATATCAAAACAACACCCAGCACACGGTATCACACACAATTTTTGTCCTCTCTCCCTCCCTGCCCACCCCGAACCAACTTCCAGAAGCACATCCATACTCATATCTCTCACCGATCCATCCACTCACTCACAGACAACACGCAGCTGCATGCACGACCTCCCGAAATCCATCCTTCCGAATCCTCCCTTCCTCGCGAGGACAGAGTCCACCTGGCCAGGCTGAGATGCGGACACCATCCAGCTCTCCTGAGCTATCAGAAGAGACTGGATAACTCCGTTGTCGACGCCTGCCCGGGATGTAACACAGCACCCCATACCATTAAACACATCATAGAAGACTGCATTTCACATAACCACTTACGCCAACAACACAATCTACACTCAATGAGAGCTCTGTGGGAAAGCCCGATCGTGGCCATGGCCTTTCTCAGGGACTCGGGCCTGTTCGGCCAGGCAGCTCAGGGAACAACAACAACAACAACTAAAGTTAATACCTAGTGAGAAAAACTCTGGATTCAGATAAACAAACATAGCTACCTTCTTAGTAATGCCTATACTAATGCTACTGTATAACTGAGTTATATCTCGCAGGTGCCAAAAGATTTGCGAAGTTTAATTTATATATGTAACTACATATAAATTATTCAGCCACGTCATTCTTCTTCTTCTTCATATTCCTCCTGCTCCTTCTCCTCCCTTCTCCTGCTCTCACCCTCACCACTCATTTTTTGCCCTGGCCCGCCCGCAAACTCCAGGCTCAAACACAAACTTCCTGCCCACGAGTTTTATACTCCCCTGCCCTCCATAACACCCCCATAACACCCCCCTAGCCCCCGCAGGACATTCCACTCACACCTAGCCCCTCCTTAACAAGATACTGATGGGGGAGGGAGGGGGAAGGGCAAAAAGGAAGAAAAGGAAATCGAGTAGTTGAAGGAGGAGGAGTAGCAACAAAGTGGAAGCAAAAAGCAGTAGGAGGAGGAAGGAAAGTTTTAAGTCTTCCTTCTCTTAACTCATTTCCCTCACACCTTGCCTCTCCTTTGAAAGATGCTGGGGAGGAGAAGGGAATTGTGAATTGAGTTTGGGGGGAGAAGAAGGAGGGCGGATATACAGTAGGAGGATGAGGAAGAACCAGAGAGAGAGAGAGAGAGAGAGTGGAGTAGAGAAGAGGAGCAGTGGAAGATGAAAAAAGGGAAGAGGAGTAAGAAGGGCAGGAGAAGAAGGAAAAGTGGAAGAAAGGAGGAGAAACTGGAGGGAAAAAAGTAGGATCGGAAATCTATTCATAAATACAAATGTTTAAATTATAACCCCCTATCCTCTTGTCTTTCTGGGAAGACGGGAGAAAACTCTGTCATTTATCATAACTATACACTTCCCTATAGGAAAAAGTATAAACACAAATGCCCAAGTTTATATATATATACTGTATAATGAGAGTGATTTACCCTTGATTATTTAATATGCATTTATATTTGTGTAAAAAGGGTTTTCAATACTAATATACCTTTAAAGGGGTACTCGTTATGGAAACTTTAATTACTTTGATCATACCTTCTGAACATTCAGGTATATATACAGAACATATTGAGCTTTAGAGAAACTCCTCAAAATCCTTTATTGCCTGAATGAAATTGCCTAACCGTTGCATGAATAAAATAAAGGAATGTATCGTAGTATATTGGAATGCTTATATCTAAACAAAACAAAAAATCCCTCTGAACAAGTAGGAATTGGAACTCATAACGTCGTAGTCACTATATAGTCCATATAGCCACACCAATATCACTCCCTCTCAAAAAAAATGTTTATCTTACAAAGGGCCCCTAGATTGGAATGGGTTATTAGATGTTGCTTTCATTTTTACCTTTTCCCTCTACGCTTTTCCACTCTCCTATTTTCGTCTTATTCCTCTTCTATTTGCATCTTTCCTTCATTGTATTTTATCTTTGTTCTCATTGTTATTCTGTTTATCCTTTCCTCCTCTTGCTATGTCTTTTCTTACTTAGTTTCAGTTGCTATATACTGTATGTATGTTGACATATTTATTTTTGTCTTCCTTGATCATATACATTTTCCTATTTTATTCCTGGATTTCTCCTATGTCCTATTCCCCTTCTTCTTCCTCTTCTTTCATTTCCTGTTCTCCAACATCTGTGTCTTCTTCTTCCCACGTTTATCTGTTTTTGTTTTATTTCTTACATCTTCCTTATTTTATTGTTCCTCTCCTTTTACGCCACTGTTCGTATTACCACTTTTCCTCTCCCTCCTCCGACATTCTTCACTTGCCTTTCTGCCAATTATCTTTGTGTTTCCTATTCCTTCAAAACTCTTGCCAATGTTTTCCTTCGTCTTTATTTACTCCTCCTTATCCACTTTCCTCTTTATCCCACACGTTGCCTGCGCTCACACATTATTTTCTTCTTTACCTTTGCCACACCATACTTACTTTATTTGGTTCTTCCTCATCCTTTTTCTCCTTATCCTGCCCCCTTCCTACATCCACTTCGCCCTAGTATCTTAAGCCTTGCAGTACCGGTGAATCTTTGTTCTATTTCAGCTACATTTAGACGATTTGATGAAGGAAGGATATATGGTAGCTAAAATGATTAATCGAGATAGTATGTAGCCGTTAAATGGATAGACATACTTCCTAAGCTGCCTAAAATCGTTTAATAGCTGCCAGAATAAAATAAAAAGGGTGTCACCGGCACTGAACAGGTTATTTTCAGCCCCCTTCCTCCCTCCCGTTTATTCAATTTTTGTTTTAAAAAAGACCTCCGTCTACGTATTGTGAAAAACCTGTTATCCTCCGGCAAATTGTGGGGTTGAGTGAGTGAAGGGGGGGACAGTGAATGAAGGAGGATACAATTTTTCATAATACGTGTTGCTAGCCCCAAACGCGCGAGCAACTGTGGCTTTCAACCATCCGACATATCCCCTTTTATTTATGTGCATCACACATGTTACATACAAATAAAGTTTATGTTTTGTTTTACCCTACTGTGGAAAGACTACGGATACACCACTCCTGCCCGGGCCTCACACAGTGGCATGACCCAGTCCTGTCGAACTGAGCTCATGACGCTGGTGGCATTGCCCCGGAGGATAGCCATCCCTAGTCTTTGCTTGAGCCAGAGGGTTTCCCGGGGTTCTCCTGAAACTTCTCTGATTTTACGGCCTATTTCATTCACCATCTTAAGGGTGGTAGGGCCGAAGACTCCTGAAGTTTCGAATGCCAGGGGCTCGAACTGATGATTTCTGGCGATGGCTTGATATTTTTCTCGCTTTTTATTTTCTGCTATCCGGGCGGCTTCACCTGCTTCGTCGGCGTTTCTGGCGATGTTGGTTGTGGAGAAAGTGTCAACACGTGTGGCATCCCACACGAGGCACCGGCCATTCTTGTAAGTGAAAGTGGTCATCCCATCTGGCCATTTGCCGTCTTCTCTGTGAAGTCCATGTGGTTCGAGGATTGATGCACGGTTAGCACTCTGCAGGGCCCGTTTTAGGACATCATTTAGTGCAGAGTGTCTTGGCAGGCGGCCTGCGTTGTAATTACATGACAAGGCATGCCTTATTGGTGACCTTGAGCATCCATCTCCCCACCACACTTGCAAGTGTGTGGGTGACAAACTGCCGCACCCACTCTGAGCGCGATGGCAACCCGGAGCGCTTCAGCATCCAAGTGAGTTCCAAGAGGTGGGATGGGGATGGCGTGTAACCACAAGCCACTCTCCGAACGGGCGGCTACGTGGAGGCGTGCTTTTGCAACCTGGTCTGCATTGGTTAGGAGATTTTCTTGAGTTTTCTTCGCCGAGATGGTATCCCACGCTTTCTGCTTGCTACTGGAGGTACCCTGAGGCTCCTCCTCTACTCCTGTACTTTCCTTCCAGATGTTAATCGCTGCTGTTACGTCCCCATTAAGTGTCATTCCGGGTTGAGAAGAAAGGATGGACACTACAAGGTCGTTGGTCGCGATGAGGGAAGAGATAAAGGCTGGGGAGGCAATATCCGAGGTTCTCCGTATGCCTAAGCCCCCGAGGCGGACAGGAAGGGTGGCTTGTGTCCAGGCCCGTTCTTTAAATTCCACGTTGGTGATGCTGGTCACTGTTTCTCGGATTATGCGGTCTAATTCTTGGAGGCCACCATTGTTCGTGTAAGTCATCGATGTGCGCAGAAGGTATTGGAGTTTTGGGATGGAGAAACAGTTCTTGAGCAGGGCCAGAGCTGAGTGGGCATCGATGTGTATCAGGCGACTCACGAGACGTTGAAGCTCCTCCTTTTTAACTTGAAGTGCTGGTGGGATTGCTGCCAGAGTTAGTGGGGAACCTAATAGGGTTTGCTGGTACTCCTGAAGGATCTTTACATCTGGCAATATGCCTCGAAACAGGGCCTGAGTCTCTTCTCCTTGTTCACGTGTGTGGTTGAGGAGGACAAGTTCACATTTGGTGTCATTTATCACTAGCCCAGCCTGGCCGAGGTCAGTTACGATGTTATTTAGGTCGGTTAGAACGTTCTCTACTGACCCACCCAAGGTTGCATCGTCCAGGTACCATACATTCAGTTCTGACCTTACTTTGTTAGCTGCTGCATCCACCCCTATTGAGAAAAGTGCAGGACCACCTGGATCTCCCTGCTGTAACCCGGTCGCTGATGGGATTACCGTCTCGCCAAAAATCAGGATTGAAGGTTTGGAATAAGCCTGCCAAAGTAGGGGGTACAGAGTGGGGATGTGTTCTTGAGCTGCACGGAGGAAGACATCCCTGCGAATGCTGTTGAATGCGTTCCGCATGTCAATCTTTAGAAGCACTCGTTTTGCTTGGGCTTGGCTGAGGTAGGTGCGGGTTGCGTGTACAGCAGCTTCACACCCCCCTGGAGTTCCGAAACCTAGTTGAACTGGTCTTAAGTGTTGACCTAGGCCATTCGAGAGTGGTTTCAAACCCACCTTTGTGGCAAGGCAGCGGAAGGTGTTCCCTACTGCTATTGGGCGCACACCGCCATCTTCTTTTGCCAGTGCACAGAGTGATGCCCCAAAAAATAGGGGTGTGGCACAGTCGGGTACTTCCCCTCTTAAAACCATGTTGATGAATTTGGTGAGGGTTTCCAAGAGTGCCTCCCCAGCAGCTCCTGATCCCTGACCCAAGAGGCCTTTGAGGTGGGCGGGTCGGATACCATCTGGGGCCGCGGCTGAGCCTGCTGGGAATGAAGTCACTGCGGCAACCACCTGCTCCTTCGTGACAACTAAAGGTTTGCGCATCTGGTCATTTGGGGCAGGGGGGAGGTTTAGGTCCCTAGGTGTAGGTGGGTGCTTTTCTTGTAGGGCTTCAACAACTTCGGTGCCTTGACCAGCAAAACCTTCTGAAGAGGACAACAGTCTGACGGCCCCTCTGATGTCACTATCCGCCAGCTTCGCCGCGACCCTCTTACGTAGCTGTTCAGCCTCTTCCTCTTCCTTGTCCTGTTGCTTCTGGGCCCTGTTTGGTTGCTGTTCGGGGGGTTCCACCAGTTTGTTTCCATCCATATACTGTGCTACTTGACGTTTCACTCTGGTGGCTAGTGAAACCTGAAGATGGTCTTGTATGTTGGTTCTGGGTGGTTTTAGGAGAAACCCAGGAGCCGTGCCCATGCGAGGGGTGTCTTGAGCTGTAGGGCCTGCTTTATGATGGTTGTAAGGGCCTCCGCCACTTGGATTCTGGCTCCTTTAGGTACCCGGGCAAGGACCTGGATCCGCGCTTTCCATTTGGTCACAAGTTGGGTCAAGTCGGCGACCGGTGTTGCCGGTGTTGCCCCGGTTGGCTCTGCAGTGGGCCCTGGGCATGCGAGACATTTCCAGGTTGGTTGTTCTCCTGATGTTTTCTTTGTCAGCTTAGCACAAGATAAATGAATAGATCTAAGACAGCCGGAACATTTTCGCGAATTCTTTCTTGCATTGGTTTTTCCGCACTTAAAACACTTAGTATCTGCTAGGCCATAGTCTTCCAAGATTATCCGTTCCTCTGCCTCTACCAAGCCGTCCTCCTGATCTTCCCGTGGTGCTTCCATCTCTACCATGTCTCCCTTGTTTCAGAAACCCCGGGAAATCTCTCCTGGCACATATCTAGATTATTGCTGTACTTCTCCTAGCTCATTATCTTATTGTATGTCTCCTTTCCTTATATGCATCCTCTCCCTCCTTTATTCCTCCCTTATACTCTTCCTCCTCGTCTATCTCTCCATAGTTCTATGTCTTCTCTTCCTTCCTTATCTCATTATTGTGTGTTCCCTGCTTGTGTTACCCTTCCTCCTTCTTCCTTCTATCCTCCTCTCTATCATTCCCTTTCTCTTCCTTCCTCCTTAAATTGTCTCTCTTCCCCGTTCGTTCTCTCCCTTTCTTCATCTTCTACTTCCTCCCTCTTCTTCATCGTGTATCAACCCTTTTTTCCTATCTTTGTAACTTTCTTCCTGTTCCTGTTATCCTCTCCTCTTTTCCTTTTATCCTCTCTATCCTCTCCTCCCTTCCTCTTTTCCTCTGTATATGCTCTTCTACAGCTTCTCCTTCGATCATCTTGCCTCTTCTTCCTTCCTTCTTTCCTCTCGATGTCTTCCTCCTCCTCCTTTCCTTATTTCCTCTTACATTCCCTCTACTCCCTCTCTCCTTCTACACCCCACTTCTGTCTCTCTACTCTTCCTGCCATTCTCCTCTGTGTCTCTGTATTTGTCTACATCTCCCTTTCCTTCTCTTTTGTTCATACAGGGTTATCTTCATCCTCTTCCTCTATTTCTCCCTTTTCCTTTCCTTTTTGTCTTCCTCTTCCTTAATTTCCTTTTATCTTCTATTTATTTTATTTTGTTGTTCCTCTATCCTCCTCCCCCGCCACAAACTTGCCCCTGTATTGTGAGGGTAGTTTCTTCTTGGACCAGCAGAGTCTTGAGCGAGCAGGTCGGCCCCGTGTTAAGATGTGTCACACGAGCTCTTGTTTTCGTCAATTTTTACGGGCAATTGAAGTCTGGCATCTTCAAAATTTAAGTTGTATCATAAATCAGCTCCCTAACATAATCCACCTTCATTTTATTTTCCGATTCCAATGTGAAAGAGCCTGAAGAAATTACGAGAACAAACTTGCTCGTCGAAAATATCAGAAAAAAAGCGATCGTGTGACACCGGCTTTACGTTGGGTGCCCGTGTGAATGTCTTGGGTCAGAGGGAGGATGACAATACGGTATATACAAACTTGTGGAAGTGGTGATGTGAAGGCCAAGAGAAAGAGAGAGGAGAAAATATTTTATATTTGTGTGGCTCTATCCCCTGTTTAGAATATTGCGTCAGCCACCATCATTTTATTATTAAAAATAGTGTCCAACTATTTCTGACCACGACTGTGCACTCTAAGACATCAATCCAGTTGACATACGAACCCTAGAACAGCAATACGAACCTCCGAAATGTAACTACTACATAACAAAATCAACGAAAAGATTAAATTCAGATCGGGATAGTTTCGAAAACTGTATGCCACCATTATGCCCTAGAGTGTACAGTTGTCTACACACGTTCTGGTCCTCGTCGTGATCTATGTATGAAGGTAAAATAGTATTAATTAACTGTGAGTGTGGTTTCTTTTAATTATTAGTTGACTAATCGAATAAGTTAACCATTGCATAAGAAAATATACTAGTAATTCAATCATGCGTATTATACTTCTATGTATAAGATCACGGAAATTAACATAGCTTATTTGGGCAACTGTACATTCAGGAAACATAAATCATCATTATTCGCCGTTGTTCAATCTCAATAATATATTAGGACACGTTATTCTTTGTATTCTGGCTAATATTAGACGATTGCAATGAGTTTGGAAAGGATTCAGAGCCCTAATTGAGATTCCAAGAGGGTCTTCCAGAGCTGAATAAAATCGTCTAATGTTAGCCAGAATAAAATGAAAAGGCCTCATCAAATACTGAGAGGGTTACTTGTATATTTTAGTTTATTAATTATAATTAGGCTAACAGCTTTACCATTAAACTCTTATAACTTAAAGGCTGCAGAAAATGGGCTGTAAATGTCTACATACTGTATATTTACTGGTGGACTTTCCCTAAATGGTAGAATTATCAACTTATTGCTTTCACCCCTTGAGGATTAAGACTCGCTTTGACAGTTTATTATGGCTCTCTATATATGATTTTATTCCGACTAGGAGGGGTATATGGAAGCTAGAGGGTTAATTGAGACCGTATTTACCATTTGACCTTCCTAAGCTATATACAGTCGTCTAAAAATAGTCAGAATATACTTAATTGCATCATGATCTTCAAGGGGTTAATAGTGTCGGGCTGTAGAAGGTTGTAGTCATGACTTCTGGCCTATTAATAATGATCAGACTATATATGGGTGTATATAGGATTCACTAGAGATCCTGTAGTAAGAGAGTGGCCATATATTTCTGTGAACGACATTTTGTTGTCTCAATTATCAAAGAACGAGGCCAGATGTCTATTTTGATCATGTAGGTGTATTCAAAGATCAAAATACAGTATATATAGACATTTGATTATAATTCAGCGACCTAACGTAATCTACCTTCATGCTACTGTCGATATACCAATGCAAAATAACTCAGAACTAGTGTGAGAAAAAACTTGTTCATCGGAAAAGATCCCGTGTGACGCCGCCTTTACACAGTGTTAAGGGGGGATGGGCGTAATTATTTCCTCATTTATATATAATTTTATATATGTTTTTTGTTTAGATTCCTCCCTAGACCTCCATCAAAGCTTAAAAGAACACACCTGTCCAGGACACTCTTTCAAGATAAATATAGGCCTACACAATTTTCGATAGAAACATTTCCAGGCTGAAGGCCAGTTCTCTTAACCCACTGAGCCCCAGCTAGTTATAAATAAATGTACCACCAGGGACCGGCAGGATTTGATTTTTTTTTTCCAGAAACAATAGCGAATGGGTTATGAATGAAGGAATAACCACAAAAAAACGATCAAAAAGGTCAAACATTGGTCCTACGGAGCCCACGAAAGTCGATTTTACAAGAGTAAAATATTGAAGGCAAATACACCCAAAATACCGGTTTTTGCACGCTCACTTGCACGCGGTTGAACTTTAGGAGTTTTCAACCATCGGCATGGTTGCGTGGGATACTTACACAGTTCCCATACAAATCTGAGCCCTCTAGGTACCATAGGACCGGAGTAATTGGGACCGGAGTACCTGTGACGACACGTTGTCGTCGCTGGGGTTTAGCGTTACATACATTGACGACGACACGTTGTCGTCACTGGGGTTCAGTGGGTTCAATGACTTGCTTGCTATCGCTCGCCAGGAAAATATCGACACCTAAATGACACGAAAAGTTTTAATATTGACAAAAAATGGATCGGAAAGTCTTAAAATTATCAAACTAATGGGCCAAACGTCATAAAATCGGAACACTAATGGGGCTAAACATGTAGAAGAAGGGGGACCAGAAAATCGACCCATCTCCCCTTAAATTTATCTGTGTTACACCTTTAACTTACAGTAACATATACTGAAGAACTAGTGGACAATGATTATGTAGGCTTGTGACTGTTTACATTTGGGTATTATGTTGGCAATACTGCTGCCTGTCATGTGACCTTCAAAACAACGGCAGATATGTTGACCGAGTGGTTGTCTAAGAGAAGAAAGTTGCCGAGATGGTGAATGGTATAATTAAAATAAGTGACGTGAAATGGGGAAATATATGTATATCATTAACAATAAAATGTTATTAAGTGTCAGAGCAAGTATATAATTATTGATCTGCTTATGAAAAGTATTTGACTTGAAAGTCGAAGCAATAAATGGGTATCACAGATAACGTTCGATCAAAATGCATGAAATCGATCTTATTTGCTCATGAATAAATATAAATCAGTTTGTCAGAAGTGGTTTGTCAGTGTGGCTAAAGTGCATGAAAAATACAAACATGCATACATAAACAGTATACTGTGTAATATACCTGTATATATTGTACAGTATAGGTGTTCTCAGTTGAATATATAATCTGTTGCTTACGGTAATTCGTGTAATTTCGATGTATTTTTGGAATTTAGTTTTTTCTTTAAAAATAATTCTTCAAAAATTATTAAGCTGTATTACTCTATAGTTAATGGAAGCATAGTTATGTTCTTCATATATATACAATATCTCTCTCTCTCTCTCTCTCTCTCTCTCTCTCTCTCTCTCTCTCTCTCTCTCTCTCTCTCTCTCTCTCTCTCACGTCTGTAAGAAATTGAGGTCAGGCTGTCAACCTTTGATCAACTGACCTCCAGGGAGAGCAGAAAAGAGTTCCAGAATTCAGAGTTAAACAGATACTCAGACCACACAGACCTTGCAGTCCCTACTAGGTAGTCCTGTCTTAATACTACTAGATAGTTTTCAGGGATAGTTTATAGTATAAGAATAGGACAGCAATCAAGAAGGCTCTCTCCCCACTCTCCGGTCGGAGTGACCGGAAAATAGAATGAAGTGTAAACTTATGGGTCAGGAAAATTAACACAAGGACAGTTTTATAGAGTATAACAAGAAATTAGTTTGAAAGGGAAATTACACATACCGATTGATCAATTCATATTAATCCAAACTTCATTAGATGATCCTTCACTCTTTTCTTAAATTACTGTCGACCTCCTCCCTTGGTTAACTATTCCAGTCTTTAACCCGAGAAAGGCGAACGTCCTCATAAGAGGTTTAGTGGTGGAAGGCGAAGGTCGTCATAGATCCAAGGCCTAAAAAAAAAACTTTTAAAACACCCCAGTGGCACTCAAAACAAAGCAATATGTGATTAGGCGAGATAATTTCCCTATAATACTTGCTACCATTCCTACATAGGCCTTAATGTCCCAACCCATCCCCTTCCTCTCCTTGCCCCCCCCCCCCTTTTCCCCCCTCCTCAATTGTCCCCTATTTTTCCTCTTATTTCCCCATTTATTGGGTAATTTTTGACGCAAATGCTCTTACCGCAGTCTCTATAGCATGGGCGAGGCATCTAGATCCTTGAAACTTAGAGCAATCAGTGTCGCTTGTATTGAGA
Source organism: Paralithodes platypus (assembly GCA_032716605.1). NCBI lineage: Eukaryota > Metazoa > Arthropoda > Malacostraca > Decapoda > Lithodidae > Paralithodes > Paralithodes platypus. The sequence goes on along the minus strand of CM064492.1, from coordinate 43,060,921 downwards.
ACTTGAGAGGAGAGGATATATGCCACCGCGGCTCTCCCTTCATGAATGGACCCGTTGGCAATAATAAGTCCTTTTCACTCTCCAAATACTATTCCCACTTGTTTTATTGCTCTTAACCAAAAAATGGTGACCGTCCTCAATAGAGGTTTTTCTGGTGCACTGCGACCGTCCTCAATAGATCCAGGGCATAATCAAAACCTAGAAAATACCCCAGTGGCACTCAAAACAGAGCAATTTGTGATTAGGTGAGATAATTCCCCTACATTACTTGCTACCACTCCTACATATGTGTCCCTTCCCCCCCCCCTTCCCTTCCTTCCCCCCCTTTACCCCTCCTCAATTATCATCTATTTTTCCTCTTATTCCCCTTTTTATCGGGTAATTTTTGGCGCGAATCTCGCCCTTCCGGTCTCTTTAACACAAGTGAGGCAGCTAGAGATCCTTGCAACACAGAGACTTTTACTGAGACTCATCAGTATCGATCGAGAGCTTGTAGAGGTAACATATACACCCCTCCTGCTCTCGCCTCATGATATGACCTTGAGGCAATAATACGTCTTTTTCTCCCCCCAATCCTATTCCCACTTCTTTTATTGCTCTTAAAAGTTCATATGTTCATATTTAAAACAATAAGGCACACATTGATAAGTAATAATTATATATATTTTACATATGACGATTTTCGTCTGAATAGAACCAAATATCTTTGCTTGGCAGGAGGGTTTGAACTACCATTGCTTCGCAGTTATGGAGTTAAATGTTAAGATCTTCATGTTAAAAGTAAAATAGGCGCATATGAATAAGTAATAACGATATTTATGGTAAAATGGCGATTTTCATCGGGAATGAACCATGGCGGGACGTTTCAAATACCACAGTCTAGCCTTTGCCGGGTTCAACACACTGTATGTGAAGACATTTTGTGTCACGTCTAGGCATGCCTTGTTTCTAATTAATTTCATTCCATTACCTCGGGTTGCAGGTTGAGAGAGAGAAAGAAAGAGAGAGAGAGAGAGAGAGAGAGAGAGAGAGAGAGAGAGAGAGAGAGAGAGAGAGAGAGAGAGAGAGAGAGAGAGAGAGAGAGAGAGATAGAGAGAGAGAGAGAGAGAGAGAGAGAGAGAGAGAGAGAAAATAAAAATATACTGAACATTGGGAAGCGAAGCAAATTAGGTATATAAACAAATATGTGCATTACTTAATTGTAGACAAAATTAATTGAATTGTAATAGGATGGATAAAGTAGAATGCAATCATACAGTGCCATAGAATTGGATAAAGATTAATCGCATTAAAAAAAAAAAGACAAAATAATTATATACCGGTATATATATATTATATATATATATACCCAGTATATATATATATATATATATACAGTATATATATATATATGTATATATATATATATATATATATATATATATATAATTATATAATATATATATATATATATATATATATTTATATACAGTTAATATACTGTATATATATATATTGGGTACGAAAGACCTATAATACTTGTGCATGTGTGCATTTTCAGACCAAATGTGTGGTTAAAATGAAAAGAACCTTTGACGACTAAATGCTACACAAGTAAGAAGGCCTTGCTGTGAAATCGGTATTGCAGGTTGTTGTGGCCATAATGCAGTTTTTCACATTACAACTGAATATCTCTAAAAGTACACATACAGGGTGGTGAAAGTCATGGTGAAGGGGGAAAGGCAATCATAGAGAAGGCAACAAGAACATTTAAAAGGGGATTTACATAGATATACTGGCCACGCAGATCTTACGATCCCTGTGAGGTGGTCAGGACGTAATCCTAGTAGAGATAGCAACCCTAAGAGTAAAAGAAAGTGGAAGAAAAGGATAGCAAAAATGACGGCGATCTCCCGACCCTTCGACCCATCCGGCAATTTGCCGTACCTCAAAACAGTTAGAAGTGAATAACCTTGCAGGGCTTGGAAATCGTCTGAGGAATTTATAGCATAGTTAAAAACGGAAAGATAATGGTAGCCTATGCATTTTTCTTTCCGGATGCCGTAATTCCCATGAACATTAGGCATTAGTCATGGATCACTAGTTAAAATTGCCTGGGCTTGATTTCTACCAATAAAATTTTGACAGGGCAGGCTCGATCTGCCGACCCTTTGATCAGCAGCAGACTCTCTACTGTCTATGTCACGGCTCGCGGTGTCCATCTATCTATCTATCTATTGCCTGACGCCGTGATCCCCAAAGGGGTGGCCACGAACGAAACGCCCCCATGCACCTGTCCCCAGTCAGTTGACGCCCCTCCTCCAAAACAGCACCGCCTTCATCCATATACTTCTTCACTCCAGTCTTCCACCTATCTTTCAGTTTACCTCTCCCTCTATGTCCTTCCACCTCGCTCTCGAATACCCCCTTAGTCATTCTCTCGCTTCCCATACATTCCATATGGCCGAACCACCTCAAGGTGTTCCTTTTCACACTTTCCAGCACATCTACCTCCCTATTACTTCCTCATTCGTATGTCTATTCCTCCATGTAACTCCGCACACACTTCTAAAGTAACTCATTTCCACCCCTCCCGATCTTGGTCTGAGTTTCTCCACCAGCGTGCATGCTTCGCTTCCGTAAGTCAGTGTCGGGATTACCACACTGTGATGCAGGGGCTTTTTCACTTCCATGCTGACCACCCTATTTCTTGTTACTACTTTCAGCGTTCCTACAATCCTCTTCCCCTGTTGCACCCTCTCCTGCACTTCTTCATCCATACTCCCATCTTTACTCAGCACACTGCCCAGATACTTAAATGAGCTGACAATCTCCATAACCTGACTGTTCAACTTCACCTTACTTTCTGTGGCTTCACCCCTTTCGAAGACCATAACCTTGCTCTTCCCCACATTTACCTTCAGATTCCATTTTTCGCACACTGTTACTAGATATATACTAGACCCTGCAACTCCCATTCATTATCGCTCATCAAACCTGTATCATCAGCAAACAGCAGTACAGGTAGCTTCCACTCGTTTCCCTCCCTTATCAGCGATACACCAACATTCACTGTTTCAACCCAACATTCCAATCACAGAACTCGCTCTACTCATTCTCCACACGTACTGCCGCTTTTGCACTCTCATACATGCTCTTCACTGCTTTCAGCAACTTGCCATCTACTCCATATATTCTAAGTACTTTCCACACACCTTCTCTATCCACTCTGTCATAGGCCTTCTCCAAGTCCATATAGGCAAAATACAGTTTTTGTTGCTTCTCCAGATATTTCTCTACAACACATTTCAGGCTAAAAATCTGATCTACACATCCTCTACCCTTCCTAAAACCGCCCTGCTCGTCACCTATCCATTTCTCCGTTCTCGCTCTCCCTTTCTCAATCACTACCCTACTGTACACCTTCCCTACTATGCTTAGAAGACATATTTCTTGGTGGAAACCACACACTCCTCTTTCCCCTTTACCCTTATATAGTGGGACTATTATGCCTGTCTTCCAGTCATCAGGTGCACTCCCCTTATCCCATGCTAGTTTGCTCATTTTCCATACAAATTCGATCACTATCTCACCACCATACCTCAGCATTTCCTCACACACTCCATATATTCCTGGTGCTTTCCCCAACTTCACTCTTTTCATGGCTTCACACACTTCTGACCTCCTGATCCCTACCTCCTCCTCTACTACTTCTCTTCTTCTCCCTCCCATACCCCATCTAACTATGTTTGCTGGCACTTCATTCCTTACATTCAGCAATACGTTGAAGTACTCCCTCCATCTTTCGACTATCTCTTGCTTCTTGGCTAGCACTCGCCCATTCTTATCTTTCACACCCTTACTGTCTCCCTTGCTACCTTCCCTAACTTTCTTGACTTCTTTCCAGAACAGTTTCTTCCACGCCCTCCATTTTACACTCAGATTCCTTCCAAATTCCTCATCTACTCTTCTCTTACTTTCCTTTTAAAGTACCAGCAGCTGATCAAGTCATTTAAGGAGAAGTCATCAAGGATCATCGTCTCAGGAATCGTCCCCCGGCTTGGTGTAGAGAGCCGATTTTACAACATAGCCACCAGCACAAATCGTTGTCTAGCAAACCTCTGCAGGAAGGAAAACGTGGGATTCGTCGACACCTGGGACAATTTCTACTACGATGACTATTTGTTTTCGGACGATGGAGTTCATCTGAACCAGGTGGGAGCAGCACGTTTTGGGCGTCTTCTCAACGATGCGGTGAAGGATTTTCGGAGAAGAAATCGACTCAGGACAACCAGGAAGGAGGACCGAAGACAGCGAGGGCGGCAACCTGCGAAGGAATTAAATGCTAATCTGTCAAGAACCACGAACTTGGATAAAGCTCCACCAACACGACCCAAATTCAAAACCGCCAGGGATAACGACCGAGGACCGATGTCAGCCATGAATGTAAATGTAGATCCGATCAGAACCAAAAATTTGATTAAAGAACGTTCTGTGAGTTCTAAAACCGCAACTTTAAAAGTTTTCTATGCAAACGCTCGTAGCATACGCAATAAATTTTCAGATTTAGAGGAACTAGTGTTTACTGAAAATAATGATGTGATTGGTATAACAGAATCTTGGCTCAATACAGTAGATAGAGACTTTTTAGCAGAGTATTCACTTCCCGGTTATGTAATGTTTGAGAAAAGCCGAATAAATAAAAATGGAGGTGGCGTTTTATTTTATATCAAAGAAAGTCTTAACCCGACCCTCTTGTCAAAACCTCAAATTGTGAACGTCGACACATCTTTTGTGCTAATAAAGAATAATAAAGGTACAAAAATAATACTTGCATTAATATACAGACCTCCAGCTCAATCAGTGCAAACAGACCGAGAAATTTATGAACAAATTGCAGATGTAGGTAACTCACAAGATACCGTATTTTTTGGCGACTTTAATTTACCTGTGACCAAGTGGGGCGATACTCTTACTTCACACTCCTGACATGACTTGTATATGAACTTGCAAGAGTGTTCACTTTATCAATTTGTTCGAACACCGACCCGTGGTAATAACGTTCTTGACATTGTACTTGCAACAAAAGAAGAATTAATAGAGAATTTGAATGTTGGTGATGAATTCAGTAACAGCGACCATCGTACGATAACTTTCACTTTAAACTTTACTAGTAACGAACCATATAGTAGCATCGAAAAAGTCCCTAATTTCAAGAAAGCAAACTTTCATAAACTTAGAGCTATGTTTAAAGAAACTGACTGGAGCTTTTTAATTAACAATAACGACATAAATACATCTTGGAAGTTATTCGAAACGACTTACCTAAAAGCAGTGCAAGACTGCATACCATCGAAAATACGGCGTCCAGGCCATAATAATAAGCCCAAATGGTGGAATAAAGATATTTCAAACTGCCTGCTTGCTAAAAAATGTGCTAATGATAGATTAAAATCCTCACAAAATGACGAAGAACGGGTGAAATTTGTAGAGCTACGACGCACAGCCAAAAAGTTAATTAAGCAAAGTAAAAAGACCCTAGAGTTACATATTGCGAATCAAAGTAAAACAAACCCGAAAGAATTCTATAGTTATATCAGAAAGAAAAAAGTAGTTACTTCAACTGTTGGACCGTTAGTCGATGAAAATGGAGAATACACCAAAGACGAAGTACAAATGAGTAATGCCCTCAATACATTCTTTGCATCAGTTTTTACAACAGAAGACCTTAGTGATATCCCTACACCATCGCCGATTCAGATTGATAATTCAGATGTTCTAAGCAATATCACCGTTACAGAGAGAGAAGTATTGAATTGTTTAGATTAACTCAAGGTAAATAAAACGCCTGGACCTGATACAATCTCACCTAGAGTTCTAAAGGAAGCTAAGGATGAGCTCTCCAAACCACTGACATTACTATTCAATAAATCCTTGCAGTCTGGAACTATGCCTGATCAGTGGAAGATAGCCAACGTAACAGCGATATTAAAAAAAGGCAGCAAATCCCTACCCTGTAACTATCGTCCAATTAGCTAAACCTCAGTTGTATGTAAAATGCTAGAAACGGTCATAAGAGACAGACTCGTAAATCACTTAGAGGAAAATAACATACTTAAAGATACTCAACACGGCTTTCGTAAAAAACTTTCCTGTTTAACAAACCTCTTGGACTTCTTCCACGATATTCTCAACCTCTACGATGAGAGTAAAGCTGTAGATATTATATACCTTGATTTTCAAAAGGCCTTTGGCAAAGTTCCCCACAAACATTTACTGCTAAAACTAAAAGCGCATGGAATACAAGACGGTGTGTTGAAATGGATAAAAAATTGGCTCAGCGACAGAAAGCAAAGAGTACCGGTAGTCATAAACGGTAAGGCATCTAAATGGACCAATGTAAGTAGCGGGGTACCCCAGGGATCGGTACTAGGACCAATTCTCTTTCTAATTTACATCAACGACATAGATGAGGGTCTCACCTGTACAATCTCAAAATTTGCTGACGATACAAAAATTGCAAATAGCGTACTCTCAAAAGATCAAGTTGACGATATGCAACACAATCTAGATAAATTGTCACATTGGGCCCAAATTTGGCAAATGAGTTTCAATGCGGATAAATGTAAAGTACTACATATCGGATACCTAAATGAGAACGCAAACTATTCGATGAATGGCACTCAGCTTAAGAATGTAAACAGAGAAACCGATCTGGGAGTAACAATATCGAGTAACCTAAAACCGAGTCAACAATGTTCAGAAGTTGTTAAGAAGGCAAACAAAATAATTGGCTTTATAGGCAGGTCATTTGAGCATAAATCCAAAGACGTTATCCTAACCCTTTACAATTCCTTAGTCCGCCCTCTTCTGGAATACTGCGTTCAATGCTGGTTCCCTTATTACCAAAAAGACATAAACAAGCTAGAACGAGTTCAACGTAGAGTTACCAAAATGATACCTAGCCTAAAGAACAAACCATACGAAGAGCGTCTTAGAGAATTAAATCTATTTCCTTTAACCCAGCGCAGATTAAGAGGTGACTTAATTCAAGTGTTCAAAATCATCAAAGGCATCGACAATATGAACTGTAGTAAGTACTTCACTATCGACCAATCTAATTACACGCGGGGAAACGGTTGCAAAATTATTGGTAAATCTTTTAACTCACACGAATCTAAGAATTTCTTCTTCAATCGAGTTATCAACTTGTGGAATGGGCTTCCCCGAGACGTTATAGACTGCAGCACCGTTGATTCATTTAAATTCCGCCTAGACAAATATCTCGCATCAAACCCGCGACTGACTGCGTTTGTAAATGAGTAACTTTATTTTATCCTCCCCTCAGTTACTAACCCATATGTCCCCTACTAACTTCCTAGTCCTGCCACGGACATTAGTTTCAGGGCAGTAGTTCCCTTTCCAATGTTCCCTTACCCACTCTAAACCACTGTTTGGACACTTGATCCTCAGTGTTTTGGAGGACAAGCAGCCTAGAAGGGTCACTAGATCTGTTGTTGCTTGATTTCCTTTGTACTCCTTCACTACTCTCTTTTTCTCCAAGTACCTCACTCTTTTCTGTCTCTCCAAATCTTTATTCCCTCTACTACCCAACCACTCTCTATACGCTTTCTTTTTGTCTTCCACAGCTATTTTTACCTCTTCTGTCCACCATGCTGTACGCTTTACTCCCTTCCCTCTTCTCATTACTCCACATACCTCCTTACATGCTGCACAAATCTCTTCCTTAAACACTTTGCTGACCTTCTCCACTTCCTCCATACCTTCCAGGTCAAACCTACCTAGTCGTCTTTCTACTGCTCTCCTGTACTCTTCCCTGATTTCTATCTCCTGCAACCTCTCCACTCTCCTCGCCATTCCACCTTCCTCTCGCCTCCCTCCAGCTCTCCTCACCCACTTCTTTTGTATTCTAATTTTAGCTACTACTATATAATGGTCAAACAAACCCCCTTCAATACCCCTATACACCCTAGCATCCAGATTTCTTCATTCGTTCATCCACACATATATAATCAATCGGTGCCTTTCGTTCCACCACAGTCTCATCCTTCTACCTCCACACCACTTTCCATGTGTACCTGTGTATCATTCTGTGTCGGAAGAAGGTGTTGGCTATCCATAGCCTCCTTCTCACACATACGTCCACAAGTGCACTACCATTCCCATTCACCTCTGACAGTACACCCCACCCACCCACCACTCCATCAATTTTCTTATCACCCACCTTCCCATTCATATCCCCAATCAGAAACATTATTTCGCTCTTGCCAAACTTATCCAGGCACGTCTCCACATTCACCCAGAACTCCTCTTTCTCTCTTACAGTTTTATCCTCTGTCAGAGCATACACACACACACAACCACCCACGTTTGTATTCCTACTTTCATTCTCATCCACACAATCCTTGAACCCACAGACCAATAGTCTCTTACATGCTCCTTCCATTTGTTACTTACAAATAAACATGCACCTTCCTTCATTGCTCCCTCACTCACTCCAGCTTACACACCCGTTCCTCACTCCCACTCTCTTACATCTGTACCCCTCCATTTGATCTCCGTCATTCCATATACATCCAGCTTGGCATTCACTAACACTCTCTCTCTCTTTTATGTCAGTATTCAAGCCTCTCACATTCCAAGTCGCTATTCTAAGACTGTTCATGGAATGTCGGGGTTCGTCAACATTAGGTCCGTCCATATCCGAGACTGTTCGTTCGATCGATCACCGATGCAGTAAGTATTTTTCACTGGTGAGGGTTGCAAGCCCACCGACCCAGCCTCTTTAGTCGCCTAAGAACGACACCACGACACGCAGATGGCACGTGGGGTATATTCTATTCCCTTAACCCCCCCCCCCCCCGGGAATCCATACATTCACTATATATTTTTGTCTGCTCTCTTCAACTGAAAACCGTGTTCATTTCTGCCAGGTTCGCTTGTCAGTTATCATATTGAGAGAGAGAGAGAGAGAGTAGCTAATATCTCAAAGACCTCACGGTCCATTCTGGGGAGATACTCGAAGTAGAAAAAGACAGATTACGTAGTGCACTAAACTCATTCCAGAGCGTACAAAAACATAATTTACTCTCTTTTTGAACTGGTCTACTGAAGAACAATTTATAAAGTTTGAGGAAAGTTTGTTCCAGGTAGAACAAATCATATGTGAATGTTTCCACAAATAATAGTGCCGAACCTGCTTGATACTAATTAACGGTGTACATTTTTTGTTTCTTTTCCTGGGTGCTCCATTATGCAAATAGTTAATGTTATAAAGGATGTGAGGGCATATATACCATTAGGTATTCAGTCCTATTGTCATAGTAGGAAATAATAGGGATGTTAAGACATATTAATGTATTTTGTACCTATTATGACAATAAGATTTTTTAATTTGAATTAGAATTAGAACTTCTAGCTATGGTTTAGTGTTGTAATTATATCAAGCCTAAAAATTAGCTGTAATCCATATATTCAAAGTCGTAAACCCTTTGAGTACCAACGACGTGTTTTATATTTTATCATAGATATAATTATTTTGACGGTATTATGCAGCTTAAGAAGGATCTGTGGTAGCTAAAAGTGTTGGTTGAAATAGTTTTAAAGCTCATTATTGCTAAAGTCCTTCCCAAGCTGAATAAAATCATCTAAGCATTGCCAGAATATAATTAAAAGGATGTCACCGGTACTGAACGGGTTAAATATATTATAAACTTCAATGAGTTAATCTCATAATCTGCAAGTTTCCAACAAAACGAGATCAAGAGCTTTCAACCGGTCCTCATAGGTCAATCTTTTAATGAATGAAATAAGATTTTCAGCCCAAGCTTGTATCATTTCAAGTCGTTCTCTATCTTTCTGGAGTGTTAAAGACGAGAACTGAGAAGCACATGCCAAGAGAGGCTGTATCAGAATATTGAAGAGCGAGGACTTTTCCTTATTGTTATACATAAATTGTCTCTTAATAGAGCCCAATAACAATGTTTGTTCTCTACTTAGATGCATTGCTTGGAAAACTTTAGGTTGTTTATAATCAGAAAATCCAAATCCTTTTCCAAGTCAGTCACTTTCAGAGTATTTCCTATTAGCAAGTAGCCTATCTTGGGGTTTGCTTCGCCAATATGCATCACATTTTTCTTTTCCAAGTGTAGTGGTATTTACTGTGTCTCAGATCATTCACCTAGCCTGTTAACTGAGTTGTTCAACCACTATATGATCCTTCACATTCACCCCAAGCAAACTTGGAGATCAAACTCAACAGACCTATATCGGTAAGGACAGATCCCTGTGGAACTCCAAAAGTGACCGGAGTCCGCTCAGAAGAAAACCCATTGATAACACGTTATTGCTGTCTACCTGTTTGCTAACATTCTATCCAATAAGTGACCTCTGTACTGATACCTAGTGCACTCACTTTTAACATTAGCTTAAAGTGAGTTACTTTGTCAAGAAAAGTGTTTTGAAAATCAAAGTAAAGGATGTCTATGGTTATAATGTTGTCATACTCAGCATTTCATGGACAAATTCCAGCAAATAGGTAAGGCATGATCGGTGTCGCCTGAAACCATGTTGGGAAATCGTACTTAACCCGTAAACGGCAGCAAAGCTCTTAAGAGGTTTTACTGGGCGACGGCGGCAAAGCTCTTAAGAGGGAGTCCTAAAAAAAAAATTTAAACAGCCCCAGTATCACTAAACAATTTTTTTTTTTTTTTTTCTATATCTCATACCACTCCTCCACATCCCCCCCTTCCTCCCTTTCTCCTCCCCCTTCAATTATCACCTATTTTCCCTGTTATTCCCTAATTCGTTGGTATATTTTTGTGCTAACATTAGCAAACTGTGTGGAGGATGTGCTTACGTGCCTAGCAGGTGTGTTACATGACAGAGTGTGTGTATGAGTAGGCTCAGTGTGGCTTGAGGCCTCGTGGAGGGAGGGGTTGCCTCAATTTTCTCCATAATTCATGAATGGGCTGGTCCATCTATATTCGCAATTTTGACCAGAAAAATTATATTTTCACTATGTTACAGGTTACTATCTTCATAGTGAAGGTAAAATAGGCTCATATGAATAAGTAATAACTATATTTATCGTAAAATGACGATTATAGGCCTGAATGGAGCCTATTATGCTCGCCCATGGGGTGCTAGTTCAATACCCCCCCCTTGACGTTGCCGGGTTAAGTTGTGGATTTCCATGTAGTCAACTATCTTGTTTACTAGTACTCATTCTCGAAGTTTTACTATGAAAAGAGTCAAGCTAATTGGCGGATAATTCTCAGGACACTCATGATCCCTTTTCTTAAAGATTGGAGTCACATTGGTCAGTTTCTTCTCTTCAGGGATCTCCAGTTTCTAGTGCTTTGTTAATTTCAATGGAGGTGCTTGGTGTTGTGGTGAAATTATTAAAAATATAGATTATTAGTAGGTTCAGTGATATTTCGAAGCGAGGCCGGTCTATATGATCTGTGCCCCATGAGTATCCTTTCCTCTCACTTAAACATTAGGCTACCATAGCACGGTTAGGAATAAGAACATGATTAGATTAATATCCAGTATTCGAGAATGGATAATAAGTTGTAGGCGTATGCATAAACCTTTAACCGTCCTGGTGGTGTAATGGTTAGAGTGTTTGAAAATCTGTGTGTGATAACCCAGGTTCGAATCCCGGTGGATCACATATATGCTTTCATTAATTTCAATGGAGATGTTTGGTGCTGTGGTGAAATTATCCCCCTCAGACAGGATATATTAACTTACTTACGGGTTGGCAGACCGCCCGGAATTTCCCCCACAACAGTCTTTCTCACACTGAGGGTCCCCGTTAGGAGTCGGAGGAATTTAGGGTTGCCATCAATCGACAGATTATGATCTAACTTACCTATCTTACTGAGCTCAAAATGACGCAGAAGCGTCATATAGCTTATTATTGAGCTATTTCACTAGGTTCATATGACGGGGGAGCGTCATTTGATAGTTTTGGGCAGAACTGTCATATGACGCGGTAGCGTCATATGAGACGGAGAGGGTTAATACAAATATAGATTATTAGTAGGTTCAGGGATATTTCGTAGTGAGGCCGGTGTATATGATCTGTGCCCTATGAGTATTATATCCTCTCATTTAAACATTAGGCTACCATAGTGCAGTTGGGAATATGAACATGATTAGATTAATATCCAGTATTCGAGAATGGATAATAAGTCGTAGGCGTGTGCATAAACCTTTACCGTCCTGGTGGTGTAATGGTTAGAGTGTTTACAAATCTGTATGTGATAACCCAGGTTCGAATCCCGGTGGATCACATAATTATATGCTTTCATTAATTTCAATAGAGTTGTTTGGTATTGTGGTGAAATTAATACAAATATAGTTTATTGACATTTTACGTGAATACAGGTGCATTTTAATCTCGCACTGGACCAGATGACTTTAACCTATTTAATTTACCTATTATCTTTGCTACCCCTTCTGGGGTACTTCTAGGAGTACAAAGGAGTACAAAGGAAATCAATCAGCAACAGGTCTAGTGACCCCTCTAGGCTGCTTGTCCTTCAAAACACTGAGGACCAAGTGTCCGAACAGTGGTTTAGAGTGGGTAAGGGAAAATTGGGAAGGGAACTACTGCCCTAACTCCTTACAATTCCTTAGTCCGCCCTCTGCTGGAATACTGCATTCAATCCTGGTGCCCTTATTACCAAAAAGATATTGACAAGCTAGAACGAGTTCAACGTAGAATTACCAAAATGATACCTAGCCTAAAGAACAAACCATACGAGGAGCGTCTTAAGGAATTAAATCTATTTCCTTTAACCCAGCGCAGATTAGGAGGCGACTTAATTCAAGTGTTCAAAATCATCAAAGGCATCGTCAATATGAACTGTAGTAAGTACTTCACCATCGACCAATGTAATTACACGCAGGGAAATGGTTGCAAACTTATTGGTCAAACTTTTAACTCACGAATCTAAGAATTTCTTCTTCAATCGAGTTGTCAACTTGTGGAATGGGCTTCCCCGAGACGTTATAGACTGCAGCACCGGTGATTCGTGTAAACTTCGCCTAGATAAATATCTTGCCTCAAACCTACTACTGACTGCGTTTGTAAATGAATAACTTTATTTTATTGACCCCTCAGATTCATCAAGGATTATTGTGTATATATATTACTAAGACGTTACTCTCTTTTTCCAAGATATACAAAGATCACTTATAACTGTGTTATGTTTCTAACCCATCTGTCCCCTACTATCTTCCTAATCCTGCTAAGAATTTCACTCTAATGTATTAAACCTGGAATTGGCATGTCACTTGTATTTTTCCTTGTAAATACCAAGGCAAAATAGTAATTTAGGGATTTAGCTATTTCAGCGTCAGATTATTAGTTGGCCTGTTGGATCCCTTAGAAGTCCAATGCTACTTTCGAATGGCTTCCTACTCCTCATATAGCTGAAGAACTCCTTAGGACTCTTTGCAAAGGGATGAAACTCTTAGTACTTCATTTTGCTACACTTCCTTTATAAGATATTTCATTACTCTTCACATATTTTTGAGAGAATCAAGACCTCTTTGGTTCCGACTTCTCTTGGCATTTTTGTATGCAAGCTTCCTACTTCAAATTGCTGAAGCTATGACACTTGTAAACCCTTTATGTTTAAGTGAACCTGATTTGGTAAGCTTAGTGGAAACAAATGCAGCTTTCCATTTCCCTAATTGATCTTTGAATGATCATCTAATGACATTAACATCATCACCCTCAAGTCTGATCTTGGACAAGCTTTCCCAAAGTGCTTCAAAAGTTTTCTTCACAGAAATCTTGTCTTGTACTCTAAGACTGGTGGGTCTGCTGGAAAAGGTGCGAAGAGAGAACCTAAGTAGGGATTCATCAGTAACTAAGCTGGTCACATTTTCTACTTCAGTGGTGAACAGAAGATCTATTATATTGTTGCTTCCAGTGGGCTCGTACGCCCACTGGGTCAAAAACTTATCATTTCTAAAGTCAACAAGACACCTATCCTCAGCATTGGCAGTTCTTGCTTCCCATATTACCAGGCAATTAAAGTCAACGAAGACTAAACTGGTCTCGCCGTTGATAAGACACTCCATCATGTTTACAGAGGTTCATCCTTTTAAACATTTTGATGTGGAGGCCTGTACATCAGAACAACCCCATATATAAAGATACCTAGATTGAGGTCTACACCTGACCTTATCTTACAGTATATTTGATACAAATATCTCTGATTTACATAAGAACTCTGCAAACTTCCCTCATGGTCCGGTCTTTGTGGAACATGAATTACTTACTCAGGTACTTCAAATTCCTCAACATATGCTCTGGTATCACTGGGAATCCAGGATTCAGTGATATCGAAACACTCTGTAGACAACAATACACAACATTCGGAGAATATATTCCTAATTGACCAGACATCAAATATTACTGCATGAAGGAGATTAAATGTTGAGAAAGAAAGAGAAAGCCAGCGCGAGAGGCCATGACAGTGACCTATTCCACCCACTTAATGTGCCAATGGTCAAGGTAGAGAAGTGTCAAGAACAAGTTGTATGATTCAGAGGGGGAAGAAAGGAAGGGTGCATCTGTGTGTGTGTTTTTTTTTTTTTTTTTTTTTCCTTCTATATTCCAAACTACTCCCTCTCGGGCATAGGCTGATAGCCTTTACACTCTACCGATGAACACGGTGAGGCTCGTGAGGTCTTGCTCCAGTCTAGGGAGTGAGACATGCGAAGCTTCACGGTTCGAAGCAACTCCATCTCTGAAGCCACCTCGCCTCTGCGCTTCACAGTCTCATCCCTCACACTCGGACCTTCACTCTCAGAACGCCACCTATTGAGCAATTAACTCACTAGGCATTGTCCCCCTGTAGCATATTTTTGAATATGGGAATATTCATACAATGCTATTTAATCAGGGAACAATGAGGGTGGTTTTTTTTTGGCATTTCGGTGTGCTGTGGTAATGCACTGATACTAGGTACAGCACAAATTACATCCCAATAATATCTTCCCATTGACATATTGGGATTCGAACCCGGGTCCATTGGATTACCAGTCCAGTGGCAAGACCACTCCGCCACACCTCCCCTGTGTGTGGGTGTGTGTGTGTGTGTATACATCTCTCTCTCTCTCTCCACAAAATATAATAACTGACCAGGTAGTGTTGCTAAAGTCAGCAGCCTTTGTGGTAGTATCAGACTTGGTTTTTGGTCAGGGAGGTTAGGCCGAGTTGCCCGATGGTGCCAGTTTCTGTATGGGTCTTTCCACCTGGCTTACCACTGGGACCTCATATAATAGTGAACTACTCTGTTGTAAGACGGTCTTCCTTAGAAGTGTAAAATCGCCTAAAGTTAGTGAGATACTTAATGAAATTGACACACTCGTATTGAAATAGCTGCAGGAATTAAGGTACCTGTGCACTCCTTCATTCATGGTAAAGCCACAAACAACACTGGTAATTATCAGAATTAACTCACGTTTTAAGGAACAACTACTGTATGTATGCTATAAACCAATGCTACCACCATTACCAATGTGGTCAATACTGTAGATGCTGGTGATTAATAGGGTACCCTTGTAACCGAGTTATTCTAGTATTTATGTAGTAAGGAGGTCCTTTAACCCTTAACTGGCGGCGCGCAACATATGTCGAGTAAAAGAAATTTGGACTAAGTGGCGGTTCACAACTTATGTCGTGTGCCATTTTCAGCACGTAATGTTGCTGAGAGAGAGAGATAAGTGGTGGCAGGAGAGTAGCAAGCGTATGACTGCTCCAGACCACCGCGGCGGACCTACTGACATGAATCCCACCCTCCCCCACCCTCACGCACTCGCTATACAGGGAATTATGTAGGGAAACTACCTAATTACATGATTTTTGCACTCGTGTTGCGCGATCATTGCAAGAAAACTAGCGGTCGTACAAGGATGGTTGGGGTGTCATTGGAAAGCTCTGTTTACTTGATACTTGTTTCTAGATACTTGTTTTACGCTCTGGGTCTTATTTAGGCATGAAAATGATTACGTAAACAACCCTATTAGGGTAAAAACACCCTGCTGGGCGGTACATATAAATTACCGCCTAGGCCGCTCGTTAGGTGTTAAATAGTAATGCTGGCAAGTAGTGTTCGTACTATTAGTTGCTGCTTTGTCTAAATTACTGACCAGCTGCTAATCGCTGGACCCACCATAATGTTGTCCATCTTAACCAGCATTCATATTGAATTGCTAAATAGTAGATTGTGCTTGCTACCACCTTTAGTTCACTGCACGACTAGCTCACCCTCTATAATGTTTAGAAGAAAAAAGAACCCACAAGTTTCGTCATTAAATGGCCACATAACAGGCATCAGAATTGCCAACATAATACCGTAATTTCAACGGTCATGCACAGTAAAACGGTTTTACAACTAATGCCGTTGTAAAGCCTTATCCCTCAATACCTTCAGCTGATCTGATCTGTGACGTAATTTCGTAATATCGTATTTCGATGTCGTAATTTTGCACATCTAATAATGGTAATAATAAATATGGTTTCTGCTAGCGATATATTTCGGTTATCTAATGTTAATTTTACGATTTTATTTCGACAGTCTAGCATATATTTCCTATTCGTATACTTTACCACCATGACTCAATATGCAAATTGGTAAAGTTGTCTGTAGGTGAATTGGTTCATGTGAAACGTTAATTATTTACAGGTGCCACTGATAATGGTTGAAAGAGAATATAATCAATAGGGAATGAAGACTAATCAAGGAAGGCAATACAAGGAGGAATACAAGGAATACTGAGGGTGTGTTCACACCAAGGCCGCAACCAGACATAATATGGCGCAACATGTCTGTCTTGAAATGCAATTTTATTGAATGGATACAATTGTACCTGTATTTTCTTGATATGCACCATGCAGTTACACTCTTTATAGTATTTGGTTGTTTTCTTGTTTTCTTCCTATAACTTGACTTGTTTGTGTGCTATAGATTAGATGTCCAATCTTTGTCATAAAACAAGCCAAGTAAAATTTAAGAAAGTACACAAATAAACAAGGTAGTTTATGAAAAAAGAGTGTAACTGTATGGTGCATATCAAGAAAATACAGGAATAATTGTGTCAATTCAATAACATTTAAATTCTAGACAGACATTTTGCGCCATATTATGTCTGGTTGCGGTCTTGGTGTGAACCCACCTTTAGAGTCAAGGGTGAGAATACAACACCCCAAAAATATAAATAAACGTCTTTCTTTGGAATAGTACTTCATCTATGTCCCGATGAAAATATATAATTTTTATTGAATATTTTCTAAAAATTACAAACAGACAAGTACACATGCACATCCGCCTATTTGTTATGCATACACTCATATGATTATATATTAATGTTGGTCGTATAGATATATTAGAGGTGAACCACAAGATAAAACACTATGTATATTGCAGAGGGCATCTTTAAGAACAATATGCACTTAACTCGTTATGATTATCTGGCTTGTTGTGCTGATTTTCAATAAATGAAGGACTTGCAATTACCATTTAGACTACAGTAATTGTTAGAACGAGAAGGGGGAAGGGTTGTAATCTAATTAAATGATAAGTGAAAGTAATATACGGGTCACAGGGAAGCATTACACACGCTCACCCTAGTATTATGCGACTGGATATATCTGACTAGTATTATAAATCATATTCAATCACATAATTATGTGCTTACCGGCAAGAATGCTTTACATAACAAGTGCATAATTACTATGCATGTACTGGTTTCAACACAAACTGTTCATTATAGAGTTATAATTATAATTTCTGACAAATGGTGTTTGCGGTGATTATGTGATCGATGCACAGTCAATAGATTGAGCAGGATTTAGATGAAACTTTGCCAATACTTTTGTCATTATGATATATACGATTTTGTTTTTGTTTGGCCAATACCTGATGATGCACTTCCATCCGCATCCTCCGAAATAAATGCCCCGCAAAATGACCATAATATTTTGATCCCTCTTCACAATATTTACTGTGAGACATACTGGTTACGTAAGGACTTAACACTATCTGCTGCAACGCCTTAGGGATTATTATGATATTATGTTTAATCATTATTGAGAGTTTTAATTACTTTTGCAATTTTCGAACAATGCATTATTTGTTTACCTCCTCGACTTAGGAAAACGCCTCTCCAGACCCCCTTCAAACTAAAAAACAAAACACGTTCCCCAGACCCCCTTCAACCTAGATATTTTTTTTTCGTAAAAAGGCTCCGGCCTAAGGCCGGTTTCTACCAAATTGCAGGCTCGCTAAGAAATATCGAAGCATTATTAGGTTGAAGCGTCTTATAATCGCCAAACTAATGAGGTAAAACGACTTAAACATCTCTCAACTAATGGAGTAAATAAAGTGAAGATCCAAATAGACCAACCTGCACCAAATAGGGTTAACACAAAGTATCGGTGACTATTGAATGAACCCTTCCCGGGACTTGAGGTTTGACCCAGAAATATGAACCTGCCATTAATATGTTGCTATACAGATTTCCTTTACCGGTATAGAAGCCTATTTTAAGGGGAGATGGGCCTTTTTTGTGGTGTATTAATTCAGTCATTCCTTTATTTCTTATTTTCCTCGCTAGACCTCCATCAACCTTAGAAAAACACCCGCTAGAAAAAAAATCCCAACCGAAGGCTCGCTGTCGCTCACCAGGAATAAACCGACACCTATATGGCACGAAAGGTCTTAAAATTGACAACGAAATGGGGCAAAAGGTGTTAAAATCACCAAATTAATGCGCCGAACGTCGTATAATCTCAACACAAATGGAGCTTAACACGAGAGAGAAAGGGGACCATAAAATCGACTCATCTCCCCTTAAGAGCGCTTATTCCGGTAACATATTATGTTTGACAATTATGTTCTGGAAACATTACTGAACTGTTTGGCATTATTATCGGTGGCTACAGTGAAGGTAGAGGGTACTATACAGACAACATTTACATTTATTAAGGGTCTAGTTACTGGGTTTTTTATTTTTATTTTTATTTTTTTTATTATGTCATGTATTCATTCATTATTTAGTGTCCTCGCTAGACCTCCCTCAAACTTAGAAAAACACCCCCTAGACACCCTCTCATGTTAAATTTGTACCTTTCTCGGTTAAAAAATATCCCAGCCGAAGGCCGGTTCATTATATAATTACAGGCTCGCTATCGCTCGCCAGGAAAAATTTACATCTAAATGGAACGATAGGTCTTAAAATTGACAACGAAATGAAGCTGAACTTGTTAAAATCGTCAAACTAATGGGCCGAACGTCTTAACATATCAAAACTAGTGGGGCTAAACATGAGGGAAAAGCAGGTCCAGAAAAACGGCCTGTCTCCCTTAAAGCTGCCAGATCAAAGTTGCCAACGTATTTTGAAGAGAAATGGCTATGTTAATTCCTTCTCCATTCTGACACTCTCCTTTTCCACATTTACCCATTCCATCCCCTAGCCTATTTTGCACACCAGGAAGACCAAGTTAACTTCATAGTACTCACCCGAGGCGGGTGAGTGCAAACCTAATCGCCCGTGTTGGCACTTACCTTGACATTTTGCAACATCTCTCAACTTCCTCGCATACGGTTCCTAAATTTCAGAGGCGATGGTTGGTTTTTCTGCCTGCCCCCTTTCTCCCGCATGTTTAGCCCTAATAGTATATAGATTTGAAGACGTTCGACCCTTTAGTTTGGCGATTTTAAGATTGGTCACCCCATTTATCTGTCAATATTAAGGCCTTTCGTACCATTTAGGTGTCGAGTTTTCCTGGTGAGTAATAGCGAGCCCATAATTTAAGATGAATCGGCTTTCATCCGGGACGTGTTTCTATCGAAAAATGTACATTGTATCTAGAAATGGGATCTTAGGGATGTTTTATTAACCTTGATGGAGGTCTAGGGAGGAAACTAAAAACATATATAAATCGACCAATATATAAACCATCCTTCCATAAAGTAGTGATATACATATGTAGGCTACCCTCTTCCAGACCACACTCATTATCTAGATATGTACAAGTCTCACCTGTTATACGAAATTATATTTTACCCACTCCTATTATTGTGCATAACAATTCCTTCTCAAACCAATTTTACCAACGGTACATTCTTTCAAACAAACATTACATTTTTTTTTTTTTCAGATTTACATGAACTTGGTTTTCCCTCGTCCTCGACTACCACGTACTTCCATTTCCTCGCAGCTGTCAACACCATTTTGGCCATCTCGTGCTCTCCGGCCAAACCCGTTTTCTCTCACCTACAAGAATCGGCCCCACCTAGCTGCCACGCCCTTCCTCCTTCCAAAATCATATACACTCCACCAATTCTGTTCCATTGATTCTCTTTTCCCTGCTCAACATTGAAAACTAAATCAAGCACGCCTACTTTCCTTGCCGTCACCTCAACCTTTCCTCTCTCTCTCCCTCCGTTTCTCTCGCTCTCTGAGCCAGCACCACACCTTGCTTCCACTCGCCTGCCACACCCACACGGCCCCATCAGCCATTGTTTCTCCGCAGTAAGATGAAGTCCACGAACAAAAATGAAACTATTCATTGCATCTCTTTACCTTGAGTGGCTTTCTAGGACACCTTGCTCTGACAGTAGGGATTTAATGGTGCTGGATTTGTATAGGAGAGGATGTGGAGGATAGCCACGAGGGGAGAACATGAGGGGAATGGAGTTTTAAGGGAGGGTAACTAACTGGCCATCCGAGTGAGAGCTGCGGAGGCGGGGCGAGAGGCAGGTGAGAAGAGAGGAGAGGCTGCCGGGGAGAGCGAGTGGGTGGGGCCCTTGCAGACTGGCAGGGCGGGGTGGCAGAGCAAGATAGAGGAAGAGCGAGCGAGTACAAAAAGAAAAACGTTTGAAAGCTTAGATCGATGAATGAAGTTATGCTGCAGAGACGCGCTGAAGACCATAGAGATACAGGAATTAAGGCCGAACGGGAACTGGAAACGGAGATGATGGAATTTGGGCTGCGAGAGGAAAGGAAAAATCGATGGGTGAGATGGGTGGCGTCATGCGAAGCCCTACCAGCCGTCTGGAGTTAGGGTGTGGCTGGAGCCAGGCGGGGAGGGCAGAGGCAGGCGCGCGACGAAGATCATCAAACTAAAAATGGATATGCGCATCGAAGGAGAAGCATGCGCTCCACTATCAGAACAGTTTTATGCCCGATACCATATTATCGTGTGATGTTAATCAAACGGAAAATCTATGAAGGTATTGACCAAGATTCTCAATATCTATGCATTCGTTTTCGAGACGTTTTACCCCCCCCCCCCCCCCTCCCCACCCACCCACACACACACGAACCATATAATTGCAGGTATGACTACCATACCTTGCTCTCGTGAGTTGCGCTAGGTAAATATAAAACTAAAACTTAATGTAATAACCGATGGAAAAAAGTCGTATCGGAATAGGTCCCCGCGTTCTACTTTAACCTTTATCTCGAAACTCTGTCAAACACTGCTTTATCTGAGAGTGTATTCATTCATGCGTTTCTCCAGAGGACAATTAAAATGAAAGTGAACATTTCCGTACTTATGCTGAGGTATTGACGGTAGGTAGGTATGCGAGTTATCAGAATAATGACACAGGGAACACACAGGGTAGAGGATTAGTGAAGGTTTTACAAATATACCAAAGTAGAGGGTTACAAGTGCATTTATCAGACGTTTTCGAAATACGAAAACACATTAATCGGCAACTATAGTCTATTCACTCTGAGTGGGCCAAAACTCTTGACTATTTATATCTATAACTTAGAAACGACTATATCGAGCTAATATTTTTACCATTTGGGAAGAGTCAGTCAGAAAATAATGTTAAATTTTACAGCCAATTTGCTCTAGCCCTGATCTGAATTACAGGGGTTAGGGGTCACGATATCTGGCCTACTTATAATAATAACACTGTAGCTAAAACAAATTAAGGTGGCTTTAATTCTGGACCCTAGAGGGAGGAAACAAATTATGTCAAAATTACTCCTTTCAAGATACGAGGACACATTTAACTTTCGTTGTCTGGCTATTATTACAAAATTGTATTCATATTAGGAAGGGTGTGTGTAAGCTAGAGGATAAATTAAGATAGTATTCACGCTTTGGATGACCACATATTCTTCCTAAGTTGTATAAGATCGTCTCATGATAACCTCTAAAACAGTCAATATCATAATCCTCAAGGGGTTAAATTAAGCAAATACTGAGAGAGATGTAATATGTTTTGGTAATAATAAACTTGGCCTGATGAAGCTATGTACGAGCCTTTGTCAATAGGTGTTTCTCCTCGCATGGTGTCTGTATTCATACTATTCTCCCTCAAACACATGCACTAAATAGATAGATTGGGGTTATTTGAAGAGCGTAATATAACAATACGACCATCCACATTATTATCGCTATCGTTACTTCAAACAGTTTTATGGTAACAGGGGAGTGTAGGTGGTTTAGAGAGAGAGAGAGTGTATGTGTGTGGGTGTGGGTGAGTGGGTGTGTGAGAGAGAGTGAGAGTGAGAGACTGCCACACCCAAGCCTGCGCCGCGGGAGGGGTGTGGCCACTGTAGGGTGTGGGGCGTGGCTGCTTCGAAAAAATGGTGAGGAAAAAGAGAGCCAGAGAGGAAACTAGGTGAAAGGTGAGAAGAAAGAGTGAGAGGTAATGAGATAGGTAAAAGGAGCGAGAGAGGCATAGCGAGCGAGAAAGGAGAAGCGAGGGTGAGAGAGGGAACACACAGAAGCGAGTAGCAGCAAGAGAGTAAGAAAGAAAGCGAAAGAGCAAGAAAGAAAGGAAAAAGAGCGAGATAGAGAGCGAAACAGTGCCACACCCATCCCTGCGCCGCGGGAGGGGTGTGGCCAGATGCAAGGTGTGGGGGCGTGGCTGCTTCGGGAAAATGGTGGGCGGATTAGGTGCTCGCCCGCCCAGGTGTATAAGAAGGACGGAAATTATATCACCAAAATACTAGCAGTCACCTATTTGGATTTACACCAAGTTAAGCCAAGTCCTAAATCCGTTCAAAGATTCGGACTTCTTTTATTTTCATTCAGTTTGGCAACATTGTTCATTAGTTCATGCAAATAATTGGCTGTACAGGCATCTGGTCATTGTTCCAAGCATAAGTAACTTTTAACAATATCGGCATCTCTTCAATTGCCATGTTGTAATTACCGATACAAAGAGTCAAATTGAAATAGGTCCACATGTTTAATCTCAACCCTTTTTCTCGACCCTCCGACATTGAAGGCGTCCAGCCAAAGGAGCCATAAACCAACATTGCAGGATTGTCCATATCTTTCATCGAATTTTGCTTGTGGCTTATTTTATTCCGAAGTTAAAAGGCAAAGATAAATATGCATGACTTTCGCTCCTCTACTCCCATGAAGTGCTATTGGTTCCGAGTTACGTATGCCTCAGTGTTCGACTCAGAATTGATCAAAAGTTTCAACTTGCCTTTATAATGCAATCTTTGTTTTGTTCTATGTGAGTGAGGGAGACAAAAGGCAGCACTGTCTGTATCCAGTTCCTCCCCCAAAGTTGAAAGAGTGACAGGGCCAAAATCAAGGGACGTTCGAGCCATAATGCCTGGACACACTGAGTTTGAAGCAATTAAAGTCATAAGAAGAGGAAAAGACTGATTCTGGGAGAGAGTTCCAGAGCTCAGCTGTTGAAGAGCAGAAGAATTGGGAGTATCATTTCACTCTTGAGTTGGAGAGTTGCACAGAGTAGGGGTGGGATTGTGTTCCAAGACGGGTAGTACGTACCCTACGTCGCTCACAATTAACCGTTTATCTTAGATACTGGCTTAGACGAGTGTCAAAACAAGTGGAATGGAAATCAAGCTACAACAGATTCAGTAATCCTAACAGAGCTGATTGTGGTAGTTTAAAGCATGGTTAACCCCAACTGGTGCAGGTCAGGTCTTTTTGGACCAGCTATGTATCACTCCATTATTTGAGATTTTAAGACTTTTCACCTCATTAGTTTGACACTCATTGACGTAATTTGACGTAGTAAGTATCACCAAATCATGGATAAGCATTGCACAATGAGACTATTTAGCAGAATACAATATTCCTGGATATAAAATGTTTGAATTTAGTCGGATAGACAAAAATGGGGGAGGCGTTTTGCTGTACGTCAAGAAAGGTCTTCATCCAGTGTTAGTAAGGAAACCATCTATATACAACATTACTGTAATTTACGTTCAATTGAGAAATAACCATGAGGAAAAGATAACCTTTGGACTAATATATCACCCCCCTTGACAATCACTAAATATTGATAGAAAGATCTATGACCAAATTGCAGAAATAAGCGATAACGAAGATGCTTTACTCTTTGGAGACTTCAACTTGCCAGTAGCTCAGTGGGGCGAATCCCTGGCATCTAACAAAGGATTTGACCTGTATTCTAATCTACTAGAAAGCTCATTATTTCAATTTGTTCAATATCCAACATGGGGCAACAATGTTCTTGATCTAATCTTAGCAGTTTTCACGGTGTTTTGTGCCGGCCATGGTTGACTTGTGGAATAAGTTGCCAAATGAGCTAGTCAATTCAGCTCATATCTCCATTTTTAAGTCTAGAGTTAATGGTTTTTTGCAGCATTAATTCTAATTTTTAAACTTATTTTATTATATTTTATTGTATTATATTTATACTTGATATCCTCCACTGCATAATATGTTATCTGTGTTTAATATGTGTATAATAATGTACAGTACAGTATACAGTATATGTTTTTATTTTTTCCTAAGTTGCCGTAGAGTCTTTTTAGTGCCTCCGGGTGTTTTGTGTGGATTCATCTTGATGGTGTTTCTGCACCCTGGTTGGAGACTTCTGCATCTCATATAATAATAATAATAATAATAATAATAATAATAATAATAATAATAATTGAAGGCGACTCGGTAAACCAAGTGAGAGTATTGATAAGTTTGGTACGACTGATCATCATGCAATTACGTTCAACATTAAATTTCTAAATAATTAATTAAATGAGAGTCATGAAAAGGTGCCAAATTTCTAGAATGCCAATTTTAATAAACTACGATTTATTTTTGACAGAACAGACTGGAACTTCATAAACCTCATAGCCTAAGTGATACTAATGATATCTGGAATGCTTTTTCAGAAATATATAAAAACGCCATAAATTCTTGCAACTATAAAAAATCGACACTCGACTCGAAACAATAAGCATAAATTGTGGAACACAGAAATATAAAGATGGTCTACATGCCAACAAAAACTGCTCACAACACTTTCACTAGAACAAAGAACGAATCAGACGATTAGATATCTTACTCTCCGACGAAATGCCAAAAAACTTATTAAACTTAGTAAGAAAAATGTGAAAATACGTACTGCAAGCTTAAGCAAGTCAAACCCAAAACAAATCTATGGATTTATTAGAAGTAAAAATGTGATTACTTCTAAAATCAGACCACTAACTAATGAAAATGGAGATCTTGTTGATGATGACGTCCAAATGTGTTATAGTCTCAATAACGTTTTTGCATCAGTCTTTTGATTTGAACTCTATTCTACTTGCCACGCCATCTTTAATAAACAATAACGACATTCTAAGTGATATTGTAGTCACGGAAAAAGATGTAATAAACAGCATAAACAAACTAAAGTCTAATAAAAACCCTGGACCCCATACTATTTCTCCAAGAGTTTTGAAAGAAAAGACGAGATAATAAAACCATTAACACTACTTTTTAACAATTTAGAGCAGAACAATTTGTAGGCTAATTACCTAACACATGAAAGTTAGATAATGTAACTCCTATCTTTATAAAAGGCCACAAATCACTACCTTGTAACTATCATCCAATCAGCTTAACTTCAATCATATGTAAATTGCTCAAAATAATCAGAGATAAACTTGTAGTAAACCATATAGAAAAAAAGAATAGAATAGAATCACAGCATGGTTTCCGACACAAACGTTCATGCCTGACAAATATCCTTGACTATTGTTTTGCAACATCTTCAGTATGGTCCTCCGACCATAAACTTATCTCTGTCACCTGTCCTATCTCTCCAGTACAGCCACCCGATCCTCCTAGCCGGCGGCGCTTGTGGCACTTTGGCGCTGCCGACTGGGAGGCTCTTCGGCAGTACTTCTTTGATTTCCCATGGAATGATTTCTGCTTCCATGGCCGAGGACCCTCGGAGAGTGCTGAACGCATTACCGAGGTAATCCTATCGGGCATGGAAGCATACATTCCATTCTCTTTCTCTCAGACTAATGCTAAAAAATCTTGGTTTACTCACGCCTGTTCTACTGCTGTCCGCAATAAGGAGGAAGCATTCAAACGGTACCGACGCCTTAAAACTCAAGACTCTCATTCTTCATATGTTTCTGCCCGGAATCAAGCCAAATCTGTTCTTCGACTTGCCAAACACTCTTTCATCAATAATAAATGCACAGAACTATCCAACTCTAGCTCTTCCCAAGCTTTCTGGCATCTAGCCAAAAACCTCTCCAACAATTTCTCTTCCTCGTCTTTCCCTCCCCTTTCCCACTCTGATGGCACAACCATCACTTCTTCCTCTGACAAAGCTAAACTCTTCGCTCAAACTTTTGCTAGAAACTCCACCTTGGATGATTCCGGTGCTATTCCTCCTTCTCCGCCCTCCTCTCTCTTACTTATGCCTAATATCCTAATCTCTTCTAAAGATGTACTTTCTACCCTCTCTGGGCTTAACACTAATAAGGCGTACGGTCCGGACGGTGTTCCTCCTGTTGTTCTCAAAAACTGTGCTTCCGTGCTGACTCCCTGCCTAGGCAAACTCTTTCGTCTCTGTCTATCCTCTAACGTCTTCCCTTCATGCTGGAAGTTTGCTCACATTCAACCTGTCCCAAAGAAGGGTGACCGCTCTCAACCCTCCAACTATCGTCCAATTGCTCTTATCTCTTGTCTTTCTAAAGTTTTTGAAACTATTCTTGCTTCCAAATTTCTTAAGCATTTCTCTTCTCATAATCTGCTCTCAGATCGCCAGTATGGCTTCCTTAAGGGTCGCTCTACTGGTGATCTTCTTTCATATCTTACTAACTCTTGGTCATCCTCCTTTCGGGACTTCGGTGAGACTTTTTCTATTGCACTAGACATATCGAAAGCCTTCGATAGAGTCTGGCATAAATCTTTAATTTCTAAACTACCCTCCTTCGGTTTCTATCCCTCCATCTGTGCCTTTGTCTCTAATTTCCTTTCCGGCCGTTCCATAGCCGCGGTTGTGGACGGCCATTGTTCACTTCCTCACTCTATAAACTCCGGTGTTCCTCAGGGCTCTGTCCTATCTCCTATTCTCTTTCTAATTTTTATAAATGATCTCCTTAACTGTACCTTAATTCCCATCCATTCATACGCAGACGACTCAACCTTGCACTACTCCATTAGTTTTTCAGATCGCCCCAGCCAGCAATCCCTCAACGACAAACGTAATGAAGCCATAGAACTCTTAAATTCTGATCTAAATACTATTTCCAATTGGGGCAGAGAAAACCTTGTTAACTTTAATGCTTCCAAAACCCAATTTCTCCATCTATCTACCCGTCAGGATCTCCCAGCGGACTATCCCTTATTCTTCAACAATACAAAAATCAACCCTTCATCTTCTCTCAATATTCTTGGTGTCTCTTTTTCTTCTGCTCTCATTTGGAAGGACCATATTACCAGTCTTGCTAAGGCAGCATCCCAGAAGCTGGGTGTGCTCAACCGCCTTAGGGGGTTCTTTTCCCCTGCACAGCTTCTTGCTCTGTACAGGGGCATAGTGCGCCCTTGTATTGAGTATTGTTCACATGTGTGGGGAGGTTCCTCTCACACTGCTCTCCTAGACAAAGTTGAAAGGAAGGCCTTTCGTATCATTAACTCCCGTCCACTCACCAACTCTCTGCAATCTCTCTCTCTCCGCCGCAATGTTGCATCTCTCTCGCTATTCTATCGCTACTATAATAATCAGTGTTCCTCAGAGCTATCCCAGTGCATACCACCTCCTTTACGTAGGGCACGTGGTACCCGTCTTGCAACTCAATCCCACCCCTACTCTGTGCAACTCTCCAACCCAAGAGTGAAACGTTACTCTCAAACTTTCTTCTACTCAACAGCTGAGCTCTGGAACTCTCTCCCAGAATCAGTCTTTCCCTCTTCCTATGACTTAAATTGCTTCAAACTCCGTGTGTCCAGGCATTTTGGCTCGAACGTCCCTTGATTTTGGCCCTGTCACTCTTTCAACTATGGGGGAGGCACTCGCTATAGGCAGTTATGCCTTTTGCCTCCCTCAATCACATAGAAAAAAAAAAAAAAAATATATGACGAAAGTAAGCTGTTGACATTGTCTACCTTGATTTCCGGAAAGCCTTCTACAAAGTCTCTCACACGTCTGCTGATAAAATTAAGAGGTCACAGCATAGAAGGGTGGGTTCTTAGATGGATTGAGAATAGGCTTATTGGGTGTAATCAACGAGTAGTAATAAATGGTAAAATATAAAGCCTTAGACTGGAAAACTGTCACATGTGGTGTGCTCCAGGGATTAGTGCTCGGACCTGTTCTTTTCTTAATATATATCAATGACATCGATGACTATCTTTCAAAGTACAATTTCAAATTTGCAGACGATACAAAGATAGCAAACATAGTAGTATCTCCCTTGCAGGGTCAACAGATCTAAAGCGATTTATATAAATTAGCAAATTAATTTCAATACCAAAAAATGTAAAGTACTACATACTGTAAGGATACAAGAATAAAAAATCAAGTTACTCAATGAATGGTAATCAACTAAAAAACACTGATAAAGCAACCGAGTTAGGAGTAACAATAACAAGTAATTTAAAACCCACCCAACAATGTACCGAAGTAGTTAAGAAAGCAAACTAAATTACTTGTTTTAAAGGAAGAAGTTTGATTACAAATCCGAAAATATTATTCTCACTGTATATATTTCTTTGTTTCGCCCCAATCTGGAATAATGTGTACAATTGTGGTGTCCATATTATCAAAAGGACATAGATAAACTGGAAATAATACAGTGGAGAGTAATAAACATTATTCCTAGACTAAGAAACAAGTCATATGAAGAACATCTAAAAAGAGTCAAATCTTTTTAGTTCAACAAAGCATAGGTTAAGAGAGAACCTTATTCAAGTGCTTACAATTATTAAAGGTATTGACAATATGGATGTTAAAAAATACTTCACAATTGATCACTCAAATTACACTAGATGAAGTGGTTGTAAGATAATTGGAAAACCTTTTCACTCACATGAGGCAAAGCACTTCTTTTTAAATCGAGTGCTAAACTTATGGAATGGATTACCTACTATGAGTTTCAGAGACCGTGTTACATCGTTTTTCGGGAATAACTTATTAACAAACAGTTGGATAAGTATGATATTTAGACACAGCTTTGTTCACACCGTGCCCTAATTTTCGCCAATATAGTGCATTACCAAAAGTGTAGAAATAAGGCACTTGTCCCTGTGTCATGAGGTTGAAGTCACACATTAGTGACTAGGAAACGGACAAGTCCACCGTGGCTTACCTGTGAGAACCACCACACCATTATTGCTCCTCCATCAAACACGGTAGTTATCAGCCATCACCCAACCCTACTATCGCATTTAAATTCAAGTTATATGTCAATATCAAGTATAAATATACAAAACGCAAGTATTTTGTATATTTGTATTTTGATATTGACAGATAATTTAAATTTAAATTCGATAGTAGGGTTGGGTGGTGGCTGATAACTACCGTGTTTGATGGAGGAGCAATAATGGTTTGGTAGTTCTCACAGGTAAGCCACGGTAGACTTGTCCGTTTCTTAGTCATTAATGTGTGACTTTAACCTCATGACACAGGGACAAGTGCCTTATTTCTACACTTTTGGTAATACACTATATTGACGAAAAATAGGGCACGGTGTGAACAAAGCTGTGTAAAAATATCATACTGATCCAACTGTTTGTTAACCCTTAACTGGCGGCGCGCATCATATGTCGAGTGAAAGAAATTTGGACTATGTGGCGGCTCACAACATAAGTCGTGTGGCAATTTCAGCACGTAATGTTGCTGAGAGAGAGAGACAAGTGGTGGCAGGAGAGTAGCGAGCGTATGACTGCTCCAGACCACCGCGGTGGACCAACTGACATGAATCCCACCCTTCTCCACCCTCTCACACTTGCTACATAGTGAATTGTATGGGGAAAGTACCGAATTACATGGTTTTTGCACTCGTGTTGCGCGGTTGTTGCAAGAAAACTAGCGGTCATACAAGGATCGTTGTGGTGTCATTGGAAAGCTCTGTTTATGCCCTTTCAGGGATAGATACTTGTTTTACGCTCTGGGTCTTATTTAGGCATGAAAATGATCACGTAAACAGCCCTATTTTGGGTAAAAACACCCCGCTGGTGGCTACATATTATTTACCGCCTAGGCCGCTCATTAGGTGTTAATACGTTATTCCCGAAAAACGATGTAACACGGCCTCTGAAACCCATAGTAGTAGTGTCATTGAGTGTAGTGCTGTTCAAACTTTCAAAAATCGTCAGAGAAGTCAAATAAATATATCGCTCGTAACCCCTGATAAACTGCGTTTACAAACGAATAATACCACTTTATCTATCCTTTCCTGTTTTCACATAGGATTGCTAATTTAGTTACGAACAGCCTCGTAAGGATCAATATACTGTATATGTTGTTGCTCGTTTTCCTGTGTACTCCTTTTTACACTTCACGCTATAGTTGTGTGTGTGTGTGTGTGTGTGTGTGTGTGTGTGAAATAGCGAACCTGCAATTTAGGAGAAGCCAGTCTTCAGCCGGAACCTGTTTCCACTGAAAAGGGTCTGGGTGGCGGAATTTCTATTAGCTTGAAGGGGTCTATGGAAGAGTTTTTCATAGTTTATGGGACAACACAATATAACATTGCTCTACAATGGCGGCAGCAATAAAAATCCTCAATAATAAAATAATAAATAGAACCCCCAAGATGTGGCACCAGATAGTGATAAGGTTGAACTACAGAGGTAGTGGTCATAAACTCCCAACATGTAGACTAGACTTGTAAACAAGTACCATCTCTGACCTCAGTATAACACCGATGACGTGAAGAATGATTATGTCAGCAAGTGTTGAAAATGTGAAATATTTGTAGGGGAGATCGAGCTATCAAGCTCTAAATTATGGTTTATTTGTAAAGACTGGTTTCATATCAAGTGCCAAAGAGTTCGTGAAGAAGTTTACACCTACATGGTTGAAGAGGAGGCAGATAAGCAACCGGATTGGAAATGTTGCTTTTGTAATCGAGGTTATGAAAAGCTGCCCACTTATATGAAGATAAAAATTCAACATGTTGAGCTTTTACAACAGCAAGGCGTCCTTGAATTAAAGGTGAATGAAGTAAAAGAAAGACAGGAGATGGGATAAACAAGGGAAATTGAAACCCGGGTAGGAATGTTAGAAGCAAAATCTGTGGAAGTGGAAGAATACATTAAAAAAGATATGCATTAGCAAGGGAAAAACAACATCTATCTATCTATCTATTGCTTGACGCCGTGATCCCCGAAGGGGTGGCCACGAACGAACCGCCCCCATGCACCTCTGTCCCCAGTCAGTCGACGCCCCTCCCCCCAACCAGCACCGCCTTCGTTCATGTACTTCCTCACTCCATCCTTCCACCTCTCATTCGGTCTACCTCTCCCTCTCTGTCCCTCCACCTCGCTCTCGTACACCCTCTTAATCATTCTCTAGCTTTCATACGTTCCTACATAAGTTTCATATATTATTTAGCATGGTTGATGTTTATACCACTAATAAAGTATTGGAGCTAAGTTCTAGAATCAAGGTAGTGGTTACCCCACCACAGATTATTGCATTACAAAAGATTAGGCCTATAAGCCAAGTAGATATGAAAGGATTATATAACAATACAGCATAGACGGGTACGAAACTAATGTGAAAAACATTTATATGAGAGTTTTAAGTTTGTTTTCCAGTTTATAGAAGCCGAGACAGTGATCGTGAAAATAATAACATGTTACAACAATTAATGCATGAAATAAGTAACGTACGAGTAAAGTATAAAACATATTTGTTTCAGATTATATAACTTTACACTTGCACAGCTTAAGGGGGGTCACCGTCTTGTTGTATCTTTCTCTCCTTTTTTCGCTTTCCCTGGCTTGTATCCATTCGGCCCTAGTCAGCCAACTGTTTTAAGAATGTTATCCCAATCCAGGTGTCGATTTCTTCCTGGCGAGCGATAGAAAGCCAGCATTGTATGGAGAAATCCGGCTTAGCCGGAGAATTTTTTTCTATTGAAAAATGTACAAATTTAGCTTGCTGTCAAAACAAAAATATATATATGCTGGCTCGCTACCGCCCGCCAGGACAATATTGACACCTGGATGGGGGTAAGCGTCTTAAAACAGTAGGCTGAATGGGGCCGAATGGATACAATGGATACAGGGGAGGTGTGGCGGAGTGGTCTTGCCACTGGACTGGTAATCCAATGGACCCGGGTTCGAATCCCAATATGTCAATGGGAAGATATTATTGGGATGGAATTTGTGCTGTACCTTGGTATCAGTGCATTACCACAGCACACCGAAATGTCCAAAACATACCCTCCTTGTTCCCTGATTAAAATAGCATTGTATGAATATTCCCACATTAAAAAATATGCTACAGGAGGGCAATGCCTAGTGAGTTAAATGCTCAATAGGTGGCGTTCTGAGAGTGAGGGTCCGAGTGTGGGGGATAAGACTGTGAAGCGCAGAGGCGAGGCGGCTTCAGAGATGGGATTGCTTCGAGCCGGGGTGCTTCGCATGTCTCACTCCCTAGACTGGAACAAGACCTCACGGGCCTCATCATGTTCAGCGGTAGAGTGTAAAGGCTATCAACCTATGCCCGAGAGGGAGTAGTTGGAATATAGGAAAAAAAAACAAAAAAAAAACAAAAAAAAAAAAAGACAAAGAGAGAGGGAGAGAGAGAGAACAAAAAATGAGGGGGGCTCCCTTAAACTGGAATAGATGACAAATAACTAATTCAAAGAAAAAATCCGTGATTGTTCCCCTGCTCAACACCTGCTTTGTTTCCTCTCCCTTTCTTTCTCTCTTTGGCTTGTATCCATTCGGCCCCATTCAGCCTACTGTTTTAAGACGTTTATCCCAATCTAGGTGTCGGTTTTATCGCGAGCCAGCATTGTACAGAGATATCCGGCTTCGCCGGAGACATTTTTCTATCGACAAATATAAACATTTAGCCTGTTTTCAAAAACACTTAAAAGAAATATGCTGGCTCGCTACCGTTCGCTAGGAAAAAAATACACCTGCAAGGGGATAAGCGTCTTAAGGGAGCCCACCTGGCTTTTTTTATCTTTCTCTCCCTCTCTCTTTGGCTTGTATCCATTCGGCCCCATTCAGCCCACTATTTTAAGACGTTTACCCCTATCCAGGTGTCAATATTTTCCTGGCGAGTGGTAGCGAGCCAGCATATACAGTATAAAGTATATTTTTTGTTTTGACAGCAAGCTAAATCTGTAAATTTTTCGATAGAAAAATGTCTCCGGCGAAGTCGGATTTCTCAATACAATGTTGGCTCGCTATAGCTCGCCAGGAAGAAATCGACACCTGGATGGGGATACACTTCTTAAAACTGTTGGACGAAGGGGGTCGAATGGATACAAGCCAGAGAAAGAGAGAAAAGGAGAGAAAGATAAAAAACACAGTAGGTTGAATGGGGCCGAATGGATACAATCCACAGAAAGAGAAAAAAGGAGAGAACAAAGGCAGGTCACCCCTCTTAATATGATAACAATATTCAGAGGTACCAACAAGGGTAACACTCTAGATGTGGTTGTTGCCAATGACGAAACAATAATTGAAGATAACATTACGGAGTGTCCAGTCGGGCAGAGTGATCACCCATGCGTCAACATTTATTGTGACATAGAACAAATACAAAAGTGCATAACAGTTTTGTATATATATATATATATATATATATATATATATATATATATATATACATATATACACAAAACACTTACACACTTCAAGTGCTAAGTACCAAATAAAAAAACAATTTCATTATATTCTATAACAAAATAACAAATAATTAATGATTAATGATTAATGATTTAAGGATATAAAGTAAAATATTCATTGTCGTCCAAGCATGGGTTATAATCCGAACACTGGCATTGGTCTCCCCTTTCATGCTCCCCCCCCCCCCCTCATCTCCCAGTTTATACCCAGGAATATTGAATTATAAAATTATAAACATAATTTGTTTTCAGGGTGAAGCAATGTAAGTAATATTCCCTTTATACACCGTTTGCAACTCAAATTATTTTATGTTAATTAATTTTTATATTTTTTCATCATAGGAAAGACCAAAGGCATCTTGGATGAAACAAATTATGATCCTCAAGTGGTCTGCAGACATTACTGTCATA
The DNA here is from genome assembly GCA_032716605.1 of Paralithodes platypus. NCBI lineage: Eukaryota > Metazoa > Arthropoda > Malacostraca > Decapoda > Lithodidae > Paralithodes > Paralithodes platypus. The sequence continues at coordinate 43,026,406 of CM064492.1, read as the reverse complement.
TGTTAGTAAATAAAAAGCAATGCTGAATGATAAAAATACCAAAACAATGTGGGCATTACAAGTTATTGCCTAATGTTATTTACTTAATTGTACAGTAGTGAACATTAATTAAAATACAAACTTATGCAAAGCGGTTTCGGGTTGAAGTGAATCTCCTTACTAATTCTTACTGAGCATTTGCATTTCAGAGATTCGTTTAATAAGTTCGAGAATTCAAAATCGATTAGAATAAATTACCACTACTGTAAATGGTCATTACAGTGTAATAAGAGATTAATTGAAATAATGTTAATTACCACCAACTGATATAATACAGAAATCAATCATATCCAATATTTTTAATCTTTGAATCGTTATACCGAGTCGAGTCGTAAAACATTTTCGGAATTTCATTCAAGATAGGAACGATCAACCCGCAATGAATCTATGAATCAAGAACTAGGCTTCATAAACGATTGAATTACCTTCAACTACGTTTGGATACTCGACCCAGACTTGGGCATCAGCATTATACCCCTTGACCAGAGTTGCAAATGTTTCAAAAACATTTTACGCTAATCTGTTTCAAATTATTAGTATTTTTCTGCTAACTACCTAATATCATCACCATATTCTAAGATACTTTGATTTTGTAATTTCTAATGTGTGAATAGGTAAACCTATACTTTCCCTTTAGTTAAGTCCATAGTAAACATGTTAACCATGTATCAATTATTTAGTGCTTTATTTGTAACCCTGTTTTGCTAGATTTCTAAATAAGCATATATCTCATTAATAACACGTTTTGGGGAAAATGTGATACAAAAATATATCTTTATTTTCCATTATACAATGTGTTCGTCATAGTCTGTAACAGTTATTTCAATACACCCTGTATATATATATATAATATATATATATATATGTATATAAAGATGATTATAATTATTATCTGGAAAAAATAAGTTAGATATATACTGACAAAAATATTTATCTTCGGAGAATGATATAGACTAAGAGGGACAATGGAATAAATTTATGAATAAAATACAAACTATTATTGACGAGAAACTACCCATGAAAATAAAACGATGAAGGAAGATAACAAAAATAACAGAAAAAGGCTCTGGGAACGACTAAGGATAATGAAAAGCAGGAGTGAAAGTGACGGTAATGAGCGAGGTGATGTATTATATATATATATGGAAAAGGAGTATAGGGGAATCAACAATCAAGATAGAAGGGAGACTAGAAAGGCAGTGAATAACAAGGAACAGGAACTAGCAAGACATTTTAAAGACAATCCAAAAATATTCTGAAAATATGTCCAATCAAAGACCAGAACAATGTCACAGATTCCTGAGCTGTACGTGAACGAAGAAAACCTATTAAGAAAAGTAAGTTTATATTTTTCTATGTGGATGAGGGAGACAAAAGGCAAAACTGCTTTTGACGAGTGCCTTCTCCAGAGTTGAAAGTGACCGGGCCAAAATGAAGAAATGTACGAGCCAAAAGCCTGGACACATATAGTTTGAAGCAATTTAAGTCATAAGATGAGGGAAAGATGGATTCATGGAGAGAGTTCCAGAGCTCAGCTGTTGAATAGAAGAAAGATTGGGAATATCGTTTCACTCTTGGGTTGGAGAGTTGCACAGAGTATGGATGGGATTGTGTTGCAAGAAGGGTGCTACGCGCTCTATGTAGAAGAGGTGGTATACACTGGGAGAGCTCTAAAGAACGCTGATTATTGTAATAGCGGTAAAATAGCGAGAGATGTGCAACATTGCGGCGAAAAGAGAATCGGTGAGTGGACGTGAGTAAATGAGGTGAAAGGCTTTCTTTTCTACTTTGTCTAGAAGTGCTGTGTGAGAAGATCCACCACACACATTCGAACAATACTCAATACATGGACGCACTGTGCCCTTATTCAGAGCAAGAGGCTGTGTAGGGATAAAGAAATCTCGGAGCCGGTTAAAAAAGCAGTTTTTGCGAAGAAGTTCTCAGAAGTTTTCATACAAGAACCAGATAGAGAAACTCCAAACAGCAAGACAGCAATTTATCAACTTTTCACAGAACAGAGATTACTTAAGAAAAGATCAGAAGACTTATTCAGAATCTGAAAAGAAATATATCACATGGTTTGATCATATGCATCCAAGGATAATTAAAGAAGTGATGGAGGAAATTCTGGAACCACTACAACATATTGTTTTAATAATCCTTCAGGAAACAGCAAATACCACTCGATTGGTGCATTGCAGACAGAACTTAAATATTAAAAAAAGGCAATAAATTAGTCTGGTAATAACATGCCAGTGAATCAGACTAGTGTAGTTTGCAAGGTTATGGAAACCCTGATCCGAGAAGAAATTCTGGCGTACATGAAGAAACATAGTCTATTCAGCAAAAAATAAATAAGGGTTCATTTCTGGAAGATCCACTGTCATGTATCTGATTAAAGTATTGAACAACTGGATTGAAGTAACTGATGAGGGGAAACCAATATATGTTATATACTGTGATTTCTAGAAAGCTTTTGACAGAGTACCTTATAACCAACTACTAGAGAACATTTCTTGCTACGGTATTAATGAGAATTACTTAGTCTGGATTAGGGAGTTTCTGATTAGGAGGAAGCAGAGAGTAGTTGTGAATGGGGAAGCATCTTCCTGGAGGAATGTAATCAGTGGTGTGCCCCAAGGGTTAGTTTTGGGTTCGCTGCCGTTTGTCATATTTATCAATGACTTGCAGGACTGCATAAATAATCAAAGTTATATATATTTGTATGCCAATAAAATTAAGGTTTTTAGAAGCATTGCAAACAAAGAAGACTGACAAGCTGCAAGAGGATTTCAATTAAATGAAACTGTTACTGAACAGTGGTTAATAAGTTTCCACCCTGAAAAGAGTAAGCAAATGAGGATTGGTAAAACCAATACTGTGGATCAAGGCTACTATTTATGCAACCAGATTGACAGAACTACAACCTAGAATGATATTGAAGTCATAATTGATGATAGTTTGACCTTTTCTGCACATCTCTCAGAGAAAATATAGAAAGTTAACAAAATAGTTCGGGTTCATTCAAAGAGCATATCATAGTCTGGATGTAAAGATGTTTAAAGGTCTTTACATCGCCCATGTACGGCCCCATCTTGAATACACTTATAAAGTATGGAATCCCCACTTAATAAAGGATATTGAGGCTATAGCAATTTTACAACAAAGGGTGACTAAACTATTGCCACATATGAATAACCTATCATATGAAGAGAGATTAAGGAGAGAAGGGAAGCGAGTGGTGGAATGATACGGTGAGAAAGGCAGTTGAGGAGAAGAGACAGTGTTTTGAGAGGGTTTTACAGGATGGTAGTGTTGAGGTATGGGAGAGGTACAAGGAGAAAAGGAGAGAGGCAAAACGGAAAATTAGAGAAGCGCGAAAAAAGATGCAAACGAAAGGTGGGGCCAAAGGCTGCGTGAGAATTTTGAAGAACGAAAGAAGATGTTCTGGAAGGAGGTAAATAAAGTAAGGAAAGGAGGACAAAAGAGGGAAGAGTCAGTGAAAGATGAAAATGGAGAATTACTAGTGGAACCAGTTGAAGTGAGGAAAAGATATGCCGAGTATTTTGAATCTTTGTTAAATACAAGAGATGGAAGAGAAGCAGTGATTGAAGCAGAGGTGGATGGAGATAGGTTACCCAGGCCACCCAGGTGGCAGGGAATGAATGAAAGGATTGAGGAAAATGAGGTGAAAGAAGCAGTGAAACAAATGAGAGCGGGAAAAGCAGAAGGTTTGGATGGTATTGCTGTGGAGTGTATAAAGAAGGGTGGAGATGTGATAATAGATTGGTTGGTGAGACTTTTGAATGTGTGCTTTGTTGTGTCAATGGTACCAATAGACTGGAAGAGTGCATTGTGCCGTTGTACTGTGCCGTTGTACAAGGGGAAGGGAGATCGGCAGGAGTGTTCAAGTTATAGAGGTATTAGTTTATTGTCAGTGGTTGGAAAGCTGTATGGCAGGGTGTTGATAGAGAGGATAATAAAGTGTACGGAAGTTGCAATAGGAGAAGAACAGTGCGGTTTTAGGAGGGGAAGAGGGTGCGTGGAACAGATGTTTGCAGTAAGACAGTTATGCGAGAAGTATTTAGAGAAGCATAAGGAGATATTTTGGGCTTTTATGGACTTGGAAAAAGCATATGATCGTGTGGACCGTGAAGCAATGTGGAAGGTGTTAAGGATTTATGAAATAGGAGGAAATTTGTTAGAAGCAGTTAAGAGTTTTTATGAAGGTAGCAGAGCATGTGTGAGAGTAGGAAATGGTGAGTTGAGTGAATGGTTTGAGGTAAAGGTAGGTTTGCGACAGGGTTGTGTAATGTCACCATGGCTGTTTAATATGTTTATGGATGGTGTGGTGAGGGAGGTGAAAAGGAGAACTATGGGAAGAGGATTGGGTTTAGTAGGAAAGAATGGTAGAGATTGGGAGTTGAATCAGTTGCTGTTCGCTGATGACACAGCATTGGTGGCAGATTCTGATGAGAAACTGCAGCGGGTAGTCAAAGAGTTTGGTGTGGTTTGTGGAAGGAGGAAACTGAAGGTGAATGTCAATAAAAGTAAAGTAATGGTGTGTAATAGGGGAGAGCATAGGGTGAATCTAGATGTGAGGCTGGATGGGGAAATATTGGAACAAGTAGAGTGTTTTAAATATCTAGGAGGAACGATAAGCAGGAGTGGAGGTATGGAAGTGGAGGTAAAACAGAGAGTGTGTGAAGGAAGGAAGGTTTTCGGAGCAATGGGAAGTATGTGGAAGACGAGAAATCTCTGAGTGAAAGTAAAAAGTGCACTGTATCAAGGAATTGTTGTGCCAACAGTGATGTATGGGGCTGAGACATGGGCTCTGAAGAAAAAGGAGAAAAGAGGGCTGGATGTGATGGAGATGAGCTGCTTGAGGAGTATGTGTGGAGCTACTCGTAGAGACAGATTGAGGAATGAAGAGATACGTAGGAGAGTGGGGCAGCAGGAACATTTGTCAGCCAGAGTGGACAGAAGGGTGCTGAGCTGGTATGGTCATGTTGAACGAATGGGAGATGAAAGGCTTACAAAGAGAATATGTGAGTCAGGTACAAGGGGAGATAGAAGGGCAGGAAGACCCCCATTGAGATGGAGAGACTGTGTAAGAAAGGCTTTGGATGATAGAGGAATGACTATAGATCAGGCAGGGGAAGTGGTGGTGGACAGGAGTGAATGGAGAATGCTTGTGAATAGTTGAGTCAACACGTGGTCATTTGGAGTAAGGGGTCGGGCGCAAGTTCGACTAGATAATAGTCCATCAGGCGCCTGGCCCGGGGGGACGATTAATATGAAGGGTGTGCCTGGAAGTGTGGTGGGAGGGCTTGTGGCTTTGGCTCCGCTGCATGTCTGCCTGCCGAGATCGGAACCTCTCCGGGTGGTCAGGGGCCGGGGGAGTGCTGGAGCGACCTTGGTAACCCTGGTCTCTGGGTCTTCTCCTGGGTGACCTGGATGTGTGTGAGTTTGTGTTTTTTATCTGTGTTTATTTTTTGTTTTATGTTGTTTTTGTGTTTTCCCTGTTCTTGCTCTGTCTTGAGTCGGCTACCCCCAAAATGGGGATTGGGCCTGAGCATATAGATAGATAGATAGAAATTTGCCATCTCTCACGTATATCAGACCAAGATATACTGTATATGAGACTTAAGATCATTAGTGGGGAAATCTTTCAGATACGAGATGGAAGCACAACATAGGCAACTCTAAGATCTTTCAAACCCAGAGCAAGATTAAACATTAAAATACTCTTTCCCATGTGGAGTGGTTGGCAAGTGGAGTAGGTTTCAGAGTAGGTTATGGCCTCTGAATCTGTGCACAAAAAAAAATAAAAATAAAAAATATATATATACTGTATATATATATATATATACCGGTATATATATATATATATATATTATACATATGTTGAACAAATCATGAACTGTTATACAATTATAAGGCACCTATAAATAGTCCCCAACATAAAGCCAATATAGTAATGATATGGCTTTAGACCTGGAGACAGACGCACATTAGCCTCTTCCAGAAGGACTTTTGTAAGTATGAGAAGTCTGGCCAAACCCAGGAAATCTACGATTATAAAGTTTAGCTTTTTTTATTGTTAATGTAACACATATTTTTAACATTAAATTGAAGCGAATTTAGGTACATTTCATGGTTTGGGATATATGTGGGTCTAACAACTAGTAGCACTTATGCAAGCAACACTGTCACACAGGTTCGTATTGCAGCTCCTGAAAAATGCCTTATTACATCTCGTAAGTATACAATTTACCTTTGATTTTCACATTCATCGGCTTTTCACTTTTGTCAAATTAGTATTTAGGCCACATTCACTTATTCATTTAACCCCTCATTTTTCCTGAACTTCAAAGACCTCCTCACTTAGTTCGTGGGGTTTTAGGGCCATATTTACCTATATATACAGTAGGCTGTCTAATATATATATCCTAGAAGGTAGAAGATAGGAAAGACATAATAATAAGATAGAAAATAACAGATCAAGCTTGTGTTACACATAATAATCTGCATGGTACCAGCACTTAATATTGATTTATGGTGTTGCAGGGTTCCGACAGTCCCTAAAATGAGGTGGACTTAGCTGGTAGATTAGGCGTGAATGGGGTAAATAATACTTCTAGGACCAACAGTAATTTCAGCAACTATTTTTGTTATTTGTGCATAATTATTTCCTTCACATAATGTTTTCTTATAAAGATAAGTAGCTTAAATAAGTATTTACTCATTGTCCAACAACTTAAATGCACAGCCCTGACTAGTGAGGAGGGCTATGAAGGTCAAGGAAAATGTGGGGATAAAGATGATAAAACGAAAACAAAATACGCTCTTCTTAGCTCCATTTGCTGTAGAATACAGGAAGGGTTGAGGGGAGTCGTAACCTATCATGTATCCCACGACAAGCGATTATTGTCAAATAGAGCTTATTTTTGCTCTTTTATCGTATTTAACCATTAATTTTCTCTGATTTTCATAGCTCACCCACCTAGTAGGGGCTGTGTTTTTAGATTGTTGGAGAATGGGTAAAAACTAATTTCAGCTACTCATCACAGAAAAATCCTATGTAGGGTGAGTAACTGTATATCATATTCCCATTTAACTATGAATCTTTATTATTATCTGCTATTTACTTACTGTTTTCACCTACCTCAACAATATTAACCTCAATAGGTGGGGAGGGTATGAAGTATATTAGGGAAAGAGCAAAGTTGAAACACTGCGATTAACTTTAATATAGCCATGTTAATGAAGACAGTCAAGACGTCATGTATGCTTCCTTGTGTTTGGTTGAAAAGTGACATCTGCCAAGGCAGCAATGACATCATTACACCCCACTCAGACACTTAATCTTACACCAGCAGTGTATAATTTTGATGCAACACGTGTATTATAATGACATTATTGCACTGTGCCATTCACATTTTGATATTCAAACCGTGTCTAGTTGTCCATATTAAATACTATAGCCCCCTTCCACCCCGTGTCAATGTTAAGACAGGATCTAGATTTTCAGTGTTTCTAGGTTCTTAAATTGTCATTAACCTAACCAAACAACCAAACCTAATGTCCTTAATGGGGGCTGCTGCCCCCACACCCCTGTTGTTAGCACGTAAAACTCAGACTAACCTCGGTGGTTTCATGGTTAGCAGGTACAATTCAGATTAACCTCGGAGGTTCATCGTTAGCACATGAAATTCAAACTAATCTCAGTATCTCCATGGTTAGCACTTAACATTCAGCCTAACCTCGGGCATTCAACGGTTTGAATATCAAAATGCGAATTGCAGTATACTAATGACACCATAATACACATCCTGTATGCAAACTATATAAATCCACAAGCAGTAACCACCTCCTAAAATATTGCAGTATACTAATGACACCATAATACACATCCTGTATGCAAAATATAAATCCACAAGCAGTAACCACCTCCTAAAATATTGCAGTATACTAATGACACCATAATACACATCCTGTATGCAAACTATATAAATCCACAAGCAGTAACCACCTCCTAAAATATTGCAGTATACTAATGACACCATAATACACATCATGTATGCAAACTATATAAATCCACAAGCAGTAACCACCTCCTAAAATATTGCAGTATACTAATGACACCATAATACACATCCTGTATGCAAAATATATAAATCCACAAGCAGTAACCACCTCCTAAAATATTGCAGTATACTAATGACACCATAATACACATCATGTATGCAAACTATATAAATCCACAAGCAGTAACCACCTCCTAAAATATTGCAGTATACTAATGACACCATAATACACATCCTGTATGCAAACTATATAAATCCACAAGCAGTAACCACCTCCTAAAATATTGCAGTATACTAATGACACCATAATACACATCCTGTATGCAAACTATATAAATCCACAAGCAGTAACCACCTCCTAAAATATTGCAGTATACTAATGACACCATAATACACATCATGTATGCAAACTATATAAATCCACAAGCAGTAACCACCTCCTAAAATATATAAATCCACAAGCAGTAACCACCTCCTAAAATATTCTAGACCACTACCACAATATTCTAGACCACTACCACAATATTCTAGACCACTACCACAATATTCTAGACCACTACCACAATATTCTAGACCACTACCACAATATTCTAGACCACTACCACAATATTCTAGACCACTACCACAATATTCTAGACCACTACCACAATATTCTAGACCACTACCACAATATTCTAGACCACTACCACAATAGTAAGAGTTTATCAACATGGCTAAATTTCAGATAATGTTTCAAAATCAAATTTTCTTTGATATACTTCTTGCCCTCTGCACCTATATGGATTATTATTGTCAAGGTAAGTGAAGGAAATAGTCTATAGTGAGGATACACAATATAGATGCGGTAAATGTAACCTAGACTATAGGTAAGGCCCAGGACCCAAATATCGACCTATAAAACCTTAACCCTGTGTGTATTGGAAATAATATTCAGCAGCTAAAGTAACACGATGCAGGTGAAAGTTCTGTTATACATCCAGTGAAATAAAAAAAAGTTCTAGTGTCCTCATAAAGCAAAACAACTTCAGTACTCAAATTCATCATGTCCGACAGTGAAATTTCAATAGACAGCAGAAAGATAATCGAATAAATGAATGTCTGTAACGTCATAGAAGGATTGGGAGACAAAAGAGGCTCATTATATGGACTGACAAATATATCTGCAACAACCTTTTAAATAACACTAACATTTGTGATCTCACCATCGTCACAAATACTTCTGCATCAACAAATAATATGCGAACAACGTTTATGACTTCACCGTTGACACTCATTTTATTGACCAATAGATTATCGGCTTACAATACTACTCACCTCCACCATTCCTACATCAGCTGGCCTGGAATATTCTTGAACGTGAGTTTATGATTCTCTCTACATATTCATGTAAGTACATTTTCCATTTCTAACCATTTCTAGTAGTAATCTCCAATGTAACATACATAATACACATCTAAGTAATGTATTTTTTTTTTAAACATATCAATGCCAAGTTCTTGAGATATAAGTTCTCCCGCTATGCAGAATAATTATACCCTTATCACTATAAGAAAGCACTGTATATGAAGGAAAAACGGCCCCCTCAACCCATCCTCTATCCCACGTTCTGGTTATTACCAAATATATATATATATATATATATTTTTTTTTTACCAGTCTTTACCCTTCCCACTTTTGACCTGATCTTCATAACCCTCCCCACTAATGTTAATTGGTAAGACTTACTGGAACAGCGTAGCCCTCCCAACAATATGGGTCAAATGTTTTCGAATTTACTAAAAGAGAGAGAGAGCGGCTGCAAAGAATATAATATAGTGTATGTAGATAGATACTGGGAGCACCAGGATACGCACAAGAGACAGCAATGAGAAGAGACGTAGGTATCTCAAGTATGAAAGCAAGAATAGTAGAAAGACAAATAGAGTACTTGCAGTATATTTTGAGAGAGAAAGAGAATCAACTGCTTGGAAGAATAGTAAACAGATGAAAGAGCAAACGAATGATAGATGGATTTAAGGATTAATAGAGGATAGAAGAATGGTTGGGATAAAAGAAAATATGGTAACAAACTAAGATATAAAGACAAAGGTGTGCAAGTGGATTACAAAAGAATGAAACAATTACATTGATTTTTTTTTTTTTTTTAAATGTAAAGAAAATGGAGAAGAGAGGTGGGAGGCCAAGATAGTGTGTATGATAATAGGAAGGCATCAGTGATCCTGTTTAAGTATAGGAACAAGAACATGAATCAGGACAACAGAAAGAGGTTCCATAATAAGGCAACTGAGTGTGTCATGTGTGGACATGACAATGAGGACCTGAAGCACTTCGTGCCCAGCGAACAGCCAGCGAGAAGAGAAGAAGTAATTCAGCACTGCAGCAGCCCTACCAGGAGGAAAAGAAGATTACATTGTTGGCAACCTGCTCTTCAACAACGAGACTGTCGAAGAAACTAAAGTGACCTTATATGAACTTTGGCATGTACAGTAAATAATGATATTATAATAAAAGAGATACAATAATATAAGACAATAAGAACCAGATCACAAGAAGCAAAATACATCAGGAGTGCCATTTTAAAGGCATTACTTTCATCACCCAACTGAACTAGTGGGGGCCATGTTTTATGATTGTTTGGTAATGGGTAAATACTTGTTTCCGACGGTCCTTGATATAAAGCAATACTTTATATCAAAGCAAAAGTGAAAAGTGTAAGTAAATAATTATGTGCTAACATTTCTGACTGACATCTAATACATTTTTACCCAATTGGTTGATCGTTTGAAGTCATTCTCGGAGACAGTTTAGACAGAGAGCTGATTATGGAGAGTGGCAGCACCATATATAGGGAGAGTATTTTTATTTGTAATAGTAAAGAACTGTTGGTGCAGATTCATCACCTCCATATTTTCGCCGTGAATGGAATTTCCAGTACTCCTACCCGTGAAACACAATATACATCCTTGGCAGGAGTCCATCACCTACCTCAACCCATCGTGTATCCACCGGAATCCCTAATTAGGCCCTCTTGAAATATACGAAAACCTGACCCAAATTTTGGCTCAATATTGTGAGTTTTTGCTTATTATTTGGTTTAACTAGTCGATCAATTGACCTACATTATGTTTGGGTAGTTTTGGGCATATCTAGCAATCTGCTTCCAGCCATGTATTTACGATGAAAAACAAGTGACGCTCGAGTCCGCATCGAACCGCATTTATCTATGTTATGTCTATTTTTTACATCTTGTATGTACTAAGCTTAGCTCGTGTATCCATATTTTTGTACTTTTAAAGGCTTGGACATTGTATAATTATAATGTATACCCATATCCACTCGTTAAATGTTCTTAACACCTAATTTTCCCTGAGCTTCAAAACCTTCTCCACTAGTGGGTTATATAAATATTCCTGGGGTAATGGGGCCATATATAGGTGTTTTATAGGTTTTTGCCATAGTATTCGGTACCCTTAAAGATAACTAAAGCAGCCTTATTTACCACTTCTTTCTTTCTTTTTTTCAAGGAATACAGGGTTTCATTGTTGTTTATCACAAATTGAGTGGAGGATTTGCAGTAGCTTACCCATTATTCCAACAATCTTAAGAGGACCAACCGCCTTTTAAGCTTAAAAAGCTCGAAATCCTGAAAATACCATTAGGTGTTTACTCAACATCCCTTCATAAGCCAGTGAAATGTTATTATTGAAATCCCATTGGAATTTTGTTTTTAATGTTTTCCAAACTTTTCCTGTATTTCTAAAAACCTTATATAGCGAACTTTGAAATTGACAGGCTCAGTAACTACTGTTCGGACGAGGATCGTACATATATAAATGGAAAGAACGTAAAATACTCTACGACCTCCCAATAGCTTTATCTTCTACTCTGCCGTGTTCCTGAGTTAAATATTATTAAAAAAAAAAAAAAAAATAAATCACCTAATGACCTTAGACTTTCACATGTTCTTCTCAAAAATTAATTTGGCAACTAACGCCCCTTTCCCACTGGTGAGACAAGTCACGATTTTCGTCGCCAACACCAATAAATTGGCACATTCGTGACATGTCTCATAAAAAATCGTTTGACTCTCAAGGCATCGCAAGGGCCCTCGCGGGTCGTGGCAAATGTTCGGACAGTTCAAAATTTTGGACGAGGACTCACGAGGGTTCGTTGCCCTCGCAAGCATCGTTAGCATCGCCGAGGGATCTACGAGGGCTTCTGCGATCATCTGCGAGACATCGGCGTGATATCGCGGAGGGTTTCGCACAAAAAAAACTTTGCAACGCTGCATGGATGCTCACCGATGCTCTCAGATGCTCTGCTCGCCGATGCTCTCAGATGTTCCGAGAACATCGACGATGCCAAAGAGCACCTTCCGCAAGGTGGGTAAAACAAATTTATTAGGCCTATACACGTAGTGAACCCTGTCAACCCTTTTTTCTATGCACCTCTCTTGGGGGGTTCACCTGTTTTTTTTCTCTTTCTCTCCTTTTCTCTCTTTCTCTGGTTTGTATCCATTCAGCCAACTGTTTTAAGACGTTTATCCCCATCCAAGTATCGATGTCTTCCTGGCAAGCGATAGAGAACCAGCATTATATGGAGAAATCTGGCTTTGCCGGAGACATTTTTCTATCGAAAAATGTACAAATTTAGCTTGCTCTCAAATATTTTTTTTATATACGTTGGCTCGCTACCGCTCACCAGGAAAATATTGAAACCTGGATGGGGGTAAACGTCTTAAAACAGTAGGCTGAACGGGGCAGAACGGATACAAGGCAAAGAGAGAGGGAGAGAAATAGAAAAAAAAAGAGGAGAGAGGGAGAGAAAGAGAAAACAAAAAACAGAGAGGTGCGTTCAATGTTTGCGTTAAGGCTTAAAGATTGAGCCCACCTCGCCTTTTTTAGTTTTCTCTTTCTCTCCCTCTCTCCTCGTTTTGTGTTTGTTTTCTATTTCTAACCCTCTCTCTTTGCCTTGTATCAGTTCAGCCCCGTTCAGCCTACTGTTTTAAGACGTTTACCCCCATCCAGGTTTCAATATTTTCCTGGTGAGCGGTAGCGAGCCAACATATATATTTTTTGTTTTGAGAGCAAGTTAAATTTGTACATTTTTCGATAGAAAAATTTCTCCGGCGAAGCCTGATTTCTCCATATAATGCTGGTTCGCTATCGCTTGCCAGGAAGATATCGATACTTGGATGGGGATGAACGTCTTAAAACAGTAGGCTGAACGGGGCCGAACGGATACAAGGCAAAGAGAGAGGGAGAAGGGAGAAAAATAGAAAAAAAAAAAAAAACGAGGAGAGAGGGAGAGAAAGATAAAACAAAAACAGCGAGATAGGCTCAATGTTTGCGTTTCGGCTTAACTGAGCCCACGTCGTTTTTTTTTTTTTTTCTCTCCCTCTCTTCTCGTTTTTTTTTTTTTTGTATCTTTCTCTCCCTCTCTCTTTGACTTTTATCCGTTCGGCCCCATTCAGCCTACTGTTTTAAAACGTTTACCCCCATCCAGGTTTCAATATTTTCCTGGTGAGCGGTAGCGAGCCAACATATATATTTTTTGTTTTGAGAGCAAGCTAAATTTGTACATTATTTGATAGACAAATTTCTCCGGCGAAGCCGGACATTGCCAATCTCCGAATTATGGGGAGATGGGTCGTTTTTCTGATCCCCTTTCTTCCTCATGGTTAACCCCATTAGTTTTCATATTTTATGACGTTCGGCCCATTAGTTTGGCGATTTTAAGAAATTTCACCCCATTTCGTTGTCAATATTAAGACTTTCGTGTCATTTAGGCGTCGAGTTTTTCCTGGCTAGCGATAGCGAGCCTGTACTTTTTGAGGAACCGGCCTTCGGCCAGGATATTTTTCTATCGAAAAATTTACAAATTGATCTTGAAGTAGGGTGTTGGGGGTGCTTATATGCTTGATGGAGGTCTAGGGATGAAACTAAATAATCTCGCCGAGGTATTCGCCGAACCATCGCTCAATTTGCCGATGACTTCGCATAATATCGCCGATTACGTCTTATTCATCGGCGAAATCGTCGCCGAGTGTAAACTTGTCAACGGTTTTTAACGGTCAAAGACGTTCAAGGTCAAAATCGTGAACGTCGCACGCATTCTTGCGAATTTGCCAAAACTACGTTCTCGGCGACGAAAATCGTGTCTTGTCTCATCAGTGGGAAAGAAGAGATCTATTAAGTCAGTTACTATTTGGCCTCTAGGAATGTTTCATATATCTTCGTAAAATGCATAGGAAACTCTACAATATCTATATATTCGATTTACTCTAGCTAACTTTGTTTGTTTGCAGCATGTTGTCACAGTCGTAACATTCTACAAAATAATTTCACCTTAATTCATAATCACCTTAATCCAAAAATACACAAAATATATAAAAAGTGTTTATAGAAACTACAGACACACCTTTTGTGAGTTGTTTGATCACATACAACAGGTGCTATAGGGATTTCTGTAGGAGTTATATGCGTTTTAGTAGTGCTATAGTTTTCAACCTTTGTTTACCTAAATTGAAAGAAAAAAGCAAAACAAAACAAAAATATCCTTGATCTATTTTTACAGTCACATACACCTGTGCCAAATTGCATTTAAATTGAAAGTAAGACCTGGAAGTTGGGTAAAAAAAACGGTCGGTCTCCTTTGAAGTTGGGGAAAAAAAAACGGTCGGTCCCCTCAAGATAACTAGTGAGGAGGGCTATGAAGATCAGGGAAAATGTGGGGTTAAATACGTAAAAGGTGATAAGGAGGTATTTAAAAGAAATCTGGCTCGGGCTTTCATGCATTTGAAATGCATGAAGGTCGTTGTACACTGACACGACAGGCCCTTCAAGACTGGCACGAACACCCATGACTCGTACAAATCCTGTGTCTTGCCAAATTTTATAGAGATCACGGCGAAAATGTCTGGCATCGTTAGAGTCCTATCTTTACCGTATCTCTACCATATCTCTTCCGCACGACTTGATAAGACTCTAGCGATGCCGATACGGTGGAGAAACAAATGCTACGAAGAAGATAGGAAAAGTCGTGTGACGGGTACACGACTAGTCCACGGAAAAGATACGACCCAAAAGACTGCGATACAACTCAGAAGAATCGTATTGACGCTGTATCGACACCATGAGACGTGCAACAGGATTGAGGCTAGACGCGCGGTTGCCAACTTGACCGTTGCCAATTTTCCGCACGGAAGAGATACGGTCCACACGGCAGGCTTACGCACCAGACAACGTTGATATGGGCTATACGGCTTTGGTACACACCATTCGTCTTTGATACGGACCACACGATTGTGATACGGCGAGTTCGTGATGGAGACCAGACTCAGACAATTTTTTACAGTTGATGGGGGATTCCCACGAACCTTTGAACAGCTCAAAATCTCGTATCTACCCCCGATACGTGCCTTGGACCGTGAAAGTCACCCACGGCTAATTCCCGATATCGACGATTATGTTGCCGATTCGCCGTATCATGCTGAAATTTCGAGTCGGGAATTCGCCTGGAGGGGCTTTTGTGTCAGTGTGCAGCGACCTTAAAACCCCCAAATTGGAAAATTCTAGCCAAGTTCTGGCAAAAGTTGGCTGGGGTTTTCCGATTTTGCAAAGTAAAAAAACTCTGTTTTCTTTAGCTTTGTCTTATAGCATTAGTCACCGAAGTATATGTCTTTACCGCCACAAGACAAGATTGATTAACAGAAATGCTATGCCCTGATTTTATGCAGGATTAACAATTGGATATGGTGAGTTCTACTCCACTGGGACTTCCAAGTTCAAATACATACATATAATATGAGTGGAAAACAGAGGATAATATATCACAAGATATGGTTTAATAATACAGCTTTATTTCTCTTGCACTATAATGGAGAAATAATCTGGAACTGAACACATAAAGACATATATCACTGCCAGTGAATAGTACTTAATTTTATCACTGACTCCGAGCACAGTCGCGGAGCAAGATAGGGAGCACTTATTATTGACCAACTTCACTAAATCTTTGAGATAGTTTTTAAGACACTGGGGTAGACAATAGAGAAGTGTTTCTAGTAGTGGGGGTGACCACTGTCGCTTTCTTTCAGGAATGTCACGGTGTTTAAAGTTCAAGGTCAAGTACCCCCATGGGTATGCAGCTGGGTTGTATAGAAAACGGGGAGTCACAGGTAGACTCTGAAATATTTTCTCGCACTTTAGTATATTTTGGATGAGTCGCTGAAGTCTCAAAACTAGGTTAAAATGTATTAATTAAAAATGGATTCACTGGTGGATGGCAACTTATTGATCCGTATCACTCGTACTGTATGGGAGTAAAACTCGTAGCTTTAGGACCCGCTTATTAACACTGGTGCGGATTTATACGTATTTAAGCCACTTTTGGGGGAACTCTGTTTATTTTATTCACTCAACACTTTTCCCACTTGTTGTCACTCTATCTTCTTCTCTCGGTCTCGCGGCGTGGTAACTTCTCGATGGATGTCTCTAGTGGACACTTCTGGAGGTGGTTGATTCTCGTTGGCTGTTTCCCTGTAGGCCGTCTAGGTGGGCCGGCTGTGTGAAGTAGTTACAGATGGGTTGATTGGGCTTGCGATCTTAAGTATGGCTCCGTAACATATAGTAACCGTCTGGCGAATTACTGTTGGGCACCATACCGAACTAACGCGAGTATTTCAGAGGTCAGACAAACTACTCGACTGTTCTGATCAGTATATCAACCGTTGATGAATTCCTGTTAAGGTACTCTCGGACTAGGATCTTAAATATCGAGTCTTATGTGGTCGATATCGGACGAACGCAGTAATTTCAGTGGAAGTGATATTACTGTCTGCCCTGATCTTTATGAGAGGTTCGGGGGACCCGGGCGGTGTTTAAACCTTTAAGTTACACAGTCGAATGGGATGCCAAAGACTCAGTGTACCAAGGACTTGTCTCTGCAGAATGCCCGTGAGGGTATCTCGCCAAGCCCTATCTCTAACACAGCGGTCTCAGAGGCTTCAGATTACCTGTGCCAACTGGCAGTGTCCACTTTAAACAGAGAACAATAGAGAGGGCGGCAGGCCGTAGTCTCTCTACTTTTCACTATAGAAAATGTACCCTCGCGGGGGAGTCTATGTCACGTCGGCAGGCCGAACGATGACAGAGTTCCTCGACAAGGACACTGGTATTTCCCACTCTAGAGTTATTGTGACAAGCCACAACTGTCAACAAATTTGTAGTCTTGGAATAAATATCGGCAGGCCGTACACATTCTTCACTAGACTAACTAGTAACCGCCTAAGTTGGATCTCCACGTTAGCTAGGCAGGCCCGGGTCTAACAAGGATCCCTAGTATAGGGTGGGGGGTTAACGAGGACTTGAAATCTAAGAAGCGATATCGACAAGCCGTACACACTCTTCACTAGACTAACTAGTAACCGCCTAAGTAGGATCTCCACGTTAGCTAGGCAGGCCCGGGTCTTAACAAGGATCCCTAGTATAGAGTTGGGGGTTAACGGGGACTTGTAATCTAAGAAGAGATATCGGCAGGCCGTACACACTCTTCACTAGACTAACTAGTAACCGTCTAAGTAGGATATCCACGTTAGCTAGGCAGGCCCGGGTCTAACAAGGATCCCTAGTTTAGGGTTTTACAGACAGTATCTGAACTTTACGGCAAGCCGGTCAGTCCAACTGAATGGAGAGCAATCTTGGTTACTTAAGTCCATACTTTTTGAAGCCTCAACAATTGCCTGACTTTCCTCAGAAATCCTGACCTGGTCTTGCGGATTACTGATTGCACTCCTGTGGTACCTGTAGGATGGTAAGGGCATGGAGAGTTATCCTAGATGGGGTCCTTGAACCCTTTTTACACAGTTGGTCAGGTCCCCTTCAATAGAAGGTCAATACTCGGTGGTGGTGGTGTGGTGAGTAAGGTCCATTAATGTTCCTAGAGTAGGCTACTTCATCAAGGTTAAATCATAAAGTCATAGGGGGACTGTGTCACTTCAATAGAACTCTAAAAAACAATAATAGTGAGCGAAGTGAATTAATTCCGAGTTTTGGGCTCTCTGGGAGGATCGGTGGTGTCAGGTGTATTTAAGGTGTGTCGTGTGCACCGGACAGTTGAGGGTCGCGATGCATGCGAGACCGCGTTATTCTTTCTCCCTCCTTCTTGTGGTGGTGGTGGCTGGGTTTTGCTACTGATCTTGGTTGTTAGTAATTTTCGGCATTATAATATGTAAATCTCCCCCAGAATGGTGGGGTCTACAGGGCTGTGTACGTATCTACCTTCCCGGTTCGTGTTGATAGGCCTGTGTGTACACCAGGTATTTAAACGTCCGGAGCGCCCCCTCTCGGGGCGCGGGAGCGGCAGATCTCCCGCATTATTTTACTTGGGGACGAGGATTTAAAGGGGACTCTTATATAGAAGGAAGCATGTGTGGTTTGTGTAACTATTAAACTAGTTGAAGAATGTCAAATAAAAGGCATGTGTATCAATGTGTGGAAAAACAAGGTTCCAGGGTCTATTGAAGAAATCAATGCCAGATGAATCCATTATATGCCTGTATGAAAACTTTGTTATGCAATAAGATGGATGCAATAATGGATTCATCTGGCGTTGATTTCTTCTGTAGTGAAGATATGCGGTTTCTCTTAGTACTTCTCAATTCTCACCGGATTATATTGTGAGCTGGGGAGAACCGATAACACAAGAATACATGGATTATTACTTCTCAATTCTCTCCTGAGTATATTGTGAGTTGGGGAGAACAGATAACACAAGAATACATGGGTGATCATAACGTTTGTTCATTTTTGGATATACAGGGTTATGCACTTAACTAATTTACAATGGCAAGGAAGTGAGTTCAACCGGCTTCAGAATGGCTGGCTAAATAATACCCTCCTCTTCGTGGGGGTACTATGCTTGATGTTCCGAGCTGGTGTGTTGGGGCGTTGACTCGTTGGTGAGCTCTTTCATTCTTGTTCTGGCGTGACCTGATCCAGTGCCGCGACTCGTCGGCTTGGAGTATTCGTCTTCGCCTTCTTCTGCTTCTTCTGGGGTACGGGTGAGGCCTCTGGCTGGCGTTTTCGCGGTATTTTACTTCCGTCTTTGTTATGTAAGGCCCGTCCCTGGGCCTGAAGTGCAAAAGTTAAGATGTTTCCCTCAGAGCTTGTTAAACAGAGTTGGTGGAGGTACTGCCACCATTTCATGGATCTGTTGTCTGGAGCTTTGGTTGGGTTTATCTGGACAATCATGTGAGCCTTGGTGTTGGGTTCCCATGCTGCTGCGAACATTTCATCTGGGTATCTCATCCGGATGGCATTGTCGGCGCCGTTGGACCATTTTACTCGGTGAATAAAGGGTGTAGTTGACATGGTGGTGGCTGAGGTAGACAGGAACTCGGCAGGGGTGTTGTCCGTGGTGGTAGTGGCTGGTTGAATGACCTTCCTAGCTCCATCAGCCGGAGGGTCATGACCTCTTGCAGACGCGAAAGTAGCAGGTAGGCTGGTTGGTTGACAGGGGGACAAGTTTTGTGTGTGTGGAGCGGAATTTGTGTTAGTTTCAGAGTGTATATGATGGATTTCTGGTTGCTGGAGAGGGCGAATTGTTTTTATTTGGTGGTGAGGGTATGGATGTGTGTCAGGAGTTTGGATTGCTGACAATGTCTGTGTAAATCGGTCGGGTGGTTTGCTTTATCGACCTGATTTAGTGTGAATAGTTCCGCGGAGAGGTGTTTCAGTACTGGTGGTGGATGATGGCGACGGGGATGCTGGTTTAGGATTTGGAGTGGAAGGGGGAAGAGGTTTTGTAGTATAATTTGGAGAGTGTGTTGATGTTGGAGATAGGTGTTTTTTGTATGGTCGAAGGAAATGGAGACGTAGTTGGAGGGGCTAGACGAGGTGGTGTTGTTTGTCGGGGTAGTGAAAAGGAAGTTGAAGGTTGAGAGGGTGAATATGGGGTCAGGGTAGGAGGGCAAGGTGAATTTCGTGGGGTGGTAGGCAGAGACATTGGTTTTGGCAGGTGAGGCGGAGAGGTTGGTGAGGTTATTTGAGGTGGAGATGATGTTGGTAGAGGGATGGTTGGTTTGGAAATTGGCGGAACTTTAGCCTTGATGGGTAAAGGCTGGGGAAGATGATGCTGAGGGGAGGAAGAAGGTGATCTTGAAGTGGAGCGTGGAGGAGCAGAGGAGGAGGTTGACTTGGGGGGTGAGGTGAGTGGTGACGTCGTTGGGCGGCGTTTCTTTGCAGGTGGTGAGGATGTGGGTGAGGATTCTGGAGAAGGGTGAGGCTGGGATGTGGGGTTTTTTCTTAGTTTGGACCTGAAGGGTGTGGGAACTATGGATTTCTTAAATTTTTCACGCGGTCTTAGTTTATAGCGGGAAGTGGTGGTTTTTGGGGCAAGAGTGGTAGGAGGTTTACGTTTGAGAGCATCTGAGGTAGGGGGGCTGGTGGTGACGTTACGAGAAAGTTGAAATGGGGGTGGTGTTCTTGGCGTGTGTTGGATTATCTGCTGAGTGGTTTGCGTGTTAACTTTTGGAATGGTGGGAAGCAAGGGGGGCATATTGACTAGCGGAAAGTTAGGAGACCCAGGGCCTTCCTTAGCATGAGGTGTGATGGTTGTTTTTTATGGTTTATGTTCTGCTGGTGGTGGTGGTATGGTATCATGCTGAAGGGGTGAATATCTTCTCACGAACCTGTTTCAGTAAGTTCTGAACTCCCCGTGGTAATTGATGATGACTTGGAAAGGGTTGGGTATTTTCTCGATTGAGTGGGGGCCCACATATCGTGGGCCAAGTTTGTCAATGACAGGTAACTTGGCGACCATGACGGTGTCACCAATAGCAAAGGGGTTTTGAGGGTTGGAGACGTCGGTGGTGACATCTTGACAGGCTTGTGCAGTGTGGAGGGTATTTTTTAATTGTTGGAGGGGGTCTACGGTATACTGGGTGGACGGGGGAGTGATCAGATGTCGGAATGGTAGCAGCAATGGTGCCACTCCGTAGACGCGTTCGTGGGGAGATATCCATCTTCTCGGGGGCAAGAGTTTAGACCCCATTGAATAATTTTTATCTGGCTGGGCCCAGTCAGTGGATTGTAACTCGATCATTTTCGTTCTTAGCTGGTTGTTAATAGATCGGTGGCTCCGTTCACATATGGCGTTCCCTTGTGGCCAATAAGGGGAAGAGTGTTTCACCTTTATTCCACAATTGGAGGTGAAGGCTTCCCATATTTGTCCTGTGAATTCTGGGGCGTTGTCAGACAGCAGGGCTAGGGGTAGTCCGAACACTGGAAAATTTTTGGTGGCGAGTAACTCGGCCACTGTTATTGCAGAATGATCTTTGCTGGGACAGGCGATCAAGAGCTTTGAGTACACGTCCACGAAAGTAACGATGAAACGTTTTCCGTGACTGGGTGGAAAAGGTCCCATGACGTCCAATGAAAGTACTTGCCATGGCTTATGGGCAGAGATGGTCCTGGCTGGTCCTGGGGTTTTGCACCTATCTTTTCCCATGGCACAGGATTTGCAGGCCTCGGTTACCCGTTTCGCAATACCTGAAGGATTAACCATCCAGTATTGACTTTGGAACACCTGGAGCATCTTCCTTTGTCCCAAATGGATACCGTTTCCCTCATGAATAGCGATCATGTATTCCTGGGCCATGGTGGGTTCGACAATAATGTGTCCGGACTCGGTGGTCAACTGATCACCCCATCGACAGATTGTGAAAAAATGTGACAAGGGATCCACTTAGGTTTGATTTTCTTCTCCCAGAGTTGCAGCATGGTGGGCTCTGGTGGTGAGGCTTTTTCTGTCGGGGTAGGTGAGTCTTGGTCAGTGGGCTGTAGTGCGGCTAGAGAGGTGGACGACGATGTTGGGACAGGTAAACGTGACAAAGCGTCTGCATTGGTATGTAGCTTTCCGGGCCTATAATGAATTTCGAAATCGTACTCCTGTAAGGTTTCTCTCCATCGTACCAAGAGGGCAGAGCTGGTTTCGCAACGTCTCAGCCATTGCAGGGACTTATGGTCCGTGATGACGTCTAGTATAGCTCCTAACACAAAAGATCTAAAGTGGTTCAGGGCCCAGATGACGCCTAAGCACTCGCGCTTGGTGGCTGCATAGTTTTGTTGCGCAGTATTCAAGGTCGAACAGGCGTATGCTATGACATGCACCTTGCCATCTTGTACCTGAGCTAGTACTCCGCCAATGGCGTATAAAGAAACATCGGTATATAATCGGAAAGGTTGTTGGTAGTCTGGAAAAGCTACAGTCGGGGCTTGCACTAATTTCTCATTCAATGTTTCAAATGCTAAGTTGCATTCAGAGGTCCATTTGAAAGGGGTGTCTTTATGGGTCAATTGATGGAGGGGCCGAGCAATCTCGGCGAATTTTGGAACAAATCTTCTGTAGTAGGTGGCTAATCCTAGAAAAGACCTCATTCCTTTCAAGGTGGTGGGTGGCTGTTGATTAGCGATAGCTGAGAGTTTCTTAGGGTCAGGGAAAATGCCTTGTGCGGAAATGACGTGTCCTAAGAATCCTACAGTGTTTTTCGCAAGTTCGCACTTTGAGGGTTTTAATTTTAGCCAGGCGTCTCGGATGCATTGTAACACCTGACAAAGCCTTTGAAGATGTTCTGCCCAGGTTTTAGAGTAGACGATGATGTCGTCGAGGTAAGCCAGACAGTTTTCCCAAGTTAGCCCTTTGAGTACGGACTCCATTAATCGGGTAAAAAGTGGCGGGACCGTTGCATAATCCAAAAGGCAGCACGTTTAATTCATAGAGATGTCCTCCACTGGTCGAAAATGCTGTCTTTTGCTGGTGCTCGGGGGTTATGGGAACTTGCCAGTATCCGGCCTGTAAGTCTAGAGTGGTAAACCATTTGGAGCCATGTAGAGAATCGAGGGAATCATCGATTCTAGGCAATGGTGTGGCATCCTTAATTTTGGTGTCGTTGAGTCTGCGATAGTCCACGCAAAACCGGGTGGAGACGTCTTTCTTTTTCACCAGGACGACTGGGGATAACCAGGGACTGACAGAGGGAATGGCGATACCGGCATCCAGCATGTCTTGGACTTGCTGCTCTTCCTCTTTCCGTTGCACCGGATTTTTCCGGCTGCCGCAGAGGGGGTCCTGTGGTGTGGATGGAGTGTTCCTCTACGGTGGTCTTGCCGATTTTGGTCGAAGTTTGGGCGAAAACATAATGAAACTCTTGAAGGAATTGTCTCATTTGCTGTTGTTGGTGTTGGGTCAATGTTTCGGGAACATGGGGCAATATGGACGACTGCTGAGTTTTTTTCTGGAATTGGGGCGACCACATCAAAGGTTTCTAAGTCGCCTATTATGAGGCCTCGAGGTAATGTCAGTTTCTCATCCGAGATGTTGGCAATGAGGATGGCATTGGGTCGGGAAGATAGGATGGCGAGCTTGATCCTACACCGGTCGGGTCCTTCGGAAATACCGGTGGGGGTCAAGATCATGACGGGCTGCGGCATGGGTCGGATTCTCACCCATTTCTCATGTTGGGAGGGAATCTCGGTTCTTTCGTGGGTCATGGCAGGACTAATTATGGTAGGGGGTGCACAGACTGAAAACATTTGGTCTGGCAGGAGATTATACTGGGCGGTTTCACTTTTGATTGATGTCCTGCCTGTTGGGTATCGTAATTAGGGGCTTCAGTAGCAATGGAAGAGTTAAGGAAAAGGTCACAAAGATCATGTTGGGCTTCAGTAGCAATGTTCAATCCAGGGGGAGTGCATTCCGAATGGAACACCACAAAAGGATGGTAACAGTGCGCATTTTTGGCAGGAGTGGTTATTTGGAGGGGGAGAGTTTCCCCTCTGATGTGAAGAGGGGTATCACCTGTGCTAATGAGATTTGAAGTGGTAGGTTGGAGATTGCCAAATCTTTTCTTGTGTTTTACATAATAGGAATTAAATAAACACGATCGAGCAGCGCCAGTGTCGATCAGTAATCGGACGGGAATGCCCTTTATCTTGGCTAGGTGATATTTGGGAGGTGGGCGCTCTCTTTTCGACTCCCCCGCCGAAGCCATGGTGGGCGGGGGAGAACTTAAAAATCTGGGGATTCTGTTTCCTCTTCTCCTTCTACAAGGTCGAGGTTGTCCTCCTCTGGGTACGTCTGAAGGACGTCCTCTGTTTCCGCGGTCTCATTTATTTCCTCCTCTGGTAGTTCTTCCTCATTCGCGGAAATTCTGGGCTGTATGTCTCGGTTAGATTCGGCGGAGTCACGGATGAAATGGAGAGGGCACCAGGAATTACAAGCAGAAAAGTCATATGGGTTAATGATAACTAGAGGGTGTGATTTATCTGGGCGTTGATGTTGGTTGCAGGGAAACACTCTCTTCAGCTGGTGTGGTTTGAAGGCTGGTCTGCTTGGCTGGTAGTACCCGGGACGGTGGTGGATGGAGCAGTTTGTCGGTTGTACTGAGCCTGTTCACCAGCTCGGTATGGTAATTGTGGGTGCGTGGTAAACCTTTTAATTGCTACAATCATCAGTTTCTTGGGTTGGGAGGCTAATATCCTCCGTATGGTCACTATATCCCGCTGAAACCCTACGGGATCGTGAATGGCAAAATATTCTTGTACTGCTGAGGATAGTACAGTAGGGTCTCACATAAAACGAGTTTATGGTCGATAAACGAGGGCGTTTTATGCGAATTAGTTTTATGTGAACACAGCATTTTGGTGGCGCAATATCGTCAATGTTCACTGTAAGCGAAAATTTTCGTACAAAGCGAACGATATTTCGTACGTTTTGTACGATATTTCGGCGTTTTATATGAAAGCGTACGATATTTTGTACGTTTTGTACGATATTTCGGCGCTCTATATGAAAACTCCTTGTATTTGCCCCACTTTGGCGGCGGACTCGTTTTATGTGATCACATTCGTTCTGATCGAAAATTAAATATTAATATTTTAGGTCGGTCGTTTTAATCGAGACTCGTTTTATGCGAACACGTTTTATGCGGGACCCTACTGTACTTGCACTAAATGCACTAGAATATGCTGTTCTTGCATATTTCTAGTCAACGTAGGGAATGCGGCCCTTACTTGTTGATTGATTCTTGTGATGGTTGCATCAAGGTCACCATCATACTTGATGTCCTTGATTTTGTTGTGTTCTACAAACACACCTAGAGAAGGCTTAATTGCCTCAATCACCATGGGTTTGAACGCATCCCAGGTGAGTGCAGGGGTTATTTGTGGGGCTACAAGGGAAACAACCTTTCCCAAGTGCGTAAGAAGGATGTCTATTTTTTCGTGGTCCGTTGTATAAGCTAAGTCTAGCACTGGTTTTACTATGTCCATATACACTTCAATTGCATATGTCTCCCCATCATATTTGGGGATGGGAATGTGAGAGCGTGGAGCGGCCATATTTATATAGTATCTTTATCTCTGTTTCTTTTCCAAATATGTTCAATATATTGAATTCTTCCGTCCGAATAGAGAACCACAACTAGCCACCAATGTTATACCCTGATATTATGCAGGATTAACAATTGGATATGGTGAGTTCTACTCCACTAGGCCTTCCAAGTTCAAATACGTACATATAATATGAGAGGAAAACAGAGGATAAGTATATCACAAGATATGATTTTTAATTTTTAAGACACTTGGGTAGACGATAGAGAAGTGTTTCTAGTAGTGGGGGTGACCACTGTCGCTTTCTTTCAGGAATGGCACGGTGTTTAAAGTTCAAGGTCAAGTACCCCCATGGGTATGCAGCTGGGTTGTATAGAAAACGGGGAGTCACGGGTAGACTCTGAAATATTTTCTCGCACTTTAGTAAATTTTGGCAGAGTCGCTGAAGTCTCAAAACTAGGTTAAAATGTATTAATTAAAAATGGATTCACTGGTGGATGGCAACTTATTGATCCGTATCACTCGTACTGTATGGGAGTACAACTCGTAGCTTTAGGACCCGCTTATTAACACTGGTGCGGATTTATACGTATTTATGCCACTTTTGGGGGAACTCAGTTTATTTTATTCACTCGACACTTTTCCCACTTGTTGTCACTCTATCTTCTTCTCTTGGTCTCCCGGCGTGGTAACTTCTCGATGGATATCTCTAGTGGACACTTCTGGAGGTGGTTGATTCTCGTTGGCTGCTTCCCTGTAGGCCGTCTAGGTGGGCCGGCTGTGTGAAGTAGTTACAGATGGGTTGATTGGGCTTGAGATCTTAAGTATGGCTCCGTAACATATAGTAACCGTCTGGCGAATTACTGTTGGGCACCATACCGAACTAACGTGTGTATTTCAGAGGTAGGAGAAACTACTCGACTGTTCTGATCAGTATATCAACCGTTGATGAAGTCCTGTTAAGGTACTATCGGACTAGGATCTTAAATATCGAGTCTTATGTGGTCGATATCGGACGAACGCAGTAATTTCAGTGGAAGTGATATTACTGTCTGCCCTGATCTTTATGAGAGTTTCGGGGGACCCGGGGCGGTGTTTAAACCTTTAAGTTACACAGTCATATGGGATGCCACAGACTCAGTGTACCAAGGACTGGTCTCTGCAGAGTGCCCGTGAGGGTATCTCGCCAAGCCCTATCTCTAACACAGCGGTCTCAGAGGCTTGAGATTACCTGTGCCGAGTGGCAGTGTCCACTTTAAACAGAGAACAATAGAGAGAGCGGCAGGCCGTAGTCTCTCTACTTTTCACTATAGAAAATGTACCCTCGCAGGGGAGTCTATGTCACGTCGGCAGGCCGAACGATGACAAAGTTCCTCGACAAGGACACTGGTATTTCCCACTCTAGAGTTATTGTGACAAGCCACAACTGTCGACAACTTTGTAGTCTTGGAAGAAATATCGGCAGGCCGTACACATTCTTCACTAGACTAACTAGTCACCGCCTAAGTAGGATCTCCACGTTAGCTAGGCAGGCCCAGGTCTAACAAGGATCCCTAGTATAGGGTTTTGGGGTTTAACGGGGACTTGTAGTCTAAGAAGAGATATCGGCAGGCCGTACACACTCTCCTCGAGCCCTACGCGCCAACCAGCCAACAGCACTTCGCTCTCGCTGCTCGAAATTTGACCATAACTTGAGTACTCCATTACTCATCCCCATATTTGTTTGCATGAGCTGTAGCTAAGCTCTAGCTTAACTGCCCTGCCCTGCTTTGCATGTAATTTTGCTGTGTTTTTGACTGATAAAAGTTTGTTTATCGAGACTGCTTTTGTTTACATTTGTACCGGTTAGTGACGCCCGACGCTCTAAAGTAAACAAACTACTTGCTTGTTTCATATTATAAAGTTCTAGCACTTATTGCAGATATTTTAGCCCTCACTGTAGTTAATGCTTACCAAACCACCCAGTAGTTATCTTTCATGACATTGTACTGTAGTTTTGACTGATAAACGTTTGTTTTTCAAAATTCTATTTGTCAAGTTAGTAGAGACGCCGCCGATACCAGCGCCACCTGTGTACGCATAAACAAACCCTCTTCTTGTATTTTATATATCAAAGTCTAGCCAATACTGTACTTGGTTGAACTTTTTATCTTGGTTATCTATATAAATCGCACACTAACATTTGTCAAGATAGTTTTAATATTGGGTTTGAATAATTTAGTTACTGTAATACTTTTTGATAGCCTATTTATTAATCGCATTTCAGATACTTGTCACCATATTAATAGGCCTCTCACACTCTTGCCAGGGATATTACTAACTCCATTATTATTATTGTGTCGACCACTGTATAAACTAATATGCAGGCTTTAGCCTAACTGTGTCATACTGCTAACATAATTTTATTTTTATTTTCAGGCATAAAATTGTGTTCTATTGCTAACATATTCTTTTTGTGATTAACATATTCTTTTTGTGATTTACAGGCATTAATTGTACCATATTGCTAACCAATATTTTGTGTTACTGTACTGTATACTGCTTTCCAGTTTTCTCACTAGGCTAAATTTACCCTCTCCCACTTTTTTTCCCAGTAAATTTTGTAACAAATTACTAGTCCATTTGCAATTTTCAGGCTTTAACACCTAAAGAGCGGGGCCCGACTTAAGTCTGTATCTAAAAAGCAGCAAGTTAGGAGCATTATTAAGGCTTTTAAAGGGTTAAAATAGAGTGCAAATGGCCGGGAGCACAGCAGGCCACACGGCCGACACCCAGGGCTTACCGCCGCCCACTGACTCACGCTCCCTCTGTTCTCGAGAGGCCGGCAGTGTAGCCAGTAGTGAGCGTAGCTGGAAAAAATATGCCGCTATACGCTAAACTCCCAGGTTAGTGGTAGCACTGCATGAAAACGACGAGTGCTACATAGCTCGTTCTGGTCTCATTTTGAAGCTTGTAGCGCCTAGGTTTTTGCTGAATACATTTCTTTTGATGCAGATACTTGATTGATCATTCACGAGGGCCTGAATATGCCGAAAATAGCCCAAAACCCCCCGCTAGACGAGGGTTAACTGTGTCATACTGATAACATCAATTTTTGTTTTATTTTCAGGCATAAATTGTGTTCTATTGCTAATATATTTGTTTGTGATTTACGGGCATAATATTCTTTTTGTGATTAACATATTCTTTTTGTGATTTACAGGCATTAATTGTACCATATTTCTAAAAAAATATTTGTTGTTACTGTACTGTATACTGTTTTCCAGTTTTCTCACTAGGCTACATTAACCCTCTCCCATTTTTTTGTTTTTTCCAGTAAATTTTGTAACAAATTTCTAGTCCATTTGTGATTATCAGGCTTTAACTGTGTCATACTGCTAACATCAAATTTTGTTTTATTTTCAGGCATAAATTGTGTTCTATTGCTAACTATTTTTTGTGATTTACAGGCATATTAATTTTATCATATTGCTAAAAAAAAAAATTGTGATTTTCAGGAATTAAGTGTATTACATTGCTAACATAAATTGTTTGTAATTTTCAGGCTTTAATTGTACCATTTTGCTAACATAAATTTGTGTGATTTTCAGGCATATTGTGATTATATCGTCATGGCGCCGCAACGAACCTGCACGAGTTGTTCCGGTAAATTTGGCCCTACCATGTTTGTTGATACTGATGTCCAAATTTGTAGATTTTGCCAGCTCCGAGAGAAGATTGCGGATGAATTGAATGCAGCTCACCGCAAGATCGATGCCCTGACTACGAAGCTTGAATCCCTTCAAGAATTTGGCACACTCAAAGTAGGAGTGCCCTCGGCCCAAGAAACCACTACGATGTCAACCGCCATTCCA
Organism: Paralithodes platypus; assembly: GCA_032716605.1. Taxonomy (NCBI): domain Eukaryota; kingdom Metazoa; phylum Arthropoda; class Malacostraca; order Decapoda; family Lithodidae; genus Paralithodes; species Paralithodes platypus. Next base: position 42,997,033 of record CM064492.1, on the reverse strand, counting down.
GTGCATACAGTACCGGTACCGGTACCCACACCTGCAGCTACCTTAGATGTTGCAGAAAATAATAATGACTCTACTCTCACTCCCCCCCAGGACAACTTTCAGTTAGTGAGAAACAATGTGCATCCCAGTACCAGTACCAGGAAGGTCATCCCGACAACATGCTAAAACCGCTTCAAAATTCTTGCTATTGACGAGGAAGGGGAAACGGAAGAAATTCGGCTTGTGGGCGACTCCATGGTCCGTGGCCAATTAACCGAGTTCTGCGCCAGGGCACCCAGGACCAGAAAGCGATTATGTATCCCAGGTGGCGGCGTGGACGACATTGTTGCGGCTGTGGAAGAGGTTTCCAGGCTCGCCCCCGCAAGCACTACGTACGTCATCCATGTTGGATCTAACGATGTCCAACGGACGCAGTTAGAGGAACTACTTTGCAAGTACCGGCGGCTGATCAGGTCCTTCAAGGAAAAATCTAATTGAATATTAATTTCAGGAATTGTTCCCCGGATTGATGTAGAAAACCGATTCTACAACATAGCTACCATTACAAATCGCCGACTAGGCAAATTCTGCAGGGAGGAGGACATCGGCTTTGTCGACACGTGGGATCATTTTTACTATGATAAATCTTTGTTTTCAGGAGATGGTGTACATCTCAATGAAGTAGGAGCTGCACGTCTTGGTCGTCTGCTGAACGATGCAGTCAAAGATTTCCGTTCAAAAAACGGGGTCAACCGGGGGTATCCAGACAGGGTAGTGTAAGTCAAATACGAACTGAAAATTCAGACAATGCACAATCAGTAACATCCAACTCTAATACTCTTAAGGTGTTTTATGTAAATGCTCGTAGCATACGCAATAAATTTTCAGATCTAGAGGAAATCGTGTTTACAGAACAATATGATATAATCGGCATTACAGAATCTTGGTTAAATACGGAAGACAGAGACTTTTTAGCCGAATATACGCTTCCTGGTTATACAATGTTTGAGAAAAGTCGGATCAATAGAAATGGAGGAGTTCTGTTTTTTATAAAGGAAAGTCTCAATCCTGTCTTAATGTCAAAACCTCAAATTGCGAATATAGACATATCTTATGTACTATTAAATAATAAACGAGGAACTAAAATAACACTAGCTTTATTATACAGACCCCCAGCTCAATCAGTGCAAACTGACAGTGAAATTTATGAACAAATTGCAGAAATAACTAACATACAAGATACCATAATTCTTGGCAATTTCAACTTACCTGTGACTAAATGGGGCGATATTCTTAATTCACACTCTGGACACGACCTCTATGCTAACTTGCAAGAGAGTTCACTTTTTCAATTTGTACAATCTCCGACCCGTGGTAATAATGTGCTTGACCTTGTACTCGCAACAAAAGAAGAATTAATAGAGAATTTGAGTGTTGGTGATGAATTCAGTAACGGCGACCATCGTACGATAACTTTCACTTTAAAGTTTACTAGTAACAAATTAAATAGCAGCATTGAGAAAGTCCCTAATTTCAAGAAAGCAAATTTTCATAAACTTAAATCAAAGCTTAAAGAAACTGACTGGAGCTTTCTGACTAACAATAACGACATAAATACATCTTGGGAGTGTTTCACAACCACTTACCTTAAGGCAGTGCAAGACTGCATACCATCGAAAATACGGCATCCAGGCCATAATGATAAGCCCAAATGGTGGAATAAAGATATTTCAGACTGTCTGCTTGCTAAAAAATTTGCTAATGATAGATTAAAATCCTCACAAAATGACGAAGAACGGGTGAAATTTGTAGAGCTACGACGCAAAGCCAAAAAGTTAATTAAGCAAAGTAAAAAGACCCTGGAGTTACATGTTGCGAATCAAAGTAAAACAAACCCGAAAGAATTCTATAGTTATATCAGAAAGAAAAAAGTAGTTACTTCAACTGTTGGACCGTTAGTCGATGAAAATGGAGAATACACCTAAGACGAAGTACAAATGAGTAATGCCCTCAATACCTTCTTTGCATCAGTTTTTACAACCGAAGACCTCAGTGATATCCCTACACCATCGCCGATTCAGATTGATAATTCAGATGTTCTAAGCAATATCACCGTTACAGAGAGAGAAGTATTGAATTGTTTAGATAAACTCAAGGTAAATAAAACGCCTGGACCTGATACAATCTCGCCTAGAGTTCTAAAGGAAGCTAAGGATGAGCTCTCCAAACCACTGACATTGCTATTCAATGAATCCTTTCAGTCTGGGACTATGCCTGATCAGTGGAAGCTAGCCAACGTAACACCGATATTAAAAAAAGGCAGCAAATCCCTACCCAGTAACTATCGTCCAATTAGCTTAACCTCAATTGTATGTAAAATGCTAGAAACGGTCATAAAAGACAGACTTGTAAATCACTTAGAGGCAAATAACTTACTTAAAGATACTTAACACGGCTTTCGTAAAAAACGTTCCTGTTTAACAAACCTCTTAGACTTCTTCCATGATATCCTCAACCTCTACGATGAGAGTAAAGCTGTAGATATTATATACCTTCATTTTCAAAAGGCCTTTGACAAAGTTCCCCACAAACGTTTACTGCTAAAACTAAAAGCGCATGGAATACAAGACGGTGTGTTGAAATGGATAGAAAATTGGCTCAGCGACAGAAAGCAAAGAGTAGTAATAAACGGTAAGGCATCTAAATGGACCAATGTAAGTAGCGGGGTACCCCAGGGATCGGTACTAGGACCAATTCTCTTTCTAATTTACATCAACGACATAGATGAGGGTCTCACCTGTACAATCTCAAAATTTGCTGACGATACAAAATTGCAAATAGCGTACTCTCAAAAGAACAAGTTGACGATATGCAACACAATCTAGATAAATTGTCATGTTTGGCCCAGATTTGGTAAATGAGTTTCAATACGGATAAATGTAAAGTACTACATATCGGATGCCTAAATGAGAAAGCAAACTATTTGATGAATGGCACTCAGCTTAAGAATGTAAACAGAGAAACCGATCTGGGAGTAACGATATCGAGTAACCTAAAACCGAGTCAACAATGTTCAGAAGTTGTTAAGAAGGCAAACAAAATAATTGGCTTTATAGGCAGGTCATTTGAGCATAAATCCAAAGAAGTTATCCTAACCCTTTACAATTCCTTAGTCCGCCCTCTTCTGGAATACTGCGTTCAATCCTGGTGCCCTTATTACCAAAAAGATATAAACAAGCTAGAACAAGTTCAACGTAGAGTTACCAAAATGATACCTAGCCTAAAGAACAAACCATACGAAGAGCGTCCTAGAGAATTAAATTATTTCCTTTAACCCAGCGCAGATTAAGAGGTGACTTACTTCAAGTGTTCAAAATCATCAAAGGCATCGACAATATGAACTGTAGTAAGTACTTCACTATCGACCAATCTAATTACACGCGGGGAAACGGTTGCAAAATTATTGGTAAATCTTTTAACTCACACGAATCTAAGAATTTCTTCTTCAATCGAGTTGTCAACTTGTGGAATGGGCTTCCCCGAGATGTTATAGACTGCAGCACCGTTGATTCATTTAAACTCCGCTTAGACAAATATCTCGCATCAAACCCGCGACTGACTGCGTTTGTAAATGAATAACTTTATTTTATCCCCCCCTCAGTTACTAATCCATCTGTCCCCTACTAACTTCCTAATCCTGGCACGGACATTAGTTCCAGGGCAGTAGTTCCCTTTCCAATGTTCCCTTACCCACTCTAAACCACTGTTTGGACACTTGATCCTCAGTGTTTTGGAGGACAAGCAGCCTGGAAGGGTCACTAGACCTGTTGTTGCCTGATTTCCTTTGTACTCTAGACTAACTAGTATCTGCCTAAGTAGGATCTCCACGTTAGCTAGGCAGGCCCGGGTCTAACAAGGATCCCTAGTATAGGGTTGGGGGTTAACGGGGACTTGTAGTCTAAGAAGAAATATGTGAGTTGGGGAGAACCGATAACACAAGAATACATGGATTAGTACTACTCAATTCTCTCCTGAGTATATTGTGAGTTGGGGAGAACAGATAACACAAGAATACATGGGTGATCGTAAAGTTTGTTTATTTTTGGATATACAGGGTTATGTACTTAACTAATTTACAATGGCAAGGAAGTGAGTTCAACCCGCTTCAGAATGGCTTGCTATATATTACCCTCCTCTTCGTGCGGGTATTATGCTTGATGTTCCGAGCTGGTGTGTTGGGGCGTTGACTCGTTGGTGAGCACTTTCATTCTTGTTCTGGCGTGACCTGATCCAGTGCCGCGACTCGTCGGCTTGGAGTATTCGTCTTCGCCTTCTTCTGCTTCTTCTGGGGTACGGGCGAGGCCTCTGGCTGGCGTTTTCGCGGTATTTTAAGAAACATGTGTCATGTGAACTACCTGTTAACCTTTAAAAGGCGAAACTATGGTATTTGAAAAGTCCCGCCAGGCGAAGGTATTTTGGTTCATTCCTGACGAAAATTGTCATATTTACCATATGTATCATAATTAATAACCATATGTGCATATTTTACTTTTAATATTAACATATGAACATTTAAGTGCAATAAGAGAAGTGGGAATAGCATTAGGGGGGTGAAAAAGACTTATTATTGCTGCCCGGTCGTATCGTGTGGCGAGAGCCCGGGCAGAGGAATAACCTTTCACTCCGAGCTCCAGTGCGGTACTGAGACCTTGCACTAGAAGTCTCTGTGTTGCAAGGACCTCTAGCTGCCTCGCCTGTGATAAAGAGACCGTGTGAGAGAAATTTGCGCGGATAATTACCCAATAAAAGGGGGAATAAGAGGAAAAATAGCTGATAATTGATGAGGAGGGAAAACTAGGGGAAGGAGGGAGTTGGGACACATGTGTTGGCGTGGTAGCAAGTAATGGAGGGGAATTATCTCACCTAATCACATATTGCTTTGTTTTGAGTGCCAGTGGAGTGTTTTGTGTATGCATAACCTTCGCCCAGTAAAACCTCTTAACCCATTCAGTACCAGGGGCGTACTTTTCATGATATTCTGGCAACTATTTGACAATTTTATTCAGCTTAGGAAAGATATCGACCTCTAGCAAAAAATAAGGCTTCAAACAATCTCAACCAACCATTTTACGGTAAACCTGACTTTTAGAAAAAAACTATTTTAGTAAGTATTGTTCGTTGTGTGTGTTTTTGTCCTTAATATATAGTGTTGTATTATTAAGATTTAGAGCAGAAATGAGTATTTTCCCATTTGCCAACAATCTAATAACACAGCCCCCACTAGTGAGGAGGGCTAAGATGATCAAGGAAAATGTTGGGTTAAAGACTATTAAATATAAAGCTATATCAGCTATATAGGACAATAACAGCTTGCCATGGTATACAGGATTCCTTGAGCCCCACTCGCCCCCCCAGAACTTATTGAAATTCTCGGTAAAATTTGAAGAGACGCCGGACATCCTTAAGAAAACCTAGCAAGAATGGGGTTAACATTACCCTAACCTAACAACCTTACCTAACCTATCCTAGTATTATGGAAGGGGGCTGCCGCCCCCACACCCCCGCTGGTTGTTGTTGTTCTCCAAGCTGTCTGGCCGAACAGCCCCAAGGCCCCGAGCAAGGCCAAGGCCATAACCGAGCGCCCCCACAGAACCCTCCCTGCCGACCACAATAATGGCTGGGTGACCAAAGCCACTGCATGGCGGGGAGCTGAGGAGGGTGAAGAAACGCCCGGGAAACCAAAGCCCTACCCAGCGCCCTGTGCCCCTCAGCAATTATGAAGAGAAAGTTGAGGGGCAAAGGAAAAATGTGACGCTTTGGCTGAAGGGACCTCGAAATGGCACCATACAATTTTTGCCGACTTTACAGTGACACACAATTACAATTTACAATTTTAACAATCACATCCGAACTGAGTCTGATGCGGAAATTTGCCCCAAATGTTATTGAGCGTGGCTCGGCTGAGATTCGATCTCGGGCCCGCTACATGGGAGGCGAACGCATTGTCCACTACACCAAGAGAAGTACTCCGCTTGGCGTGATAGCTCAAGCAGATTTCAGCATCGAATGCAGTTACAGATACTTTGCCACAATCCAGGCATTACATGGCTTCCAATCTTGGTAGATTGGGAGGTCAATCCACGAAAGAGACGCCGTCACTTGAGATCTAGAAAATATATAAGTAAAAGGAACAGTCAGAGTAAGCTATGGGTATGGCAGAGATCGCTCAGTTCTCACTCTGATAGACCAGCCCATCACTACATAACTAGAACCCAATCCTCTCAGCATCAGCTAGGAAAGGCTCTAGAATGCCGCCTTTGGCGGGGGGATAGCTCCCCTATTTCAACCCCTTTCGGGGTTGGGCACCCGCCTGGTTGAACCAAGTGTTAAATATGTTATATAACTAGTAAAAAGGCTGTTCGAGGTCTCTTAAATTTTTACCATATTCTCATATATTTTATCAGTAGAGGACATTGGGGCAAAACACTCATTTTGGTACCGTTACTTATTTATGAGACAACCACACATCGTTTCTCAATATATTAATAATAGTTTCAACCCTCGGTAAAAACAATAAAAAAGACTGTACCAACATGTCTACCTACTATGAAAATGTTGAAAATTTCTCCTATAGACGGCACATAGTCTAGAGCAGAGAGTGTAATAGGAGAGAGAGGAGTCTTCCTATGCATTCCGTTAATAAAAAGGTGCCTCTAAACGTTGCCAGTTACCCTTTTTCGATTTTTTTCTTCAGCGCTATCTATTGCAGGGTTCCAGAACTACTCAACATGATTAAATCTACAGATGTATCCTCCATTCTGTGTTTTTGTATTCTATGTACCCTACTCTCCCTCTCTCTATGTATATATATATATATATTATTTATGTTTGCCCCAAGTTTGAGTGTGGCTGTGTGTACAGTACTTCCAAGTTATAATAGTAACTTATATTTCAATGTAAATAATTTTTTTCAATTGAGATTATTGTTATTCATAATACATCCATTGTTAATATATTTACAGTCAATATTAAATAATCATCAACAGCCTTCATGATCCATTGCAAACCATATCCTTATTCTCAAGGTCAACCACAGCCTCCTCATCACGAAGGCTTGGTTCAGCTTGGTAAGCTATGTAATTAACCCCTTCTATACCGACGACGTCTTTTGATTTTATTCTGGCTCCAACTAATCGATTGTATTCACTTTAGGAAGGATCTTTAGCAATTATAAGGCTTGGAACTATCTCAATCAACCATTTTAACTACCACAGATCCTTTCTAAGCTGTATAAAATCGTCTACACATTGCTAGAATAAAATATAACATACGTCGACGGTACAGAAGGGGTTAATGGAGTATTGTTCACATTTCAGTGTAGGCAATACTTTGGAGTGCTTTTGCATATCAGTGTACTCTTAAATCATTGTATTCATAATGACTATGGCTGATATGGTGATAGCAAACAAGTTACATGCGTTTCTACAGAATCTACACGAGAGACACGTGTACACCATTGCAGCAAGGGGGAGGAACTGTCAATAAACAGACGACAAAAGTATTTTCCCGCGATAGGGAGGAGCTATGCGCTACCGCCATCTAGTGCAGGGTTCCAGCCAGATCTGTAAATTATGGCCAACTACTATTAACACGGCTGATTTTTCCAGCACGCATCTCTCCTATACACACTCTCTGGTCTACAGTCTAGACGAACAGCTGATGATGGGGAGTGGCAGTGCCGTACATAGGGAGAATAGTTTTGTTTTGTTTTTATATATCTTCCTTATAATACATTTCTGCTCTTTATGACATATACAGGGTTATTCAAAACTTTAGCGACAAAATTACAGGGTGAAGTCCTGACATGATATTAAACATATTTCCATATGGATTTTTCCCAAAAATAAAAGGTTAATTACAGACATGAAACCCAAATCCATTACCGTGGGCGAGCGATCGAACACTTCAAAATCAACCCCGAACCCCCCCACAGCACCCCCTATTCTCTCTCGGGTAGGTGAGGGAAGTTATTACAATGTATGAAGCAATGAACCCTTACCGATACGGGATTCAAACAGATCCGGAGGGTTTGAATCGATCCCAAGGCTTCGTGTTTCATGTAATGTCAGATAAGATAGTAGTAACGTATACGCCCTGGCATCTAAAAAAAAAAAAAAACTTTATGAGTGACTGTACTGTACGTATTCATTTCTTCATTTACAAGGATATCTCTAATTTTACTGTAATGCTCTGGTTACAGAGCATTACAGTAAAATTAGAGATATCCTGTTATTATATGTACTATCATACAAAAAAGTATCCTTACTCTCGTGAATGTTGAGTTTCATAAAGAGGGGTACGATTCGAGCTCAAACAATAGTTTCCATATTACTTCGTCCATTGAGTCTAAATGGTGCGTGTCATTTTAGTAAGGATACTTTTTTGTATGATAGTACATTTAACGGCATAGTGTACAATTCCGTGTAATAAAAGTATCGGATTTTCTGTTATGGTTGCATGTGACACTAATTTAATACACTGATATTGTACACCCTGTAATAAAAATTAATAAAAACAATTACTGGTTACTACTCTCTTAGCCTATCTGACATTACATGATACACAAAGCCTTGGGATCGATTCAAAGCCTACGGATCTGTTTGAATCCCGGGATCGGTAAGGGTTCATTGCTTCATACGTTGTAATAACTTCCCTCACCTACCTGAGAGAGAATAGGGGGTGCTGTGGGGGGGTTCGGGGTTGATTTTGAAGTGTTCGATCGTTCACCCACGGTAATGGATTTGGCTTTCATGTCTGTAATTAACCTTTAATTTTTGGGAAAAAGCCATATGGAAATATGTTTAATATCATGTCAGGACTTCACCCTGTAATTTTGTTGCTAAAGTTTTGAATAACCCTGTATAGCAATGGGAAAATATAACCAAAACTACCACTAATTTTCCCATTATTTTTCTTTTTGGTTTTAGGTAGTTTTCATCATTGTACAGTATTTTAAATTAGTTACAATCCTCGGAAAATTTTATTTCTCCCATTATCCAACGATCTTAAAACACTCAGATGTAATTCATTTTCAGAGTAAATATACAATATTTGTTGCCTTTGGATACAGAATGGGTTGAGGGGGGTTTTGCCCCCCCCCCCCCCCCCCCCTCCCATAAATTATTGAAATCAGCATCTATTTTAACAGTAAGGGGCTTAATAAGAGTTTCACTGCCGACAATAGGGAGACTTATAGGGATTTTTTTTTTTTTGTACATTACTTTATATAGTGCACAAAATGCATCTCCAGAGGTTGAAACACATTTTAATATGATCTTTGCAACATCCTTATTCTATAATAGCCTTCAAATATTGAGAAATAATTAGGATAAATGTTTACCTATGGTCCCGTTAAAATATCCTCAAGTAACCTATTAAAAACTGTTCAGAGGACTGGTTAGAACTTGTAGGATGTTTAATTGAATGTCGGAAATCAGTATTTACTGAGAAATAACAGTCTTAAAATACGCTAGGGGTCACCCGGGGTCCCTGCCCTCTCTTTCCCAGGTAATGTTATGTTATGTTATTTTATATTATATTAGGGTTAGAAAGGTTAGGTTAGGTTAATCTAATTTAATATAATATTTGTACATTTTGGGCAGTGGGCGGGGCCACCCGTATGTGGCGGCGTACAGACCCTCCCGTAAAACATAGCTCATTTTAAGACTTTTATTTCTCAGTAAATACTGATTTCCGACCTTCAATTAAACATCCTACAAGTTCTAACCAGTCCCCTGAACAGTTTTTAATAGGTTACTTGATGATATATCAACGGGGCTATAGGTAAATTTTTACCATAATTAGTGGTAGTTTCGATTATAAGTACCTAGCAATGATGTATTTGCTCTATTGGATCTAATAGGCATAACAAGATATATGAGGTAACTGTTGGTGCTAAAAATCAGTAATACCCATTTTAACTAGCACAGATCCTTCCTATGCTGCATAATATCGTCTAAATATCGCTAGAATCAAATATAAGACATCGCTGGTACTCAAAGGGTCACAAGGGTTAAGATAACTTGGTGGGAAAAGCCTATCATAAACAAAACTATACGACATAATTAGAAAAAACTACCGGTATAGGAAAATTTAATTTGGAGACAAATCATGGGTGAAGTTATTAAAAGGAAGATAAATGGGTAAATTGATACGGTGTGACAGTCACGAGTTTTAGCATGTGTTTGTTTGTTTTTTGCATTTTTTCTTTGATATACAGTGTTGTTTTATACCAAGGACTGTCGCAAATGAGTATTTACCCATTATCCAACAATCTAAAAACACGGCCCCCACTAGTGGGGTGGGCTATGAAGATCAGGGAAATTGCGGGGTAAAAGGGGAAAAATAGGGGTAATATGGGAAGAACTCTGAAAATATAATATAGAAAAGTAAGAAAACGTTAAAATGTGAAAATCCGAGCCAAGTTTGGCAAAAGTTGGCTCGGATTTGGGTATTTTTTAGAGTACAAAAACCCCAAAATTGGGAAAAAAACTTGGCTCGGCTTTTGGCATATTTCAAAGTAAAAAAAAACAGTAATTGAATTTTGAGAGTTGGCTCGAGTTTTCAAGTTTTTTGAAACCCATTAACACCTTATTGGCGGGCTAGGCGGTTTATTTATATGTACCGCCCAGCGGGGTGTTTTTAGCCAAAATAGGGCTGTTTACGTAATCATTTTCATGCCTAAATAAGACCCAGGGCGTAAAACAAGTATCTATCCCTGAAAGGGCATAAACAGAGCTTTCCAATGACACCGCAACGATCCTTTTATGACGGCTAGTTTTCTTGCAACAACCGCGCAACACGAGTGCAAAAAGCATGTAATTCGGTACTTTCCCCATACAATTCAGTATGTAGCGAGTGAGAAAGGGAGGGGGAGGAGGTGGGATTCATGTCAGTAGGTTCGCCGCGGTGGTCTGGAGCAGTCATACGCTCGCTACTCTCCTGCCACCACTTGTCTCTCTCTCAGCAACATTTCGTGCTGAAATTGCCACACGACCTATGTCGCGCGCCGCCAGATAGTCCAGATTTATTATACTAATTATGTTGCGCGCCGACATTTAGGGGTTAAACCCCAAAATTTGAAAACCCGAGCCAACATTTGCCAAAACTTGGCTCGGGTTTAGCGATTTTTTGAAGTAAAAAAACACAGTAACCTAACGTAGAACGTTGGATACAAGAATAACCCTTACCTACCAGCTTGTATGTGTCCCTAGTTTATCCAATACCTACCAGCTGATACCTTGTCATGAACCTAACTAAGAAACCTAACCTAACCTAACCTAACCTAAAGCATCCCGTAAAACAGGACTTGTCATTATGCAGACAAGACTGTGTTTTACCCTATATCTCCCTTATAATACATTTGCGAAGGGAAGGACATATATAGGACTGAAGACTATTATATAACATACCTATAGGCTACCTAAGGAACCTAACCTAACCTAACCTAACCTAACCTATAAGTAATACGTGGATAGAAACTAACCTAAAATGTACGCAATTACCAAAGCAGCACTGGATCGCGCAACTGTAAGGTCCCCCGAGTAAGGTAGGAGGGAACAAAAAAATCTATAAAGCAGAAATCCCGTAAAACAGGACTTGTCATTATGCTGACAAAACTGTGTTTTACCCTATATCTCCCTTATAATACATTTGCGACGGGAAGGACGTATATAGGACTGAAGACTATTATATAACATACCTATAGGCTACACAAACATCGATGGGGCTTGTAACTGTCAAACCGTAAAATCTTACGGTTCAATGTTATTTTAATACCACGATTTTTTTTGATATATTTGAATATAAATATTGAATCTATATGCTCTAAAGATCATAAGAAAATTTGTTTTAACCCTCGGCAAAACCTAATAAAAAAGTATGGTACTAAAAAAAAAATCGTAACAAGGTTGTCAATACGGTACTTCCAGTTATCGATAGCTCTAAAGATCATATGAAAATGTGTTAAACCCTCGGAAAAACCTAATATAAAAGTATGGTACTAAAATTTAATTTTCGTAACAAGGTTGTCAATCGGTACTTTCCCGTTATCAATGTACAATCAAAGCTGAAGATTGCACAGTAAACACCGTAGACTTCATCGATTTTACCTTCGTATAATAGACATCCAATTTTTTTTTTTTTATTAACTAAGGGATTAGTACTCAACCAGCGGGGGTGTGGGGGCGGCAGCCCCCACCCATAATACTAGGTTAGGTTAGGTAAGGTTGTTAGGTTAGGCTAATGTCTTTTCAAATCACTATCGTGGGGAGGGACGTGTCTCAACATCGATCGATAGGCCTAATGGGGAAAATAGGTTTTCCCGAGATTTCTAATTAATTACAAACACTATATATTGATGCAAATGAACAATTTTGTTTATAAAAAACACTCGGAAAATTCGTGGTATTAAAATAAAAAAATTCCAATCTTACCGATAAATGAGTGGGATACTTTACGATGGCAAGAAGCAATCAGCAAGAAAACAAGTGTATAATTATATGGGTCATTCAAGAATGAAAGAGAAAAGTGTATTTATGATAACACTTTCGGCTTGGAATTACTATTTAAGTGTAGATCGAATACAATAAAATAAAATAATAGAAACCGATTTGTTGGTGGTGACACTAAGTGTGTGGGATGTGAAGAAGAAATAGAGGATCTCTCTCTCTCTCTACCACCTCATTCTGGTAAGGATGTAGTATTCTGGAGCATTGCCAGCTTTGTTTACATTACTCGTACGCTGGCGATCACGTTCCCATCTATTTTGACTGCCGTGGGATACAATAATAGGTTGACCTCACCACCCCATGACTTGTTGTCATCATCATATGTATTACCAGCATGGGGGCAAATAACAGAAAAAACAGTCATAATAGACAAGAACGTATCAGCGAAGACTACTTCCTTACCTCAAAATTGTCTGAATTACATATAATACCATGGGAAAAATGTTATTGAAAAATTGTGACACAGAAGACAAATTTGAATAATTCTCGTTAAGTACATACCTGAGTGTTTCCCTCATTCAACGTTCACTTCTCAAGTTTATCACATAGTAGTATGCCAGGTACTTGTGCAGGCGATTGTATAAGTTTTGGTCACCCGCGGTTTGATTTTCTTATAGACACTTGTGAGGCACTTTGTCAAATTCTTCCAGAAATATAATTATCATTCATTTATAGCTACAAATGTTTGTATCCTAAGTAGTTCCTTTATTGAGTCTGTATTTGTAGCAACAGTATCTCACAGGCATAATTACAGTATGTATTTATCAATTAACTAATATTTTCTAAATCTTTGCTTCTGAATCGGCTTGTCCTCACATCCTGTACACAGGCTGCCTCACATCCTGTACACAGGCTGGCCATCCTCAAACTACCGGTTAAATCCAGGACCTCTCTACCCAAGCCTGGCATCACCTGATTGGTCGATAGACATCACGTGTCTGTGGACTTCAGTGGACTGCATCATAATTGGTTGAGATGCAATTAAACTTGGCAAGAATTGCGATAGGGTGCATTGCATTCGCCACCAGATGTCTCAGTTGTTGACTGACAGCCACGGAAAAGAGCTCTCCCAGTGTAAACAAACCATTGAAAGGTAAATATCCATATACTATGTAGTATGATAGTTTCCTGGGACTGACACCTACAGTATAGCAATAATTTGGAAAAAAAGTGCTTAATCACATGCCATTGAGATTAATGTTTTACCTATATTGTTGCACGTCGTACATATTGACCGTATTAAATCCTTGGTGGTACCTGTCAAATGGGTGTCCTATAGGTAAAATTGTACTGATTTTAATAGTTATTTATAGTTTGGTTTTCCTTAATTATTGCCACAAACCCAACTGGTGCTTCTGACCAGTTACATTGTTATTCAATATAAACAAAGCCAAATATAGTTATGTTCATTTTTTTGGCCATATTTTTGTTTTGCATTATATTAAATATAAGGCAACAGTAAATATTAGTAGCCAAATATTAACCAAAGTTTATATATTAACTGTTAATGAGGATTGTAAGCAATACCTTTTAATTGAAAACTTCCGATTCCCACGAACATATATTATACTGCACTGCACAACACCAACGACACATCTATCACTTATTTACAGTAGGACTTCAGAAGCTATCAACCCTTCAGGATAATTAAACCAGCACACTGTAAACCAAGAATAGTGTCAGGACTGAAGCCTCTTTTTTCAAGAACTCTAGTCCTTTGTACTGTACACTTATAGTATATAACGACAATAATCTTAATTTATCTAACCAACACAAGATAGCCTAGACATTCTTGGCAACTCAAATATTTAGAAAACTCTTCCTCCGTTCGAAGCATAAAAGCTGACTTAATTGACGTTCAGAACATAAAAACTGGTTTAACTTACATTCGAAGCATACAAACTGATTCAATTGCCGACTTGCGAGTTTTAGGCTATAAGGAAGTTGGAGCTGTAGACATCAATATTTAGCAGAATTAACAACTGAAATACGGTCGTAGTACGGTGGCGCTAATAAGTCATGTCCCAGCTGTCATTACGTTTGGCTTGCTCTGTGCTGTATTAATGTCTGTCAGATGTTGAATAGGGTGGGTAAGTGTAGGAACATGTTTGTATATTTCACTCGATATGAAGAAATGAAGCTTAGATATTGCTGATACCAATTATTGATCAAAACATACTTGGTGCCGAGACATCACTTATTAGCGCGACTGTACATTCATAAATACATAAAACCCAATTCAACATACCCTTTAGCCATCAGAAACCTACATTATTATTGTATTTCTGTTTAATATAAATATTTAAGGCTCCAACTTCCTTATAGCCTGAAACTCGCAAGTGGTCAATTGACTGTCTTTATTTCCCCCGCCTCTGGTCTTGGATTCTTGCCCCAGGGTCCACCCAACAAATGGAATCAAAAGTGACCCGACACATTTGCAACTTTGACTTCTCCTTTCATCGTAGCTTTTAATGGAAATATATCCACAAAGCGCCTAAACAATGGTGTCTTAAGAAGTAAATTAATATGCAATCTAACGTAGGAAGAAATGGAAAGCGAAGTTGTATGTGTTTCGGGATTTTTAAAGCCTACATTTAAGGGGTGATGGTTCACTTTTTGGTCGATTTCTTCATTTATTTTGTTTTAATCTAGTGTCCTCCCTAGACCTCCATTAAACTTTAAGAAACACCCCCTAGACCTCCTTTTAAGATAAAATTGTAAATTTTTCGGCAGAAAAATTTCCCAGCTGAAAGCCAGTTTCTCCTAAAACTACAGACATGCTATCGCTCGCCAGGAATAGATAGACACCTAAATGGCACGAAAGGTCTTCATATTAACAAATGAATGGGGTGAAAGGTCTGAAAATCACCAAACTAATGGAATGAACGTCTTAAAATTTCAAAACTAATGGGGCCAAACATGAGGGAGTAGGGGGTCCAGAAAAACGAACCAACCCCCTTAAGCTAATTGTCAGAATGTGATATGCATCAGCGTGGCACTTCTTGGCACAGTACAGTCGGGGTCAGGAATTGAGGACAGTTCTTGGAAGCGCAATTGACCACTTGCTAGTTTCGTTCTATAAGGAAGTTGGAGTTGTAGACATCGATAATTAGCAGAATGATCACCGTTAAATGCGGTTGTCGCGCATTTATAAATACATAAAACCCAATTCAACATACTTTATATCCATTAGAAACCTACATTATTATTGTATTTGTGTTTAATAGCAATGTTTATGGCTTCAACTTCCTTATAGCCTGAAACTCGCAAGTGGTCAATTATGATACACCCCCGAACTTCTTGATAACCCGCTTGAGCAACAGAGATGATACTCCAGGGGTTCACTGGTTAAGGGGGGGAGGTCTTTGTTTTTACTGGACCCCCTTTTCCCTCATGCTTAGTCCCATTTGTTTTTTTAATTTTAAGACGTTCACTCCATTAGTTTGGCGATTATACAATCTTTCGACCCATTTTGTTGTCAATATAAAGACCTTTCATGCAATTTAGGTGTCGTTTTTTTTTCCTGGCGAGCGATAGCGAGCCTGTAATTTAAGAGGAACCAGCAGGGGCATTTTTCTAACCTAAAAATGTACACATTTATCTCGAAGGGGGTCTTGGGGGTGCTTTTTTAGCTTGATAGAGGTCTAGGGATCAAACTGAACCCTCCCTAAAGATGGGATTGAGTCAATTTCTCCCTAGCTTATATTAACAGGCTCCTTAACCCTCATTGTCTCGTATATATCATTAGGAGCTGTTCAACTATCCCTGAACACGTCTGCATGTACTACTAATTTAATGAACATTGACATGTAATGTGAGCTATTGAATATGACCATACAGTTGTATTAAACATTAATCCAGTAACATTGTTGATAATTGTGTAATGCCAAGGAGAAACACACATCAATTTAACGTTTCTATTAGTGCAACAATGAGTAACAATCAATAAATGATTGACAATATCTGTGAACTCCTTAAATGAAGGATTTTGCCTTAAATGGGAATGGTAAATTTTTTTGGTCGATATTTTTCATTTATGTATTCATTATTTAGTTTGCTCCATATACCTCCATCAAACATTAACAACAAAACAGGATCCCTCTTCAAACTACATTTGTACATTTGTCTGTTCCTCCAAATTTACAGGCTCGCTATAGCTCGCCAGGAAAAAATTGACACCTAAATGACAAGAAAAGTCTGAATATTGACATTCTGACATACGGAGCCCTGTATGATTATTTTAGAATTAGAATTAAGAGTTGAAGGAGTGCCAAACTACCAAGGCGGCGAAGCAGACTAGCGAGCGAACCAGCGAGTGGGAAACCAGCTCGTCCGCATACCAGCAAACAAGCCTTCACACCTGCGTGCGTCATAGGAGACCCTGCAAACTACTTCGATGACCCGACGCTATGACGTATGATCGACGCCAGGAGACTCCATTGGACCACGCACCTGCTACGCAACTCGAGGAGCTGTGATTGGGGCGCGCACCATATCCCCCCTCCTGATTCGTTCCTACACCATCATTGTTTAGTATATAAGACCCGAGTAGTGGGCATTCAAATCAGTCTCATTTGGAGTTGGGAAGGTGAACTTGCAGCTGGAGGAAGACGGGGTGAAGTATTATAATGGGATTGTGACTGTCAGTCAGATTATATAAGTGTGTGTTAAGTGTGTTCGGTGTAAACACTTACGTTATGTTGGTTAGTGAGATATGTAATTGGGATTTAACGTTAACGCTACTATTATGTACTTAACTATTTGATTGGGAATTAACGTTAACGCTACTATTATGTACTTAACTATTTGATTGGGAATTAACGTTAACGCTACTATTATGTACTTAACTATTTTAGTTGACTAACTTGTGGACTAAAGCAACTCTTTAAGTAATTGGGTTATGATAAAAGTAATACTATTGTTCTATATTAAGACTTACGAGTTCTTTCATTTTCTTTTAATTAAGCTTACATTGCTTAACGGTGCTTAGTACGGTGATACTATTGTCTCTTATTAGTAATATCGCCTTAGACTAACATGGCTGTTTTAATGTTACTTCTAGTGATTTCCTAAGCTGAAGAAAATTCTTTTAGCTTCAAAATATTATTTTGCTTTTCATATTATTTGAGTGAGACCTGAATCGAATCTATGAAGCGATCCTGTAACTTAATTTACTCCTAATTAAACCTCAATGTTACGTGGTTAATGTGATGTTAACCACTCCGTTAGAACCGCATGGCTTGTCCTACAGTGACTCGCTAGGATCGCCAGGGCAGTGGATGTGGCTACAGTTGATGTATTATTTCATATGAAAGCTCGTGTCATGGGCAGTCCAGAAAGGCTCTTTGTTTTCGCCCATGTCAAGGCTTTATATATTTAATTGCAAAGTATATGTTTTATCATTAACCCTTAATTAGCGGCGAGCAACATAAGTCGAGTTAAATAAAGCTGGACTATGTGGCGGCGCTCGACATAGGTCGAGTGGCAATTTCAGCACGTAATGTGGCTGAGAGAGAGAGACAAGTGGTGGCAGGAGACTAGCGAGCGTATGACTGCTCCAGACCACCGCGGCGAACCTACTGACACAAATCTCAGCTCCCTCCTCCCTCTCTCACTCGCTACATACTCAATTATGTACCGAAAGTACCGAATTACCTGCTTTTTGCACTCGCGTTGCACGGTTATTGCAAGAAAACTATCCATCATACAAGGATCGTTATGGTGTCATTCGAAAGCTCTGTTTATGCCCTTTCAGGGATAGGTACTTGTTTTACGTTCTGGGTCTTATTTAGGCATGAAAATGATCACGTAAACAGCCCTATTTTGGCTAAAAACACCCCGCTGTGCGGTACATATAAATAAACCGCATAGGCCGCTCGTAAGGTGTTAAGTAGTAATGATAGGATTTGAGAGAGAGAGAGAGAGAGTAGAACAGAGTGAGAGGAGGCGCGCAGTGTTTTTTGCCATGCTCGATGACGTCACGGCTGGCTGGCCTCTTGGGGATTGGTTGGAGGAGTTTTTTACCATGCTTGGTGACGTCATGGTTGGTTGGCCTCTTTGGGATTGGCTGGAGGACTTGTTACCGCTTTGCTTACGCGGTGCGAGCTAGTGCTAGTATATATACAGCTCTCTTGCCACTCTCTCCCTCAGATCTGGTTTCTAGAATGCATCCCTCTTATCCCTTTGATATCTGTCCCCCTCCCTGCACCTGAGAACCTTTTCCTCTACCTATCTCTCTCATTTTCCATATCTTTCACCACCTTTTATTAATATTATACCCCCTCTGGTTAACTCTGCATAATCAGCTTCATGCTGGCCAGTTGTATTGTGCGTTAAGGTCTTATATAACCCATGTATGTTTAGTTGTTAAGATAAGTTGATCACGAAGCATTGGTTGGCATTCATATTGTTCAGTACCGCTTCCTATAATTATTAGTGTTCTGCTAGATTAGATAATGCTAGACTAAGAGTCTGATACTATAAGGTATTGTTTCCGATGGGTGCTGGCTTTAGTTAAAGGCTGCACGACATACCTGAGAACTGGAGTTGATTGGGTAAATTCTAGTCTGTGTGCCATTTAGAATAGAGCATGCACGAATGAGGGCTTTTTGCCTATATCATTCTGCACTGTTCTAAGCTCAGTTGTTTGTCTTTGAGGTACGCCAGGAGAACGCTTAATACTTCGGTATTAAGGTTTCTCAAGAGAGCCACCCTTCACTGTAATGTAATATTTGACGCACAGACTTGAGATTTGCACTAGGCTATGCAGCATGCCATGCGCACCAGTATCTCGTATCATTGACACTAGCTAGACTTTATCAATCATAGTAGACATTAAGTATATTAAACCAATTACTCTTATTATGCATACCCGTTTATGATTACACAAGCATTTCGCAGGCTAGTTTGATGTATTGAGACACAAACGACTTAGGCTCTTTTTGTTGATAGGAATACTGCATTGTCGTGGCGATTATTATTGTTGTAGCATTTAGGATATTCTTGGCTCCGACTGCACTATATCTCCTGCCTTTTTGTGTGCATAGCCTGCACGAGCATTGTTCCGCTGCCAGCCTTTTTGGGTTCCATTTCCGATTCGAGCATCTTGATAGCATCTAACATTTAAAGAAGATTCCTTGTTGGTGTTGAAGGACTTTAGTGCACTTTCTTTTATGCAGGAGTGCCTGACATTTATTGATTAAAGTAACGTAAGCTGTAACTTCTCTTACCACCTTACTTTGCATACCATAACCAAGTACCTTCGGTTATAGGTAGTAATAGGCTGTTTTCACATAACATTAAGCCTAGAGTAGACGCACATTTATTGAGAGTTTGATAACCTATTATTGCATATAGAACTCTGGAGAGTATTTGTGTTCTTTGTTCACTGGGAATATACATCAGAGGTTGGATCTAGAGCTTTCCGTTGTTGCATTTATGCCATTACTAGTCCAATGAATAAGATGCGTATAAGTACGGTATTGGTTAAAGTCTTGCTAAAACGCACCTCTGTAGCTTACCGTGACTAGTTACGGTAAGTAAGTCCTACCCCGCCTTCTCGAGGTAGCCTCGTTATTACACCTTCCTTATTTTAATCCTCCCTTTTAAATTTCTAACATTTTTAGTTTTGCTTGACGGTGGAACTAAAGCGGACGGCGGGTGTGCTATTTTCTTCAGCAGCACACTTTGTTTTTAATTTTAAATCCTCTTTTAATTTCCACTATAAAAATGATCCCCCTTGTAACTATATTTCTGTTGTCCCCTGTATATTTTTGTTCTCCCTATCTTCTTAATATTTTCATTTTTACTGTGTTGTATGTTTTTTTGCTGATGTTGGTATCAGTTTTTAGTTTTTCATTTAGTATACTTTTGACAATCCGGCGCCCTGTTTGGAGGCATTATGTCCAGGCCCCAAGTCCTCCTGGGAAACAACTGTGCTCGGTATGCTGCCGGCCAGGACCCCCTCGGGGGTGGAGGAACAAAGCAGAAAAGTGGTGGAAACGTCGTTCGGGTGAAGGAAAGCGTGCTCCGTGTCTGTGCCTTCAATGCCAATGGCATAAATGATTTTAGCAAGAGAGAGTGTCTGATGCGAGAGCTTAAAGATGGATGTGTGGATGTGTGTGGGGTAGGTGAGACGCACCTGTTGGGTTCTGGAGTGTGGGATGGTGAGAGTGAGCATGATTTGTGGGGTGGGGAAGGATGGGTTGTCTGGTCTGGATTGGATGCAGGATATAAATGTAAGAAAAAGGAAGGGGTAGCAGTAATTTTGTCAGAAAGGTTGAGGAAGTATGTGAAAAACTATGGATGCGTGGACTCAAGAATTGTATGGTGTGAGTGCAAGATTGGGATAGATAGGTATACTTTTATGTGTGTCTATGCACCAGTCAACCAAGAAACTGGGAAAGATGCGGAAGAAAATAGAACATTTTGGAATAAAGTCAATAAATGTATAAGAGAAAGGCAAGAGTGTACACAAGTAATATTAGTAGGTGACATGAATGGTAGAGTTGGAAACGAGGAGATAGAAGGTATAGTGGGTAAATGGGGTGTGGAGGGTAGGAATATGAATGGTGACTTCCTTTTAGAAGTATGTGCGGAGAGAGAGATGTTTCTGGCTAACACATTTTTTGAACATCGTCACATTCATAGATATACATGGCACAGAGGGTGAAGGTGAGCAGGAACAGAAATCTCTAATTGACTACGCCATGATGGACTCCGGACTAAAAGGAAGAATTTTAGATTCAAAAGCTGTAAGAGGTATGCTGACGGGATCAGACCACTATACAGTGCTGACAAAAGTGAGGATAAGGAAAGAGTGGAAATATGAGAGGAAAGAGAGAAAACTGACAGTAGAGAGAATAAATGTGAGAACATTAAATGAAGAATGTAATGCAACAAAATACAAGGACATCCTGAAAGAGACTATAAAGGACATGGATGTTATGATAGATCTGGGAAATACTGTAGACGAAGTGTTGAGTGGTACTTGAAAAGTAGACAGAATGGATAAAAAACACCATCTGAGGAAGAGCACTTTATTGACAACGTTCCTCCCTCCCAACCCCCACCTCCCTCTCCTCCCCCGCCACCTGTCTGGACGGATATTTAAGGGCTCCTATGTACCAGCATTTGTTAGTGACCTGATGAAGCTATCTGCGAAACGTTGTCAATAAAGTGCTCTTCCTCAGATGGTGTTTTTTATCCACTGTAGACGAAGTATGGAAAGGTACAAGAGACTCCATGATTAAAGCAGCTGAGAAAGTATGTGGGAAGAAAACCTTTAAAATGTGGAAGAAGAAAGGTAACGCATGGTTTAGTAAAGAGATAGAAGAAATAGTGAAAAAGAAGAAAGAGTTCAGAAAGAGTATGCTGCAAAAGAATATACCTAGAGAAACTTGAGATGCGAGGAAAGAAAAATATAAAAATTTGAAACAAAGAGTGAAGAGGGCGATACAAGACGCTAAAAGGAAGACAGATGAGGCATATGGGAGAAAGATTAGTGAACAGTTTCTGAATGACAGGAAAGCATACTACAGAGCTGTGAAAGAAGCCAGAGGGAAGAAGACTGAGAGTGTCTCAGGTGGTAGGATGAGGGACATGAATGGGGAAGTGGTAGAGGGTGATGGTGTGGTGAAAGTATGGTAAGATCATTTTAGTAGCTTAGCTGTAAAGAGTAGGGGGAAGGCAAAGATCTCATCCATAGGAATGGAGAGAGGTAGAATAAACAGGGTAGTTGAAAGCCAGATAAGCAGAGAAGAAGTAAAAGAAGCAATCAATAGACTTAAAATGGGCAAAGCTGCTGGAGTAGATAACATCCCAGGTGAAATGCTGAGATATGGAGGAGAAGAAGCTGTTGACATAATGCATAGGTTATGTAAATTAGCATGGAAAAAGGAAAGTGTACCAGAGGACTGGAGGAAAGCAGTGATAGTACCTTTGTACAAAGGGAAGGGTAGTAAAGAAGAATGTAAGAATTATAGGGGAATTAGCTTGCTTAGCATACCTGGAAAGGTACACGCAAGAGTAGTAACACAGAGGCTACAGAAGATAACGGATGACAAAATAGGCGAGGAACAGGGAGGTTTCAGAAAGGGCAGGGGCTGCGTTGACCAGATAGCCTCAATGCGATTGTTGGTAGAGAAGTATCTGGCCAAAAACAGAAAACTCTATGCAGCATTCATGAATTTGGAAAAAGCCTACGACAAAGTAGACTGGGAGGGCCTGTGGGATGTGTTAACAGTATATGGTGTGGGAGGAAAGTTGCTAATGGCAGTAAAATCTTTTAATAGGAATGCAATGGCAAATGTGAAGGTAGGGGATAAGTTAAGTGAAAGTTTTGAGGTCAATGTAGGTGTAAGACAGGGATGTGTCATGTCAGTTTCGTTGTTCAATATATACATGGATGGAGTGATTAGGGAATGTAGGGCTGTATCAATGGGTGTGGGAGCTAGACTGGAATCAGAGGGAAGAACATGGAAGATTTTAACATGCCTATATGCGGACGATGCAGTCCTGTTGGCGGAAAATGCTGAAGAACTTCAGAGAGTGGTCACTGACTTTGACAGGGTATGTGAAAAGAGAAAGTTAAAGGTCAATGTAGGGAAATGTAAGGTAATGGTGTTTGAGAGAAGAATGCATGAAACTATAGATTTTAAGGGAAAATATAGAATCAAGAAAGAACACAAGAAAAGTTGTAAAATAAAATTGAAAAATGAAGTACTAGAAGAGGTTGAAAGTTTCAAGTATTTGGGAGCTGTACTATGCAAATATGGTAAAATGGAGAGTGAGATAAAAGAGAGAAAAATGCAAGGGAGAAAAGTGATTGGAGAACTTGATAGTATTCTCAAAGGAAGAATGGTTAGCCAGGAAGTCAAAAAGTCACTGAGAAACAGTGTGCTGCTCCCAACACTCTCGTATGGAAGCGAGACATGGACGGCAAGTGACGAGGACCTCTTCAAACTAAGAGCTGTGGAGATGAGCTTTTTCAGAATGGCAGCTGGCATGAATAGGCTAGATGGGCCAAGTAATAGGGAAGTGTACGAGTCCTTTGGAATGGAAGAGCAGGCTTTGGGCATTGATTGTGGTGTGGTTGAGTGGATAAAGAGAAGTACTTTGAGGTGGTATGGTCATGTTCAGAGAATGGATGAAGATAGAATGCCAAGAAAGATATATGGGAGTCAGGTGAGTGGAACCGCTAGTAGTGGAAGATCACCTATGGTATGGGAAAAGAAAGTGGAAAAATATATTGAAGAAAAACTTCCACGTAGTGGAAGGGGCATTGTGGCACGGGCAAAGGAGGCATGTCTTGACAAAGTAGCTTGGAGACGTTTCTGTCATGGCCATCCTCTAGTGGGGGTTTCCCAGGGGGAAGCAAGGCGTCGGAGATGATGATGATGATGATGAATAAGAGCCCTGATATATTTAAACCTCAGTCGTAACAAATGGCGACCTTACCTAGGATTTGGTGAACCTATATTTATTAGCAGGGAACATTTGTTGTTTTGGGGAATATTTTGCGGGGATCAGCATGAATAATTTTTTTTTGCAACATAGTATAGCCCTTGAGTATTTCCGAGAATTTTTGTGTGTATATTGAGGTATAAGAGTTTGGGGTGCTTCTTTTCTGAATATTGAGGTGAGAATTTGTTTTGAGCATCATGTCTTATACCGGATCCGAGGAGAATGGAGACACAGTACGTAATGTCGAAACTGAGGAACAGCAGTATGATGAAATGGTTAATCAGGTGAACTGTGAGGAGGATGCTAGGATATTTTTGCAATGGCCTGTTACTGCCGAGCGGTTGGAGGGTATGGATCGGTACGGTCTTCAATGCCTGGCCACAGCTATCGATCATGCGGGTACTAGCAGCATGACCAGGGATAACTTGATAACGTGTGTACTGGGTAGGGTGACTGGTGAGCGAGATGGGTTGAGTGCTCAGAGGCCTTCGGCCATGCTTCCCCTACACTCGACTCCCAGCCATCCCAGTGGTTTGCCGACCCCGGGTACGCTTCCACAGTTGGGTGGTGACTGGCAGGGTGGGTTGCCCCTGGGGGGACCACCGGTAATTTCAAACATTGTAGCACCTTCACCTCCTCAAGGGTTATCTCCAGAATTATTGTTTAAGCTCGAATTAGCTAAGCTTCAGCATCAGCAGCAAATAGAATCAGCTAAGTTCGAAGAGAGAATGGCTATCAGGGTATCTGAGCAGCAAATAGAATTAGCCAAGATAGAAGAGAGAAAAACTATCAGTCAGCAGTCTCAGCACATAGAGCTAGCAAAAATCCAAGCTGATTTAGAGTCGACTAGGTACTGTGCCGACATGGACGTAGAGAAGTCGCGAGTAGAGACAACGGGACAACGACTTGGGGCTGGTAACCGTGTTCATGATCAATCTCTCTCGCACTTATTGAAACTGGTTCCGGTGTTTGATGAGAGTGGTGTAACAGAATTTTTCGCACGCTTTGAGAAGAAGTGCCAGGAACACCAGTGGCCAGAGAATAAATGGGCGGCACTTGTATCCTCTAGATTAATAGGCAAGGGTCTTAAAGCCTACGATGCGTTACCTTTGGAGTCATGTATCGTGTATGAGGATCTCAAGGAGGCTGTCCTGAGGGCTTACGAACTGCAACCAGAAACGTACCGTTTGAAGTTCCGGGGTGTAACCAAGGGAAGAGATAGCACCTTTTTGGAACACGCCCGGGACTTGTCCGATGCTATGGGGAAGTGGCTCCGATCTGAGAAGGTAACAACATTTGATGGAATTAAGCAGTTAATGATGCTGGAGCAGTTCTTTAAGAGCACGGGCAGTGATCTAACTTTGAACTTAAAGGAGAAAAACCCAAGAACTCTAGTCGAAGCAGCAGAAATGGCTGATCGACGGCTGTCGTTGATTCGGGGTTGCGGGTCCTCACAGAAGTACGATGTAAGTGCTAAGGACCGTTATCCTCCCCCTCCCCGTAGCAATGACACATTTAAACAAAAGAGCCATGAAACTAAAACTGAATCCAAACCTTACACCACACCGTATAAGAAATGTCAGGGGCCTTTTACATCACAGTATAAGCCGAAACCGAAATTCATGTGTTTTAGTTGCCACCAGGAGGGTCATAAAGCAAATGAGTGCCCTAGTCGACCTCCTCCGGCAGCCGTGTCTTTTGCTCACGGCATTGGAGTGTTCAAGAGGATATCGGAGTTTGTTAGAGGCAATTCTTCCAAGGTAAATACACTGCCAGTGCAGAAGGATCGGGAAGGCTTATTCCCTGTCCATGATGCCTTTAGTGACCACAGGGGACTCGGTTGTGGGGAGTTGGGGGGTAGAAGACATGAGGTGAGAATTTTCCGTGACACTGGGGCATCGCAGACACTGTTGAGAAATTTCACTGGTAAACCTGTAAATACGGCGCGGGTGGTTGTGGTTCAGGGAGTTAATGCAACAAGGTCATACCCGCTTGTAAGAATGAAGATGAAAGTTGATGGTGTGACTCGTGACCTGGATGTAGGAATTGTGGAGAAGTTACCTGTTGGGGGCGTCGACCTCCTTCTCGGCAACGACTTTGCGGGGCCTACTTCTGAGGCTCCACCCTTAGTCGTTGCCGAGAAGCCGGCCGACGTGAGTAGGGAGGAGCAGGAGTGGGTTGAGAAGTGTCAGGTGCAACCTATGGCGTGTGTTGTCACCAGATCTCTTGCATCCAGGGAGTCACATTCTGGTCAACAGTCTTTAGACAAGCGGAGGAAAGGTACTGAGAAGGGGTTGAAAGTTGATGCGGTTGAGAGTTTAGTATCAACGGACATTCTCGGGGACTCATTATTAGGACCAATTTTCGAGTCTGGAGAAGACCCATTAACTGTTACTAAGAAGGCAGAGGATGGGCCTATACAGACGAAGAGACAGCAACGATACACAGAGAGAGAGCAACGGGAGGCTAAATTCAATGTAGGAGGGGGGCATGAGTTGTTTCGCAAACACTTAGATAAGCTTGCTCCTTCGGACATTCGTAAATTGCAATTAGAAGACCCGGAGGTTCTTGAATGTGGTACCGGTGCTGTCGAGTTGGAGGAGGACAGTGATGCACAGTCGGGAGATGTAGCAACAAGGTACCCTGATGCGTACCCTATGAGAAATGGGTCAGCGAAGACGGTGGTCCGAAACTTGCTAGTGTATTTTTCCCAGTATGGTTACCCGCGGGAGATTCAGTCAGACCAAGGATCCAACTTCACTTCTAGCCTCTTTGTTCAAGCAATGCCGCAGCATGGGATTGTTACGGTTGTGTCATAATGCGTATCATCCGGAGAGCCAGGGTGTGTTAGAGCGATGGCACTCAGCCTTGAAATCTGTGCTTCGTTGTTGTTGCTTTGAGAGTGGGAAAGGTTGGGATCTTGGCCTGCCATATGTTTTATTTGCTGCATGGGAGGTACCTGGGGATAGTTTGGGATTCATCCCTAATGAGCTCGTCTTTGGACACCGTATCAGAGGGCCTCTCCATATGGTTAAAGAAATATGGGAGGGCGAAGAAAAACCTTGTTCTATGCTCAAGTATGTCCTCGACAGTCGAGAACGGATGTTGCGCAGTCTGGAGTTGGCTGGCCATAATTTGACTAGCTCTCAGGCCCTCATGAAGGACAGGTACGACCTCAAGGTTAAACTCAGGGAGTTTCACGTGGGTCAGGAGGTGTTGATTCTACTGCCCCTTGTAGGTCATCCCTTATCCACGAAGTATACTGGTCCTTATAGGGTGGTTGAGGAGCTATCGGACCTGGATTACTTGGTAGCCACTCCAGACAGACGTAAGCGCAATCAGTTATGTCACGTTAATCTCATGTAGGAGTATGTGAGGCACCCCCCTGAGCCTCTCACTGTGCCTGTGATGACGTTTAGCAGTCAAGGTGGAGAAGGAGAACGGGACAGTCAAGCTCAGGTGGAGGATAACTGGAAGGATAAGAAAGCCAAGTGTGAGAAGGCGTTTAGAGTAGTAAAACACCTGTTGTGCACTCACCCGATCCTCAGGGCCCCTGACTTTAGCCTACCTTTCCAACTAGCAATGGATGCTAGTGGTGTGGGGGCTGGTGCCGTCCTTATGCAAGAGGACGATGATGGGCTGGAGCATCCTGTTAGTTTCTGCTCGGAGAAGTTCAATTCAGCCCAGGGAAGCTGCTCTGTTGTCGAGAAGGAGCTACTGGCTGTTGTGCTTGGGCATTTCGAGGTCTATGTTCCAGCCTATGGTCCGGTCGTTGTAGTTTACACAGATCATCACCCTTTCATGTTCTTGGACCAGTTTCACAATCGGAATATGAGGCTGACCGGGTGGTCGCTGGTGTTACGGGAATATAGCCTGGACATACGCCATATTGCCGGTTGTGACAACGTGGTTGCAGATTGTCTTTCAAGGGTATATGATCCTGGGTAGATTGACACACGGGTAGCCTCCTGCTTTAGTTTGAATAGTATTTTGCGCTTGGTGCTTGTTGGCTCGCGGTTGTAGCCCAGCATATTGGGTGGTAAAGCAGGAGTTGAGCGTTTGGTATAGAAGAAAAAACTAGGGTTGCCCCTATAGTGCAGCCGAAATAAACAAATTAAAAACATGAAAATCAAATAAAAACTCTTTCTTTGATAGTTGAATTTTTTCAGTATGTTATAGCAGTAATTCTGAGTTGCACTCCTCTCAGAATGCTGGGCTAGAGAAGCTCGCTCTTGAGGAGCATAACTACATATGATTTAACCTATTGTGTTGGGGAGGGTTATAATTTTGTAAAATGTTTTGTTGAGAAATGTGCCAGACATTTTACTGCCGCTGGGTGATGGGAAGTAGAGTTATAGCATGGGTTCTAACCATCAGATTTTTTTGAGCTTCGGGCCTCTGAGAAAAATCTTGGGGGGGGGTGTGACGTTAACCACTCCGTTAGAACCGCATGGCTTGTCCTACAGTGACTCGCTAGGATCGCCAGGGCAGTGGATGTGGCTACAGTTGATGTATTATTGTGTACTTTATTTCATATGAAAGCTCGTGTCATGGGCAGTCCAGAAAGGCTCTTTGTTTTCGCCCATGTCAAGGCTTTATATATTTAATTGCAAAGTATATGTTTTATCATTAAGTAGTAATGATAGGATTTGAGAGAGAGAGAGAGAGAGTAGAACAGAGTGAGAGGAGGCGCGCAGTGGTTTTTGCCATGCTCGATGACGTCACGGCTGGCTGGCGTCTTGGGGATTGGTTGGAGGAGTTTTTTACCATGCTTGGTGACATCATGGTTGGTTGGCCTCTTTGGGATTGGCTGGAGGACTTGTTACCGCTTTGCTTACGCGGTGCGAGCTAGTGCTAGTATATATACAGCTCTCTTGCCACTCTCTCCCTCAGATCTGATTTCTAGAATGCATCCCTCTTATCCCTTTGATATCTGTCTCCCTCTCTGCACTTGAGAACCTTTTCCTCTGCCTATCTCTCTCATTTTCCATATCTTTCACCACCTTTTATTAATATTATACCCCCTCTGGTTAACTCTGCATAATCAGCTTCATACTAGCCAGTTGTATTGTGCGTTAAGGTCTTATATAACCCATGTATGTTTAGTTGTTAAGATAAGTTGATTACGAAGCATTGGTTGGCATTCATATTGTTCAGTACCGCTTCCTATAATTATTAGTGTTCTGCTAGATTAGATAATGCTAGACTAAGAGTCTGATACTATAAGGTATTGTTTCCGATGGGTGCTGGCTTTAGTTAAAGGCTGCACGACATACCTGAGAACTGGAGTTGATTGGGTAAATTCTAGTCTGTGTGCCATTGAGAATAGAGCATGCACGAATGAGGGCTTTTTGCCTATACCATTCTGCACTGTTCTAAGCTCGGTTGTTTGTCTTTGAGGTAGGCCAGGAGAACGCTTAATACTTCGGTATTAAGGTTTCTCAAGAGAGCCACCCTTCACTATAACGTAATATTTGACGCACAGACTTGAGATTTGCACTAGGCTATGCGGCTTGCCATGCGCACCAGTATCTCGTATCATTGACTCTAGCTAGACTTTATCAGTCATAGTAGACATTAAGTATATTAAACCAATTACTCTTATTATGCATACCCGTTTATGATTACACAAGCATTTCGCAGCCTAGTTTGATGTGTTGAGACACAAACGACTTAGGCTCATTTTGTTGATAGGAATACTGCATTGTCGTGGCAATTATTATTATTGTTGTAGCGTTTAGGATATTCTTGGCTCCGACTGCATTATATCTCCTGCCTTTTTGTGTGCATAGCCTGCACGAGCATTGTTCCGCTGCCAGCCTTTTTGGGGTCCATTTCCGATTCGAGCATCTTGATAGCATCTAACATTTAAAGAAGATTCCTTGTTGGTGTTGAAGGACTTTAGTGCACTTTCTTTTATGCAGGAGTGCCTGACATTTATTGATTAAAGTAACGTAAGCTGTAACTTCTCTTACCACCTTACTTTGCATACCATAACCAAGTACCTTCGGTTATAGGTAGTAATAGGCTGTTTTCACATAACATTAAGCCTAGAGTAGACGCACATTTATTGAGAGTTTGATAACCTATTATTGCATATAGAACTCTGGAGAGTATTTGTGTTCTTTGTTCACTGGGAATATACATCAGAGGTGGGATCTAGCGCTTTCCGTTGTAGCATTTATGCCATTACTAGTCCAATGAATAAGAGCCCTGATATATTTAAACCTCAGTCGTAACATTAAGAAATACATTTAACTAATTATTAAATATATATCTAACTTTTTATGTGACTTTGATATTAATCCTGATGATAATAATAATATAATACTATTAACGTAAGACAAGAACCAAGAATAATAACTACATTAAATATAAATAAAAGGACATATAAAAAAACTATCTATTAATTTCAAAAAGGGTAAGAGATAGAAATATTCTTACTTTAATATTTATCTTTCAAGACTTTTTATAGAATGAATAGTCCTTCTTTAGATATAACTTATTCGGTTCATAACCATAGCCTACTAAGCTTCGGTTAAATAATAATTCTTTATAAATACTACATGACTTTAATTAGTTTCAGTATTTTTCATAATTAAAGAGTATCAGTCAATAAAGGATACCAAGTCCTAAGATCCAAAAGGAAAGTAAGCAACAACAGGAAATAATTTTATTAGATTTTACTTTTGTTTTGCCTTCAGCTGACTGATACCTTAATATATATCTCTGTGCTATCTAGATTCATCAAGTTAACCACTTGAGGATCAAGATACGTAACAACATATAAATGAGGCGAAAGGTCTTATAATCACCAAACAAATTAACCAAATTTCTTAACATCTGAACATTAATGGAGTTATACATGAGGGAGAACGGGGTCCAGAAAAACCGACCATCTCCCCTTAAGGGGAGGTATTTAGTTTGTTCCCTAGACCTCCATCAACCTTAAAATTATACCCCCGTGAGTCCCTTTCAAGATAAATTTTTACATTTTTCGGTAGAAAAATTTCCCGGCCGAAGGCCAGTTCCTCTTAAATTACAGGCTCGCTATCGCTCGCCAGGGTAAAATCGACACCTGAATTGCACGAAAGGTCTTAATATGGGGTGAAAGTTCTAAAAATCGCTAAACTAATGGGGCAAACGTTTTATAATATCAAAAGCAATGGGGCTAAACATGAAGGAGAAAGGGGTCAAGACAAAAATCCCTCAAGTGAAGATCTCCCCTTAAGATTACAGTGTTTTGTTAAGGTAGCCAGCAAACTATTGACTCCGACTGTACCTCCCTTGGCTTCCGATATCCTATAATTATTGGGTCGTCAGGGGCCGCGCCGTTACTCTCACTACCCTTTTTGTCTCGTGTCTCATTACGGGTCCGGGTTCACTGTTTCGGAGCTTCTACAGGTGAGATGGTGGACTTATGATTCTTTAGTTTTGAGTTCATTTGTTAACCGATTTTGTTTTCCTTTTCAATAAATTATCATTTTAAGTATTAACAAAAATGCATTATGTTTATTGGTTTAGTATATTGAGTTCACTGCCTCGAAACTTCGGGTAGTGATTGAACTACTGATGACATGCTGGATTATATATTGAACTACTGATGACATGCTGGATTATATATTGAACTACTGATGACATGCTGGATTATATATTCATTAGTTGTGGGCTTCTTACTATTAATTGCATTTTGTTTTCATTCAATTTCCCTTTTAAGGGTTTATTATGTAAAGTTTTTCCGATTCCACTGGGAAAAGGGCTGTGTTTTGCTGAAATGAATTTTGTCGACTCCGGAACATATGACACACTCCTCATCCATAATGGCTGGCTCCACAACATTGAACACTATGACCAAAGTTGTTCGCAGAGCCAAAATTATAAATGTGACCCTGCTGGATGCTTGCTATACTCGCTAAGCATGTTTTTTTTTTTGCTGCGTTTTGCCGTCTCCGGAACCTTTGACGCTCTACTCCTCCTAAACGACTGCCTCCACGACGTTGAACACTAAAACCAAATTTGTTTGCAGAGCCAACATGAAGAAAGTGAACCTGCCGGGGCACAGTACTATCAACAACAAAAGTTTGTTCCCCCAACCAGCTACTTGTGAATCCAAAACACCTTGGTGTCAACAAACGAAGCATCTGAAAGAAGTGCCATTTACACCCAATAAAGACTTCGTTTTTCGATCCCTAGATTATTTGGGTTCACACAGCAGCAGGTTGGGGGAAAGAACGTTTACTTACTTACTTACTTGTTTTCTTGTTGAGTAAGGCTTGGAAGCATCAAGTGCTTATGTGGCTCTCTGACTCCCATTTTAGGAATCCAGGAGTACGAGGGTGGAACGTGTAAACATATTGTTCTTGATCATCTTTCCAGTGATATTCTAATTCGGACTTGAATCTGCCCAACGAGCCACTATCCATCACTTTGGCAGGGAGTTAGTTCCAGTGAAAAACAACCCTATGAGACCAAACAATATTGTTTTTACAATGATCTCGCTTGGGGTTTGAACATCTTCTTGGAGTGTCCTCTTGTACCTGGATGGCTTGTTGGTTGGAAGAAGTAGTTGCAGTTTAGATAGTCGACGCCAGTAACCATCCTATGAACCTGTAGTACATCTGCTCTCTTTCTTCTTTAAGCCAGACTTGGAAGCTCCAAGTAATTCATCCTTTCTGTGTAAGTTAGATTACTAACATCAGGTAGGAGCTTGGTAATCCTCCGCTGAACCTTCTCCAAAACATCAACATCCTAAATAAATATTGGCGACCAGACAGTCGAACAGTGTTTTAGCAGTGGTCGGACAAGGAATTTATATATTATAAGCATCCCTCTACTGTCAAGATTCTTAAAGCATTTCTTGATGAAAACAACTACTGAATTTGCTTTGCTTGCTATTATCTTTATATGCTTCGAGAACTTCATAGAAGAATCAAATAGAATCCCAAGGTTCTTTTCCTCCTCAATATTTTCCGCAGTTGTTCTCGTTAGCTCATTGACCAGGAAGTATGTTTCCTTTTGGTTGCTATATCCTAAGTGCTTTACCTTACATTTGGTCTTGTTGAATGGGAGTTGCCACCCTTCTGACAATTGGTGGAGGGCCACTAAATATTCTTGAAGTTGGTTGATATCAGCCTTTGTGTCAACTCTTCTGTAAATCTTTGTATTATCGGCAAATAGTTTTATTGTCGAACTTACATTGTCAGTTAGATCATTTACATAAATCAAGAAAAGTACAGATCCCAGGAATGACCCATACGAAACTCCACTGGTTACTGGTCTACATCCTGATTTAGCACCCTCAACAGTCACACTTTGCATTCTATGTGAGAGATAATCCGACACCCATGCATGGACTTTGCCTCTTATTCCATGTGTAAAGCTTATCGAGTAGTCTTTGATGTGACACACTGTCTAACGCTTTACTGTAGTCTAAATAAACACAGTCAAAAGGTATCCCTTTATCTAACAGTGCTGTCCAGTTTTCAACAACCTCAATCAGCTGCATTACAGAAGACCTTGACCTTCCTTTTCTGAAACCATGTTGGCTATCACGGAAAAAGTTATTGTCGTCCATGTGGGATATCACTGCTTTTCTTGAATACTTTGCATGCAACTGATATAAGACTTTTTGGTCGGTAGTTACCACATTCATTTTTTCTTCCTTATTTAAAGATTGGGACGACGTCAGCTTTTCTCCATGATGTGGGAACAATACCTTTGTTGAGTTATTTCCTGTAGACGGTGTTCAATGGACATGCAAGAATGTCTGCGAACTCTCTCAGTATGTGTGAGTGGATACCATATTTGCCTAGACTTGTAGGGCACCAGCAATTTCCGCTCTTTCAGAATAGTGTCTACACATATGTCCACGTCTTCCAGTTGGAATGTAACTTGCAAGTTAGGTAACTGGGGCATCATAGTCATGTTTTCTTTTCTAAAAATCTTTGCAAAACATTCATTGAGGGTCTCCCCCTTATCCCCATTTGAAGTTGCTGCTACACCATTGGGTTTGTTTAACGTTACTCCAGTGGGTTTTGATGTAGTCTTGCTTTTGACATAGGACCAGAAGCCATTTGGATTGGATTTGATGCTTCTTGCTATCTCATTTTCAAAATGTATCTTGGAAATATTTACTTCAGAATTTGCTTTGTTTCTAACTAATACATAATCATTCCATCTATTTTTGTTGTGTATTTCGTTTATCTGTTCCATGTTCGGTGTTCTTCTGTTATGTATTGTTCTGTGGTTCTTGTTATCCACTGGGGTGTCACATGGGGAACCAACTTGTTCTTGTGTATGTGGGTAGCGATCATGTTGACTAAAATACTTTCAAGGTGATTCCAGGCTGTTTCTGTATTTTATTCTTTAAGTTCCTCTTCCCAATTAATCATTAATAAATTGTGATGCATGGCAATGTACTTTCTTTTGTGGTAATTTCTTATTCTGGCAATTATTACACGATTATATACATTTTAGGAAGGATCTGTGGGAATTATAAGGATAAAGACCATCTCAATTAACCTTCTGACTTCCAAATACCCTTCTTAATATGAATAACATCGCCTAAGAACAGCCAGAAAACAGAACAGAAATGCGTTATCGGATTTTTAAGGGTTAAACACTCCTGGTATACAAAGATCAATGAGTTCATATTATATTTCTATCAGTGGACGAGATTATTCAGCTTAGGAAAGTTTTGCTTGAGTCAGAGGGCTAATTGATATAGAATTACCCCTTTTACTTCCAGAGGGCCTTCCAAAGATAAATACAATTGTGCAATATTAGCCAGGAAAAAAAAATAAAAAAAAATCATGCTATACTGTAATTATGTGTTATATTATTAGTATTAGTATTATTATTATTAGTATTAGTATTATTAGTATTATTAGTATTATTAATATTATTTACTCCCTAGACCTCCATCAAGCTTAAATACAGCAAAAGATACTCCTGCAAGAAACACATTTTATATTTTCGGTAGACAAAAAAATCCCAGCCGAAGGCCGCTTCTTCCTAAATTACAGGCTCGTTTTCGCTCGCCAGGATAAAATCGACACCTACATGGCTAGAAAGGTGTTGATATTGACAAAGAAATGGGCCAAAAAGTCTTAAAATCGCCAAACTAATGAGGCAAACGTCCTAAAGTATCAAAACTAACGGGGCTAAACATGAGGAAGAAGGGAGTCAAGCAAAACAAAAACTGTCCCTAATACTGTATAATATATCGCTTTTATTGTCCCAATATCATATGCAATTATAACGCAAGCTATGTAAGTGGCTCTCCCTATTCAACTACTTGTATCAACCCATTCCCAACCAGTGTATTCGAATTACATGATACTATAAAACTGGATATAATAATCATGGTTTTGATCATATGTACAGTTATCCATTTCATATTCTTATTACTTACCTTAGAAAAGCTGCAAACATTTTTCTATTCAAAATCCGATATCGATGTTATGTCTCCTGAATCACGCTTGATATGAGAGAGAGAGAGAGAGAGAGAGAGAAGGGGGTGGAGTGTTGGTCGTCTGGCTACTACAGAATGTTTGTGGTGCTTGTATGTCAGTAGGTACAGTACTACTTGGAGGTGTTGGTATTAAACAAACTATTAATGCTGCCACCACCGTTAAAACTATTAATGCTGCCACCACCGTTAAAACTATTAATGCTGCCACCACCGTTAAATCGAAGAGTATAATATACCTTAA
Organism: Paralithodes platypus; assembly: GCA_032716605.1. Taxonomy (NCBI): domain Eukaryota; kingdom Metazoa; phylum Arthropoda; class Malacostraca; order Decapoda; family Lithodidae; genus Paralithodes; species Paralithodes platypus. The sequence continues at coordinate 42,961,308 of CM064492.1, read as the reverse complement.
AGGGGAAGGTAGTCGCTTTTTCTGGATCCCCTTCTCCCTCATGTTTAACATATTACTTTTGAAATTGTAAGACGTTCGGCTCATTACTTTGGCGATTTTGAGACCTTTCGCCCCATTGTTGTTGTCAATATTAAGACCTTTCATACCATTTAGCTGTCGATTTTTTCCTGGCGAGCAATAGCGAGCCTGTAATTTTAGAAGGAACCGGCCTTCGGCCGGGACATTTTTCTACAGACAAATGTACAAATTTATCTTGAAAGGGAATCTAGGAGGTATTTTCTTTTGAAGCTTGATCGAGGCCAAGCGAGGAAACTCAAAAATATCTAAATATCTAAATACAAAGACCAAAAAACAAGAACTACCACCTTAAGGATTTTAGGTTTGAGTCCCGTAGGGAAGAAGGAAAACCTAATATTTAGTAGTGGTCCCGGAATCATTGACGATGCGCCTTAACATTGTTTATGGCCAATCTTTGAACTCATGCTTGTCTTTCAAACTTCCCTCCCGGGAGAGATCTAAATACGATTGCCACACATCGTGAGCGAAACGCTCTAAAAAACCACTCACGGACTCGTCCTATATGATGTGGGTACACTACTAGAAAAAAATAGCAAAAAATAATGTAAAATAAAAATTAAACTTGATCTTAGCTTTGCGCTTCTCATGCGTCTGCTATTTCCGCACGCTTCGCCTCCCTCATCGAAGCGATCATACTCCTTAAACTGATATATCAAGACTCTCCAAATATAACAGATGAATGGGAAGGGGATGGAAGGGAGGGCCTAAATCGTCAATGATTCCGGGGCCACTACTAAATATTAGGTTTTCCTTCTTCCCTTCGGGACTCAAACCTATAATTTATTAGTGGCCCCTTCATCATTGACGATGCGCCTGATATCTCAACTCTGGAGGGGGACATTCATCAGGAATATCATAACCACTAACAAATTAATAAGGTTCATAAAGAAACACGTACGAAAAAGATCATCGTTTCATATAAAAACAATAACAGAGTTTACAGGCGGCGTCTCTTAAGGTTGCCTGTTGTGTAGCACCGTTACGTTTGACAGAACAGTTGGAGTTACACACATAAACTATACATTTTAGCTTATGAATACATAAATAAATAAATATATCGTCTCTTAGAAAATACTGATAATTTGGTGGCCTATATACTGTACATATTGGCCTACAGGTACTCTATTGCAAATAGACTTGTACATTGCCCTTAATCGTAATCTTAAGATTAATGAGCATAAAGTCATACTCTGTTGCCATACATAAAATAAAAATAAAATGTCCTGACTAGACTTATTTTAGTCTAAGGAATGGGTTATCACATGACCCTAATTCTCATCATCATGTTGTATCACATAGAAGGCAGGTTAGAGGCCCTAGCTAGGACACATCCCCCCCCCCCCCTTTTCTTATACAAAAAATAGCTTAAAACTAGACTCTCTGCCTTAATGCTATACATGTGCGAGAAGGTTTCATGAGATTTACGGACAGGTAACGTGTTAGGAATGTATGATTGGACGACCACAGCTTGGTCTGTTGAATATCATCGAGTGAGTAATTATTTAAGAACCTGAGTGATGTCGCCCACTTACGGATACCATTCGATCTAGCATGAACGCCAGGATTACTCTTTCTAATTACCCCTACTAATAACGCAGCCAGCTGTCGTTTTTGGAGACGTTTACCTGTCCGTGAAACCCAGAGGGACCCTGCCTGATCTGGCTGAGATTCCCGCATATATAAAATTAGTGACTGCACTGGACAAAGTAAATGGGGCTTATCACCTTGTTTCAAAGCTGGCACTTCAAACTCTGAAAATACATGGTTACAATGTTCATTTTTTGCGACGAAATTGGGAGCAGGTGCAATATGGACACTCATGTTGTGCCTCGAAAACCTTAAGCAAAATAGCTCTGAACTCATCGCCGCCAACTCAGACACCCTATCACCCATGGCTGATGCCATTAGAAAAATGGCTTTCTTAAGTCATAACTCATAAGGAGGATTATGACAATATTTACGGGAGTGAAGCATTTCAAGGGTCAAATCAAGAGACCAGGTAGGTGTGAGTTGACGTGGAGGAGGGCGAAGCCGGAAGCAAGACCGCATGAACCACTTCTCCTCCGCCTCTGGCACGGACAGACCAGTTAAATCGAAAAAAGGTGTCCTAATTGCTGTGAGGTGATTCCTTAATGTGACAACTGACAACTTTTGCATATCAAATAGGTAATATAAATAATTAAACACCAGTGCCGCCGAGGACTGCTGTTGGTCAGTTTCTACGATCCAGGTAGTGAAAGCTTTCCAATGAGATTGAGACTGTCTTTGTGTTGATAATGTATACTGATTATTCAACTTTTGAGTCACACTTTCCCCAAACTGGCCTAGCCACTTGGCCTTCTGAATATCCACAAGGCGAAAGTCAGCGAGGTCTTGAGGTTTCCAATTGTGTCTAAGTGGAAGTACGAGATCGGGAGCGACACCGGGTTCTCGCACAACATCTTCAATTACCGAGGTAATCCTATCGGGCATGGAAGCATACATTCCATTCTCTTTCTCTCAGACTAATGCTAAAACATCTTGGTTTACTCATGCCTGTTCTACTGCTGTCCGCAATAAGGAGGAAGCATTCAAACTCAAACGGTACCGACGCCTTAAAACTCAATACTCTCATTCTTCATATGTTTCTGCCCGGAATCAAGCCAAATCTGTTCTTCGACTTGCCAAACACTCTTTCATCAATAATAAATGCACTGAACTATCCAACTCTAGCTCTTCCCAAGCTTTCTGGCATCTAGCCAAAAACCTCTCCAACAATTTCTCTTCCTCGTCTTTCCCTCCGCTTTCCCACTCTGATGGCACAACCATCACTTCTTCCTCTGACAAAGCTAAACTCTTCGCTCAAACTTTTGCTAGAAACTCCACCTTGGATGATTCCGGTGCTATTCCTCCCTCTCCGCCCTCCTCTCTCTTACTTATGCCTAATATCCTAATCTCTTCTAAAGATGTACTTTCTACCATCTCTGGGCTTAACACTAATAAGGCGTACGGTCCGGACGGTGTTCCTCCTGTTGTTCTCAAAAACTGTGCTTCCGTGCTGACTCCCTGCCTAGGCAAACTCTTTCGTCTCTGTCTATCCTCTAACGTCTTCCCTTCATGCTGGAAGTTTGCTCACATTCAACCTGTCCCAAAGAATGGTGACCGCTCTCAACCCTCCAACTATCGTCCAATTGCTCTTATCTCTTGTCTTTCTAAAGTTTTTGAAACTATTCTTGCTTCCAAATTTCTTAAGCATTTCTCTTCTCATAATCTGCTCTCAGATCGCCAGTATGGCTTCCTTAAGGGTCGCTCTACTGGTGATCTTCTTTCATATCTTACTAACTCTTGGTCATCCTCCTTTCAGGACTTCGGTGAGACTTTTTCTATTGCACTAGACATATCGAAAGCCTTCGATAGAGTCTGGCATAAATCTTTAATTTCTAAACTACCCTCCTTCGGTTTCTATCCCTCCATCTGTGCCTTTGTCTCTAATTTCCTTTCCGGCCGTTCCATAGCCGCGGTTGTGGACGGCCATTGTTCACTTCCTCACCCTATAAACTCCGGTGTTCCTCAGGGCTCTGTCCTATCTCCTATTCTCTTTCTAATTTTTATAAATGATCTCCTTAACTGTACCTTAATTCCCATCCATTCATACGCAGACGACTCAACCTTACACTACTCCATTAGTTTTTCAGAACGCCCCAGCCAGCAATCCCTCAACGACAAACGTAATGAAGCCATAGAACTCTTAAATTCTGATCTAAATACTATTTCCAATTGGGGCAGAGAAAACCTTGTTATCTTTAATGCTTCCAAAACCCAATTTCTCCATCTATCTACCCGTCAGGATCTCCCAGCGGACTATCCCTTATTCTTCAGCAATACAAAAATCAACCCTTCATCTTCTCTCAATATTCTTGGTGTCTCTTTTTCTTCTGCTCTCATTTGGAAGGACCATATTACCAGTCTTGCTAAGGCAGCCTCCCAGAAGCTGGGTGTGCTCAACCGCCTTAGGGGGTTCTTTTCCCCTGCACAGCTTCTTGCTCTGCACAGGGGCATAGTGCGCCCTTGTATTGAGTATTGTTCACATGTGTGGGGAGGTTCCTCTCACACCGCTCTCCTAGACAAAGTTGAAAGGAAGGCCTTTCGTATCATTAACTCCCGTCCACTCACCAACTCTCTGCAATCTCTCTATCTCCGCCGCAATGTTGCATCTCTCTCGCTATTCTATCGCTACTATAATAATCAGTGTTCCTCAGAGCTATCCCAGTGCATACCACCTCCTTTACGTAGGGCACGTGGTACCCGTCTTGCAACTCAATCCCACCCCTACTCTGTGCAACTCTCCAACCCAAGAGTGAAACGTTACACTCAAACTTTCTTCTACTCAACAGCTGAGCTCTGGAACTCTCTCCCAGAATCAGTCTTTCCCTCTTCCTATGACTTAAATTGCTTCAAACTCCGTGTGTCCAGGCATTTTGGCTCGAACGTCCCTTGATTTTGGCCCTGTCACTCTTTCAACTATGGGGGAGGCACTCGCTATAGGCAGTTATGCCTTTTGCCTCCCTCAATAACATAGAAAGAAAAAAAAATTGATTGTACCAAACTTGAGCCAGCCAAAACGGTGCGATCATCGAGACCATGCCTCGATAACCCCGTAGTTTGTGAACTACTTTGCACATTAACCCATCAGACCCGGAGGGGCTCTTAAACACCCATAAAAAACACACCCTAGCTACCCGGAAGGTCTCTTAAACACCCATGAGCTTAAAGCCTGTAAGCTTGGTGTGCGAGGCGTACATCCGATGCACGTAAACAACAGCCGGCTTGACCGACGCCCCGCATCTCCGGCCACAAGAAGGAGTGCGTCGCTTGTTCGTGTGTGCCTGTATGTTATTGTTAAGTATCGAAAAGTAGTGTAAAGTGGCTGTTTTTGCCATAAAGTTATCTCCAATGAAATCATCATCACAACTGAACCAGTTGACTTAGAGAGCTCTACTTAACGCCATTCTACAGGTACGAAACACATCTACGCTTGGGGAAGTGCGGGAATGCGGAAGCAGTCAGAATAACAAAGATACGGTAGCCTAGGCGTAGACGTTTTTTGGCCAAAACCCCCGGATTTCGGGGAATATTTATGTAATGCGTAGCCGGGGCTGGAGGGTTAAGGATGCGTCTGGAGGCGGAAATAGATAAATGGAGATCCATTTGTTCCAGTCTACCAGAAATGCGTCTGAACCCCCCCGCCGGAGTCTGACTCCGACGTGTGAGGTACTGAGACAACTTGTGATTTGCCTCTGACGCGAACAAGTCCACTTGTGGATGGTAGGGCTCTGCAATCATCTCTTGAAAGATTTTTTGCTTGAGAGCCCATTTTACTTGAGTGCTCTGTCTCCGAGACAGACCGTCTGCCCATATGTTCGCCACGCCGGGCAGATATGTTGCTGTTGTTGTTGATATGAGCCTTGCAGCTAGACGAAAGATTTTTCCGACAACCCTTGTAACACTCGAGATCTCGCTGACCCTTGCTTCTGAATGCATGTCACTGCAGTCAGATTGTCCATTCTGAAGACTAGGGACTTTCCCGCCTGGCTCATGCCGTGCTCCTGTAAAAAGAATAGAGGGACTAACAACTCCTTGGCATTGATATGAAGATGAATTGACTTGGACCATAGACCCTGACCCTGATGTCCTAGGTTTGACTGGTAACCCTACCCCAGGGTACCTGACGCGTCCGTATCTATCCAGACCGTCGGAGGAGGAGCTGTCCATGTCAAGGAAGAGTGAATTACTTCTGGCTTCGCCCAAGCCGCCAGTAGGTTGTGGATTAAATTTGGAATTTTCCGCAGTTTTTCCGCTGGCAACAGCACCAAAACAATTTGTTTTACCTTCAGACGACCTAACGGAACCGTCAGCTGTATCCAATTGAGTGAGCCTACCAGAGATGCCCAGATCCTCCTCGTTGTCGTCAGGGAATGAAGAAACCGAAAGAGTTTCCTCCGAAATTTCTGACGGTTGTTCTCGCTCTGACTCAGAGTGAGTAACTCGGTATCCCAGATAAGGCCCACCCACTGAATTTTCCTGGTGGGGATCAAGGAGGACTTTGCTAAGTTCACCTTGAACCCCAAGGCAGCTACATGAGTTAACACCTGTTGTACATGTTGTAGGCAAATTATTTTGGATTGAGCGACTATTAACCAGTCGTCGAGATACCATAACATCATGATTCCCTGATTTAGCAATGGTAGCAAAGCCTGTCGGACTAATTTTGTGAAAATACGGGGTGCCAGATTAAGACCAAAGGGAATTCTTTGAAATACAAACGTTCGATCCCCATTGCGCAAAGCTAGATATTTCTGAAAACGTTTGTTTATGGGGACATGCCAGTAGGCTTCTGTCAGATCGATCGATTGAGTGTCAATCTGATCTGATTCACCGTCAGCATCCTGAACGACTGATTGTGAATATGGGTGTTTAGATATGACTGGTCGATCAATGGTCTCACCTGAACACTGTCCCTTTTGGGCACCAGGAATAACCGGGATGTGAACACGGGTTGTGACAAAGGACTGGGGATAATGATCTGTTTTTGGGTCATCTCATTGACGACGGAACCCACCTCTAATGAAACATGATTGAATTCTGTGGGGATACGTAAACGGGGTTGCCGGGACCACCGCCATGAGAGGCCCTTTCGGACCACTGTCCTTGCCCATGTTCGCCGGGGCCATGCCCGATGACAATCCCGGAAATTGCCTGTCGCATGACTGGTATTGTCCGGCAGTACTACTCTCGGATCCGGCTCACCTTGCCTTGGCACTGGGAGTGAGAGAGCCTTGTGGTGTCTCAGTTTTTTGGATTGGAAGGTTGTGACTCTGATTTTGGAATGAGGGGATGAGAGGCCTTGCTACCATTGCTACCGGGTTCACCCCTAGATTGTCCCCTGAACCAACGCCCCCTACCCCAGGATTGGCCTCGCCCACGAGATGTGCCGCTACTTCCTGGGGTTGTGTGAGTCTTTGATGACTGAAAGGACTGGGACTGACCAAGAAATGAATTCTTAGCATTGAATTTTGTCTTAAATGATTGCTCACCCTTTGACTTAGAAGTAGTGGCAGGTTGAGAGTCTAATAGAAAATTGGCCGTGAGCCAGGCATCGTCAGACGCAAGGGTTTTAGTGATGAAGACATTAGATAAAATAAGTCTCCTACCGATCTCTACAGGGAGTCTCCTCACCAGGTAAACCCTCAGATCTTGACGAACCCGCACTGCCTCAAAGAGAGCAGTCCAGATATCCCCAAGGGACTGAATGGAGTTTTGGAGAAGGAGGCACCTAGTAAGAGAAAGAGCCTTCTGGGTGCCGGCGTCCATTACCGACTCAGTCGTCCTGGCCAGAGAGGTCGCAAGCTGGCGGCTGAGCAGGTATTGGGACACCAGTCTCCAGGCTTTCTGTCTCATCTTGAAATCTTTATCAATCTGGACCTGTGTGGGAGAAAAAAGGGTTCCAACAACTGACAGAGTGATAATTTAGGGGCCCTCAAAAAGTAAAAAATATGCTGTGGGATCCCTTCCGCTTTGCCTACCGGCATAGAAAACCAATGATTGTCCTCTTGCGGGAGCTGATGACTGCTCTTATTAGTTATAGTGCTGGCAAACAGCTGGGCCTCCTGTCCCCATGCCGCCCACGGCCCCGACTCCCCCCCTTGGATATGAACGACTGATGTACCAGCATTGTCCCTGAAGGGCATTGAATTTAACTCGGGGGTCATCCCTTGTAAAAGTTTCATATCATTGAACCCATCTGACTTCGTCCAATCTGAAAAGAGTTTCCCCGAGGATGCGGGAGGCAGGGCAGGGGAGGTCATGTAGACAAAATAGTCAGGATTATATATGGTGGGAATAGCCTTTACAATTACATCAAGTACCTCACCAGATTGGTTCTTGGCCCTAAGTTTCTTAGTGTCACTCACCTCTGTCACCCAATGATCAAGAACAGGGGACTCACCTGTAACTGTGGGCTGTGCGACCTCAGGGCGATTAGGCTTAATGACAGACCAAGATGTATCAGGTCCATATAATAGGGGCATAGGGCCCTTCTTAAAAGGAATTGATCAGTCAAGTGGGGGAGGAATTAAATCAGAGAACAACTTCACATTAGATGGCAAAATTGCTGCGGCTCCCGAAGTGGTAGCCGCCGGAGTGACAGCGGGGGGAGGCATGTTTACGTCAACCTGAGTTTGAACTGGCACCTGCCCTAGAGGTCGCACCGTCGGGGCTGCAGGTGCTGATACTTTTACCTGTCGCTCACCCTTAACCTGTTTCATACAGTCTAGCCACTTTTGAGCGTTTGAAATATAAACCCCACTTCCATGGTCTGATTGGGATGCAGACTGTGACATCTCTGTGTCCTGCGTTCCGGAGTGACGAAAAGAGGGTCGCTGGCCAGGTGATTCCTCCTCGACGTATACTAGTCTAGTGGAATTCCACAAAACCTTGTTTTGGAAGCTAACAAACGTTTTATTGTTTTTAGTTGTTCTTTAGGTGATACTTATTGAATATCAACCGGGTGCAATGATGGCACCTTTGGGGAAATTGTTTTATTTACGAAATTCAAAATGGCCACCAGCCGCATCCAGCAAAATAAATTTTTTATCATAACCTTTCCTCCTAGTTGACATGGAGACTTGATTTTAGTGTCAAAATATGTTTTTATTGTCATAGAATCCAATGAAATATGTTTTCACTGTGTATTTTTGCATTATACATGAAGTCTGAGAAGTGCATGCTCTCTAATAGGTAGAACACTTGAGAATCACTGTCCTTTTCATCACTATCATCTTTCTGAATTCTTACAGTGGTGACCATATTTGGGGTAACACAGTCCTGTGACACTAATTGTATTCATCATCATCATCCACTTCTTCAATTCTTACAGCTGTAATTGTATTTGGGTTAACACAGTCATCTCCCCGACAAGCTTAGAAGACTAAGCACGATATCCGGGCATTAGAGCAGCTACACCGTGCACTAGAGCAGGGAGTTGCAGTAGCACACCCACATTTGATAAGCTTTAACACATCAGGTGGAGCTGGAGACACATCTGGTGGTAATGCAACTGGTTCTAGCTTCTATGTTGCACCATTTATTGACCATCCGTAGTGGACTGGGTTTATGTCTGCAAGGTCACTTTGAAGTGCATTCCTCCATATTGCTGCCTGGAAATGTGTTCTGTGCATATGTTCGTTGAAAGCTTCAGTAGTTGGAGGAAGAGTCATTAATTTAGGTGCTGAATTCAGATTCTGGTTGGCCGTTTTCTTTAACCAAACCTGGTAGCAAACTGCCGTCATGTCCGATTCTCCAGCAGGATGCAATGAATGTGGTGCATTGGGCTACTACTTCGCCCATGTTTTCACTGAGCTCTCCCAACTTTGTGAGCTTCTTTCCACTTTTAAGCATTTTCAATACAGTTCCCTTACCCAAGCCATGGAGGCAAGAGACTGTGTCACAACCTGATAGTACATGTGCAGGAAGAATGTTATCCACTATGTTAGAATGTTTCTCTGCTGTGGCCTTGATGTTGCAACTCTTACGGGATGGGCTTGTACCAACTATCACCAAGTCACAGGTCAGCTTCTCACTCTTGTAGTAATGTACTAATAGGACAAATACATATGTGTCATCAGAAACAACACGAATGCTCTTTACCCCAACTGAAGAAAGATGTCCAATCATTGGCCAAGGATGAGACCCAAATTGACATCACAGTACACAAAGAGGAAGGTCTACCTAGAATAAAAACGGATGCTGCAGATCGTGCAAAGATCCAGGAAAAACTAGCCACCTGTATTGACTCACTAGACCCTACAACACATGCTCCAAACCGCCTTGTCAACATTGTTACAGGCCAGATCGCACCAGTCACAGTGAATGTTGAGGACTCTGTACAGCTGGGAGAGGATCTCATGAAGGCCTTTGAAATAGGATGGCCTGAGAATTTTCATAAACCACTCACAAATAATGTTGTCACAATGGCAGTATCAAAGAAGCTCAACGTGGATGGAATTGGAGTTATGACACATCATTGATTTACACGAGAGTATTGTGTCTGCAGAAGACCAGAAACATTGACATGAAAGATGTATTGGGATATGTTTTGGCAGGTGTCCCTCCATCCATGTTTGACGAAAATGGAGATTTGCGCATCATCATATCAATATTGACACTGAAATCGAGCAACCAAGTGGAACTTGTGGATCGTCAGTCAACTCCATCTGACTCCATACTGATTGATGGTTGTGCAATGTTGTGGATCATCGTATGGCGTACAAACGGAACTGTCCAGAAGTATTTCCAGAATGTATCCGACTATGTAGTAACTCATCTCCAGTGTTACGACCGGCACAACGAAATAAACAAAGGCACTTAATATTGGACTAGAAGATAGGCTATATCTGCAACAACGGTACGCTAATTCCAAACCCTCGAACTATTAAGCCGGTGAACAAAACACTTAAACCCTCCAGAGTTAATCTACTGGATAACAGGGTATCAATTAACTGGGTTTCGTGCACTTCTACAAAGGCTTTCCGGTGACGGCAAAGCCTACTCACAACAGGAGTACTTTACGTTAATAAAATGCTCTCAAGTAATAACAATGCTTAAATAAACTATAACAAGATTTAATAAAGGAGTATATGCTTACGTGAACTTTAGTGTGAGTCTGAACTCAACACTAAACTCTTCAATGCTCTATGAAAACACTGGAAATCTAGTCCTACAGCAAACAGATATGGAATCTTCTGAAAACGTCTGATGCTCTAAGATGCTCGTCGAATATAGAACAGAAATAATGCAGGGGCAGGACACCAAAGCATGTATCTTAAATACACCAACAAGTAGGATACATATATATAAAACAATGGAGTGCAACAACTCTGTGACAGCACTAATAATAGCCACTCAAAACAGTACTTCCTTAGCCAAAGTAACAGCGGGAAGGATGCCCGCACCACCGAGCTAAGACAGCGGCCTCCAATCACAGACGACTACGTCATGAAGAGCAGGCGTCATAATTATGACGTGGTCAGGCCCGCCGGCCATTCATGAGCGGGTGGCACAGCCCAAGCGAAGAATGCACACATACATACACACGCACACACTACCACCTCGCTGCTCCTTCTCGCTCTCTCTCCTTGCAATTCACACTACATATCTTATACTCTATCAATGATATAAAATACTTCCAAGTGTCACAGACAAGAATAAAGACCATCACTGATCTGTCTGTGACAACATGAACACTAAGAAAGAAAGAACATCGTTCTACGATTATTATAGCCCATTTCACTGCCCTGGTGAGCGCTAGCGAGTACGAGTACATTCTGGCAAGCTGGCCAGCGTAACACCCCACCCAAGATGTGGGACGTTTTAACCTCAGGTAAACGCCACATCTGACCAGACAGAATGCCCACCAACCCCGCATCACCCAGCTACTCCCCCCAAGTTGTGAAAACAAGGCACAATCACAAACATAAAACACTTCATTATATACAAAAAAAAATCTACACAACACTTCCCCAAAATAATAGTATCACTTAACAATATTACGCTGAACGAGCAAGCTTCACCAAGCCTAGCCTACTAAGACAAAAACTCAGAATGTCTTAGATTCTTGGTGTAACATACTGCACTTATATACTTATCAAAAAGAAAGAGTTTTTATGTGAGGTTTTTATATTTTTTTAATAGTGTTTTTGGCGGCTTTGCACTACAGGGGCACGCCTAATTTTTCTCCACTCTCAAACAAACACTGACTGAACGGCGAGGGTTCTCCTTAAAACACACCCTCCCGTGACAAACAATCAGCCAGAACATTATCAGTGCCCTTAACATGCCACACATCCAACTTGTGTTCCGGCAGCAAAACAACACCTGACACTGATAAACTGCCCAGTCCATCACAAGACTGGCACTTCTCTTCGCTCTCGCCGGCAACAGGATCTGCCAATCACCTTTCACTATTTCCACCTTAGTGATAAACGAGGCAGCCCCGATGCGGCCTATGGGGTCGTCAACTCTGGGTAGTGTATAGGCGTCTGTCAGGGATATTGCACCAACACTCTTGCAATCAATAAAAACATGGATCTTGCCACTTAACTCAGGTTGCAAAGTTACTGGCAACGACCACCCACGATATCCCTTATCCCTCAGACCCTTTTCCAACATGTAGTCCAGCTCTGCTTTTACGACAGGCTGTCAAGCAGGATTTATACGGTAGGGAGCCAATTTGAGCCTTGCACTGTCTCCAGCCTCCATGTCGGGTGCCACCCCGTACATCAGGCCTGGAGAATCAACAAACATGCGGACGTACTGCCACAGCCTAGTAAACAATTTCTCTTGACGCTTAGGAACAAGAGGTTGCAACTTATCTCGAAGAACAACATGCTCATTACCCTCCCACAACCCAGCCGGGCCCGCAGTTTCTAAACTATAGTCTCCCTCCTTCTCCACAGCCAGGTCATGAGAGGGACAATCTGTACCACCTGTGCAGTCACTCCCACAGTTCATAAGTGCTAGTGCTCCCCCGCCGATACCGTACATGCGCACCCCCGCATTCCTTGCGACTACACCTGCCGGCGCAGCCTCACCGCCTTCAGCGCTACGGCCAGATACAGTCGGTCTATGGTAGGGCTGTTGCATTATACTAGGGCAGCATTGGGAGGCTATGCGACGATCTGGCATATCTACTTCATAGTTAACCTCACCAATCTGCTTAATGGCCTGATACTGACCATCACCCTTAGCAGCCATGGGTCGACCCTGACCTGACAACCATGACAAAGCCTCGTCGCCCACCTTGAACAACTGAAACAACGAGGCCAACGGTTTACTCACACCCAAGTGACCTGCCAGCGGAACATCGTGCACCGCATGAGTTGTGAGGCCTGGGTGCTCAGCACAAACAGTGGGGTATGAACCGAGCAGGTGCTGGATCGCTGCACACTGCTGCTCAGGCAGGTGCTCAAGCGCTTCCACAGCCACCTGACTCGTGTTCCCCGCCCACTGATCCGCCGAGATATAACAATCCCAACTTTCCACCACCTGTGCCTCACTGCCCCCCTCTCCTTCTCCACCTTGGCTGCAGCAGACCAACACAGGGACAGTAGGCTGCTCAGGTGGGCGCCTCACAAACTCCTTCAACAGGTTCACATGACATGCTTCCCCATCCTCATCGAGTTCAATAGCGTTCCCACAACTCTCAAGACTAAGATCTTCTAGTTGCACCTGGGAACTACTCTGTCGCGGAGTGCCATCACGCCCTACCATGTCACTAGGGGGGACAGGTTCTGGGGCCACTCCAGAGCTCAAATTTGGTGCAAGTACCGAGTCACCAAGGAGTGTCGCTGGCTCCAAACTCTCAACCCGACCACCAGCCTTGACTTTCTCCTTCCGACCCTTCCTCCGCTGGTCTGAAACCTGGGTACTAGGCTGTGACACCTGAGCGGACTGAGATCTCTCGAGCCCCTCTTGCCCCTCCCTACTCGTGTCGGCCGCCCTCTCGGCAACGACTAAGGGTGGAACCTCGGAAGCAGGCACCGCAAAGTCGTTACTGAGAAGGAGGTCGACCCCCTCAACTGGCAATTTTTCCACAACACCCACATCCAACTCCCGTGTCACACCGTCCATCTCAAGCTCCACTCTGACCAGCGGGTAAGACCGCGTAGCATTGATACCTTGAACCACCACAACCCGAGCCGCGTTAATAGGCTTGCCAGTGAAGTTCTTAATAAGTGTCTGGGAAGCGCCCGTATCACGCAGCAACTCAAGCCTATGCTCCACACCATCCCACCTCACAGTGCCGTGCCCCCTATGACCGCAAAAAGCATCTCGGACGGGTGACGAGCCCTCCTGCTGCTTCTGCACCGACTGTGACTTCGCAACCGACATATTACCCCGGGCAAACGCGGAAGACCTCAAAGACACGCCGTTGTTGCTCACTAGTGACACCACTGCTGTAGGCGGTGTGCTCGGACATGAGCGCGCAATATGCCCCTTCTCATGACACTTGAAACACTCCACTTCACTCTTGGACTTCCTCTGAGGTGAGGAAGGGCCCTGGCCTTTCTTTAACAGGAAGGGTTTCGACTTGGGATCAAAATTGGCACCAGTACTCTTAAATGGGTAATTAGTTGTGTCCTTAATTCGGGGGGGTGGAGTGGTACGCCCCTGGTTACCTGCCTCAGCTCTCTGTGCAGACCCGCACCCACGAATCAATGACAACCTGAGGTCAGCCAGCTCAGCCGCCTCCTGCAGAGTTTTAGGTTGCTTTTCTTTCAGGTTAAGAGTCAAGTTACTGCCAGTACATTTGAAAAATTGTTCTAACAACACTAATTGCTTCACTGCATCAAAAGTAGTTGCCTTCTCCAACCTCAACCAATTCTCAAATGCATCTGACAGCTCTCTAGCGTGTTCCTGGAAAGTACTCTCCTTTCTCTTAGGAACAGCCCTAAACTTCAGCCTATAGGTTTCTGGCTGCAACTCATACGCCCTCAGGACACCCTCTTTCAACACCTCGTAGTCAATACAAGACTCTAGGGGTAAAGCATCATATGCCTTGAGTGCTTTCCCCGTCAATCGTGAAGAAACAAGGGCTGCCCACTTCTCCTCGGGCCATTGGTGCTCCCGGCACTTCTTCTCAAAACGGAGAAAGAATTCTGTAACTCCTAACTCATCAAACACTGGAACCAACTTTAGTAGATGCGACAGGGACTGGTCATGGGGGCGACCCCCCTGGACGAAACGGTTCCCCGTTACCTCTACACGAGTTTTCTGTAGGTCAACATCGGCACAATACCTTGCAGACTCATACTTGAGCTCAGCCTCTCGCTGCTTGAGCTCAGCCTGTCGCTGCTCGAGCTCAGCCTCATGCTTTCGCTGCTCGAGCTCAGCCTCATGCTTTCGCTGCTCATGCTCATGCTCAGCCTGTCGCTCCTGCTGGTTAAGTTTGGCGAGCTCGAGCTGAAACAACATCTCGGGAGACAAACTTTGAAGAGGGGGTGCTACTATTGGGGACCCACCCCGTGAGTCACCTAGAGGCATACCCAACCGCCAGCGGACATCGGCCTGCGGGAACGTACTCGGCTCCGGAACCCGAGGGGGGCCCATGATAGGAGTTGAGTGGAATGGGGGCTGGGACGAAGGTGCCCCAGCTCCCTCTCCACCCGAACCCCTATGCACCCCACCCAGCACACAGGTAACCAGATCACCTCTTGACAAACCGCTAGTACCTGAAAACCCTAAGACCGTGGCTACACACTGCAGTCCGTACCGGTCCAGTCCCGACACCCGGTCCGCCGTCACATGCTCCTCCAAAAACCTCCGAGCATCCTCCTCATCGTTCACCACCCGAACGCCGTCTAACAACTCCACCTTTTCCACCTCCTCGCCTGTCTCTCGCACTGTGCCCTCACTATGCTCAGACCCGTCCAGTGACATGATGGAGTCAACAACAACAAATCTCAATTCAAGACAAAAGTAGCCAAACTCTCGCGTAGCTTTATTCACAAAAATATTCGAAGATGTTTTTAAGTGCAATACTAGGTCACCAATAAACTCCAACAAGTTCCATATATCCTCAAAACAATGTCCACTGCCAACACTGCGAGAAATAAATTCAACCCCAAATGGCAATAAGATTTCTCCAAAAAAAACTGCAATATTCAGTTCACTATATACTGGACTAAGGTCGCCATTTGTTACGACCGGCACAACGAAATAAACAAGGGCACTTAATATTGGACTAGAAGATAGGCTATATCTGCAACAACGGTACGCTAATTCCAAACCCTCGAACTATTAAGCCGGTGAACAAAACACTTAAACCCTTCAGAGTTAATCTACTGGATAACGGGGTATCAATTAACTGGGTTTAGTGCACTTGTACAAAGGCTTTCCGGTGACGGCAAAGCCTTCTCACAACAGGAGTACTTTACGTTAATAAAATCCTCTCAAGTAATAACAATGCTTAAATAAACTATAACAAGATTTAATAAAGGAGTATATGCTTACGTTAACTTTAGTGTGAGTCTGAACTCAACACTAAACTCTTCAATCTTCTGAAAACGTCTGATGCTCTAAGATGCTCGTCGAATATAGAACAGAAATAATACAGGAGCAGGACACCAAAGCGTGTATCTTAAATACACCAACAAGTAGGATACATATATATAAAACAAGGGAGTGCAACAACTCTGTGACAGCACTAATAATAGCCACTCAAAACAGTACTTCCTTAGCCAAAGTAACAGCCATACTGGGTTGTGCACCATGCATCAACCTAGGCTAAAATAATACATGAATAATTCCAAAAGCATACGCAGTTAAAGTTAATAAACACAATGCCGTCTTTATTACTAATAAAGTCTAGCAGTGGCATAAAAGGTACAAGGAGCCTAGGCAGAGCGCAAGCATGCTCGTAGCCTACTGTCTCCCCTGAACAGATTTCCCTTATGTTACGTAAAGTGACTAGGAGGCTCTCTTGGTAAATCCAGATCTCAAGTATCTGGTCTTGCCCTGGTGCTCCACAAAGGTCAACAAAATGAGGTAGCAAGCATACAAGCAAGAGTAGGCAAAAGCCCTTCGCTTGTATACTGCTACGCTCGCAAAGGAAAAATATGCACAAGGGTTACAGGCTACCTAGCTCCGTCGAAGTCGTACTGGCTCTGACTTGCCATATACTTAACTCAGACAACGACCAAAGATACCCTCCAATGTCTAGCATTAAATAGTAACAAAGAACAACTCAATAATTAGAAGCACCCAATAATAAAAAGACTCCATGTGACTATGACTCTAATAATCCCTAAAGCTAGTGCAAAACATTTATGTGAGAACTGGTGCTGGTAATACGACTGGCCGACTATGGAAGTCGTATGCAGAACCAGAAGGGATAAGTAATTGAATAAAGACAAGAAGTATGGAAAAGAAGAAGTTCAGAGAGAGAAACAGTAGTAAAGAGGGTTAGATTGGGGACAGATTGCAAGGGACGTCTAGGACCAAGCACAACATACCAAGCACTGAAGAGACACGCGGGAAGGATGCCCGCACCACCGAGCTAAGACAGTGGCCTCCAATCACAGACGACTACGTCATGAAGAGCAGGCGTCATATGACGCGTCATGCCCGCCGGCCAATCACGAGCGGGTGGCACAGCCCAAGCGAGGAATGCACACGTACATACACACGCACACACTACCACCTCGCTGCTCCTTCTCGCTCTCTCTCCTTGCAATTCACACTACATATCTTATACTCTATCAATGATATAAAATACTTCCAAGTGTCACAGACAAGAATAAAGACCACCACTGATCTGTCTGTGACAACATGACCACTAAGAAAGAAAGAACATCGTTCTACGATTATTATAGCCCATTTCACTGCCCTGGCGAGCGCTAGCGAGTACGAATACACTCTGGCAAGCTGGCCAGCGTAACACCAGACAGGTTACACCTACCTGATCTTTGACAGGTATAATGACAGAAGCATTAAGGAAGCAACTCGTACTGCCAGAGCAGGCCAAGAAGCAAGCAGAATACACCAGTTCTCTCTCACAACACCTCTCCCTCTCAAGAAAATCTGCCTGGCTGTCTCGCACAATAAAAGGCAGCTCATCCAACTACTCTGTGATTACTTGGAAAAACAGAATGATACCTTTCCAAGTAATTGAAACAGACTTGTCATTACAGGACCTGACCCAAAACCCATACAGATTACATAAAATACTATCACAGAGAGAAACAACCTGAAAACCACTCATGAAGAAGCAGACATTATCATACCACTGCAAGTTGTTAGAATAGCCAATACTGGGGTAAAGAGCATTCGCGATGTTTCTGATGACAGAGATGTATTTGTCCTAGTAGTACATTACAACAAGAGTGAGAAGCTGATCTGTGACTTGGTGATAGTTGGTACAAGCCCATCCCGTAAGAGTTGCAACATCAAGGCCACAGCAGAGAAACATTCTAACATAGTGGATAACATTCTTCCTGCACATGTACTATCAGGATGTGACACAGTCTCTTGCCTTCATGGCTTGGCTAAGGGAACTGTATTGAAAATGCTTAAAAGTGGAAAGAAGCTCACAAAGTTTGGAGTGCTCAGTGAAAACATGGGCGAAGTAGTAGCCCAATGCACCACATTCATTGCATCCTGCTGGAGAATCGGACATGACGGCAGTTTGCTACCAGGTTTGGTTAAAGAAAACGGCCAACCAGAAGCTGAATTCAGCACCTAAATTAAGGACTCTTCCTCCAACTACTGAAGCTTTCAACGAACATGTGCACAGGGCACATTTCCAGGCAGCAATATGGAGGAATGCACTTCAAAGTGACCTTGCAGACATAAACCCAGTCCACTACGGATGGTCAATAAATGGTGCAACACAGAAGCTAGAACCAGTTGCATTACCACCAGATGTGTCTCCAGCTCCACCTGATGTGTGAACCCACTGAGCCCCAGCGACGCACTGTTTGCGTCAGCAATGTATGTAACGCTAAACCCCAGCGATGCATAAGTCTGCGTCAGTGTTAATTACTCCGGTCCTATGGCACCTAGAGAGCTCAGATTTGTATGGGAACTGTGGAAGTATACCACACACCCTTGACGATTGTTGAAAACTCTCAAAGTCCAACCGTGTGTGTGTGAGCACGCAAAAACATGTTTTTTGGGTGTTTTTGCCTTCAATTTTTTTACTCTTGTAAAATCCGTTTTCGGGGACTCCGTAGGACCAATTTTTGACCTTTTTGATTGTTTTTTGTGGTTTTTCCTTCATTCCTAACCCATTCGCTATTGTTTCTGGAAACAAAAACAAAATCAAAACCTGCCGGTCTCTGGGTGTACATTTATTTATATTTAGCTGGGGCTCAGTGGGTTAAAGCTAATCAAATGTGGGTGTGCTACTGCAACTCCCTGCTCTAGTGCACGGTGTAGCTGCTCTAATGCCCGGATATCGTGCTCAGTCTTCTGTGCTTGTCGGGGAGATGAGGACTACGTTAACCCAAATACAATTACAGCTGTAAGAATTGAAGAAGTGGATGATGACGATGAATACAATTAGTGTCACAGGACTGCGTTACCCCAAATGCGGTTTGTAAACATTCAGAGAGATGATAGTAATGAAAAAGACAGTGATTCTCAAGTGTTATACCTATTAGAGAGCATGCAATTCTCAGACTTCATGTATAATACCAAAATACACAGTGGAAACATATTTCATGGGATTCTATGACATAAAACATATATTTTGACAAGTCTTTATGTCACCTAGGAGGAAGGTTATGATAAAAAATGCATTTTGCTGGATACGGCTGGCGGCCGTTTTGAATTTCGTATATAAAACAATTTTCCCAAAGGTGCCATAATTGCACCCGGTTGATATTCAATAAGTATCACCTAAAAAACAACTAAAAACAATAAAACGTTTGTTAGCTTCCAAATCAAGGTTCAGCAAAAATATCAATTTGGCAACTAGACTATACTTCTTGTTGGTGTAGATTGGATCCCGATGACCGGGCTGGGGGGGGCTGGTAAAGCCTCTAACCGAGACTCGCCAGCCTGGGCAGTGGCATCGAGTGTTTCTGTTTGTGAGTCGAGAACGTTGAATTCAGAAAGGTCCCGTAGATTCAGATCCGGTATCTCATACTCCATGGGTTCATGAAACGAAGCGGGCTGGTCACAGGAGCACTCATCCTCCTGATGGCGAGAAACAATACTGCTGCCCCTCTCCGATCCCAGTACTGGAACGACCTTAGGTTCAGGATGTACATGGTGTGGGATGGTAAACCAGTGAGAGTGGCCTGAGACATTGCTAGCTGTGTCTCTGGGTGCCTCCTGGCTTGACGAAGACTGATGTTCCGGCTTAGGTGGCGGAAGCTGCGCCGCTTCTTCGATGAGGAGGATCTTTTGGAGGACTTTCTCTTGTCTGTAACATCGGCCGATGAGAGTGCGGCGGCGAAGTCAGAACGTGGTCTCTTAGACGCCTGTTGAACAGTGGGCGACTTGGGCCTGGAAGAACCTCTGGGAGAGCGGGACCGATCACGCCGGGAAGACGAGGAGGGTACGTCCGGCGGACTCTTGGTCCTTGGTCGCTTTGAGTGGCGGGAGGGAGTGTCACGAGTGTCTGCCTCAAGGGGCGATGTAACTGAAGGCACTTTAAGGAAATCCTCTAATAACTGGTCATCCAACTGCAAAGATTAATGGGCCACTGTCTTACAGTACGTTACATAAGTTGACTGGATATGGACCAAAATAATCTTACACTGACCATCTGAATGGGTTAAGCATGCATTACGCAGCACTGTACATTTGGGGAAAGATTTAGAAAGCCAACGGCCACGAGGTCGATCTAAATAAGGGACACATTTAACACATAGGCGTATGCCCAATGACCGCTAAATTTTTGCACCCCAATGCCGAGCAAAAAGCAAACGCACACTTATCCAGATGCAGACCCGGGCAGGGAAGAGACATTTGGGCAAGTCTCCTAACGGTGTAGCCTCTGTTCACCTAGCAGTATAAATAGGAACCTGGAATAAGTGGACGAAGTTGTGACGTCCTATCTGGGGTTGGTGATAGGTTACAAGGCGAGATGGGTAGCGTACTGGTCAACCTAAGCTACTGGTCAACCTAAGCCTTCGGGTGAGACTGGTACCGTAGTGAGAATGGTACCGTACAGATTAACACTAAGCCTTCGTATCCAGATGTCGCCAATTGGCTAAAATACAGACTACACACACATCCACAGCCATTCCAACGATACATAAAACACTTAACATGCATTTCACGCATTACATTCCCAGTTAAGGAGGCGCGATAATAATGAGCTTAGCTCGCATTGCGTGGATTCCCCTTGACGAACAAGTAACTGAGTAACTGAGATTATGCAGATCCTTCTAGGTGTCCCAACTGCGAACCTGAGGGTGAGAAAATTCCAAGAATCAATGCTCATAAGGACACGCTAGGCTGGAAAAGCTAATATTAAAATCTCCTACAATAAAGAGAAAGAAGGACAGTCTTAGTTCCCCTTACGTTAATTACATTCCCAGAAATGTTTGTGAGTAGATCGTAGCCTATCATGTGCTACTTGTGTATATAACTTCTTACCTAAGTGACCAACACTGACCCCAGCCCGTCTTGTTATGAAAGAACTAAACCCGGCGACCAACGCTACTCTGGATCTATTGTCTTTTCTTTGCAGCGGACCAGCGCCTTGATATAAGCTATACAGATTACTGAATTTGCCTCAAGATAGGAATGGGTGAGTTCTTTTCTCGGCTCAGCCGTTATCTTCCCGGCGGCCATGGCTCCCCACTAATAACCACCAGGATAACGTTCGGACAGTACCAAGCAACGAACATTTTTCTCTGTTAAGTTTATGCGGCGGAAATATTTGTTTAATTGGAGGCGGCTAGCCGAACTCTCGCAAGAAAACAAATTGTAATTGCCGGTCAAGCCGAAATTATACCAGACGCCGTAAACAAAACAGACAAATTCCAATCTATCCCGTGCCAAACAAGGATAATCTGAATTTTAACATAGCTCTAGATATTTCCCGGCGGAAAAACCATGTGCTACAACTAGAGGCACGTTGACTAAGTCTCACTCTTTAAAAATCCTGCCGAAAGGGCCAACCCTCCAGAATGGAAAATAACAACGTGCACAAGTATGGCATAGTTATACATGAATAATATAATATCAAAAATAACACTCCCTAGCAATACGTAACACAACCTACATGAGGCCAACTAGATGGGGGCAGGTGTCGATGATATCAATTATAATAGCACAAACCTGCGATCCAGCAACGACTCGAGATAACACGTAGAAATCACAAAGCGTAGGTTGAAGAGCAGCATGCCTCCGTGCAAAACCCCTCAACTACGTGAGAAAATCCCGATGCACTAGCCCACGTGGCATACTGTTGCACATCCAAAATGGACCGAACAACAGGCCCCGGTTCACTAAAAGATGCCTCATGACTAACAGTGAACTAACAATGAGCTAGGGTAATAAAACAAGCACGTGGGAGCCTCGCCTTATCACAACGAGGACTCCGCCTAACACACTCGCCTTTACAAACGTACCCGGAAAACAGTCTCCTGGGCCTGCGAAAGGATGTTCACTGCCTACGCCTAGTCTATAAGCTACCTATCCTCAGCACTTAGCATGTACATATGAGCAAAAGACTCACCATGTCCGAGGGGAGGTGAAGAATAAAGGAGAGCTGGAGCACCCTCGAGACACGTCCGACTCAAGCGGGCCCGGGAGGAATGAGGACGTGTGATCGCTTCGATGAGGGAGGCGAAGCGTGCGGAAATATCAGACGCATGTGAAGCGCAAAGCTAAGATCAAGTTTATTACATTATTTTTGGCTAGTTTTCTAGTAGTGGTACCCAAATCATATAGGACGAATCCGTGAGTGTTTTTTTACAGCGTTTCGCTCACGATGTGTGGCAATCGTATTTTGATCTCTCCCGGGCGGGAAGTTTGAAAGACAAGCTTGAGTTCAAAGAATTACCATAAACAATGTTAAGGCGCATCGTCAATGATGAAGGGGCCACTAATAAATAAAGGACTTATAGAGAGACAATCAGCTTTATTGATGGAGTAAGTTGTAAGGCTGGAACACAGGAACACCGAAGCAAGTAGTTATATAATTGATTTATATAATTTATATAATATATATAATTTATTTGGCTAAGTGTATTGTAAAATGGGTAACTTGATTGTAGCTCAAATTTGGAGAGGCCCCTTGAAAATGTGCTTTGTCAAAAAGTCTTTCTGATCTGTCAAACCTAGTAGAACGTATGAGTTACCATAAATCTACATACAGTGTACACGTGATCAGTGCAAGATGGAGGTCAATGGTTTCCTGGTTTTCGGTAGTGTAGTGTGAGTGTAAAAGCTTCTTGTGTTGATGTAAAGAATGAACGCGACCAGAAATAAGCAATTGTTCTGATTTCACCTCCCAATTTAGTACATTGTACATATATTTTATTAGGAGTGCAATTATTTGTTATATTTAACCCTTGGCCCTCATCCACGTGAATCGTGAATTGCGTGTTTTGGAAGTTTTGTCCAAAGTGCACAGCCATCCAATTGCCTTTCTAAACTTTCAGTAATTTGGTGAAAATAACTGATAACGCGATCTCCATGACATTTTTGGTGCAAATAGCGATAAATGCTAGGAACATAGGGAATCAACACAGGCCGGAGGGGCCAGTGTATGTTCAACAGTGAGATGGTCAGCTATGTTGCGCGGAGGATTAAAAGATGTTTGATATATGCATCTCGAAAACTCCTGTGACTGGTAGTTGTATATAACATACAATATGATAGTGTTGTGTTTTATTCAAGTGATTATTGTCAGTAATGATATATAGTGAATCATAATAACATTGTATAATTTAAGCCATTTGAATTTGGAAGCAGTTACGAGAGTTACAAATGCTGAGTAAATTCTGCATATATATAATATTTGTAGATAAAACTATTAGCCCTACGAAACATGTTATTATATTCTCTTTCGCATGCAATGAGCTACACGTGCAACTATAATTCATACCAATAACCCTCACAAGAACCTAATAAATTAAAAAAAATGGAAACCGTTTACCTCACGGTTTTACATTTTTATTCTACAGTATTCATATACAAACGTATTGATGATAAACAAAGCCTGATTACACCATTGGAAATAGAGTGATAACTACTTATTTTATATAAATTAATAAAGACCTATAGTTATCCCTAAAAATGTAAACATTGAACAAGTTAAAGTTGGGAAAACAAAACAAAATTTTTTTTTGTCAGAATCAATTTTAGCTATGATCAATAAATGCTTTGTGGGGTTTCCTGTGGAAATATTCTAGATTGCCCTTTCTTCTTTCTTTTGATGAATAATACATTTAGGTAGACGCAATTATTGCGGCTGAAAATCGATCATGAAAGAAACAATTCAGTGTTGGCGCCATGTTTATGATTGCAGGGATTCATTTTCTATTACAGTATATGCATGTAAACAAAAAAACTTGATGATATAGAGTTCTTATTTCACCCATGGAAAGAGCCTGAAAAATACGTGTTATATCATGTAAATATATCTATAGTTGCTGAAATTATAACAAACATATGATGAGTTGAACTCAAAAGAACAATGACATATTATTTTGTTCGGTCAAGTTTCACTGCTCTATTTCAACAATGTTTTTGGTTTCGTTGTTGTATGAACTTCCTCTTTCATTTGATACATAAATACATTACAGAACGATAATACAGTCGACCGTCGATGTTATGGAGCAATATGGGGGAACACCTGTCCATAACTGACAAAAAGTCTGTTGATATAAACTAATACAGTAATATAATAATACAGTACATTAGGTGTAACATGCGCGGTACACAGTATATTATTGGGCGCGGTACCTGGTGGGTTACTGTAATAATATATAGAACACTGTGTAAGGGAAAGAAACAGTTCAGAACATGGATACATACATAATAATGTGTATCAAAATATGGTTAAGTGATTTATGTTAACGATATTTCATTAACTTAAGTAGAAGAAACTGGTGGAGATGACTCAGGTGTATGCTACTGCTTGAGACTGATCGATACTAGGTGTGTGAATGTAATAATTCCTGAAGTCTGATTCATTAATTATATTTAGTGTGTACTTTTTCAGAAGTTGGTCATACAAATGCTTATAGCATCATTAATTCATAATTAAGACAAAAACTTAAATTGGTTAGTCTAGCCTAACCTAACTGTCATTTCGCCACCAGTACACTTCCCTAATCTTTACCGGTACATTAGTATACGAATAAAAGCGGTTTGGTCAAGATTTCTCGGTTTATTATGAAATATAGTTTAGTAATATGGTAAGTAGGCTACCGATAATGCCATTTATGAAACCTAAACATTAGTGGTTATCGAAGCTAATTTTTCATTAAGCCATGTTCAACTTTGTTCATCACACAGTCATGGTTGATTAATACAGTAATTAAAAAGACAAAGGCTACTGGGACTGGCCGACTGAGCTGTTGACCGCACGGCAGTAGATTCGTACATGCAAAAAGACCAATATTACTTATCCGTTACTTCCGAAATCCGTAGTATCGGGACCCGTAACATCAAAATTCGACTGTATTATGCTGTAGTGTTTTAGCTTTCCGGGTCGCTAGAAGTAGCACTTGAGGCATGATTCTTGGAAAAGTATTAATTACAATTAACCCTTTTTGGTGTGGTAGGTTCTATTGGTAAGAATATGCCCTGGCGGTTATTTCCCAACTAATTCATACGTTCCCCTACCACCAACTCCATAGCCCAGACCAAATTCTATCGAATTAATTTGAAAAGATTGAGTCGAATACTCCACATAAAGTCTTCAGTCATTCATTCATTCCCAGGAATATCAACTGAGACTCCTCCTTCTCTCCCGGCATACTTTCCATTTCCTTTCTCTTAGTCTAATGCAAAAACATCATGGTTTACTTACACTTGTTCTACTGCTGTTCGCAAAAAGAGGAAGTATTTAACCATTAAAGAGCGGCGCCCGGCTATAGTCGGACAAGAGAACCAACGACTATGTGGCGGGGCCCGGCTATAGTAGCATGCAATTTTGAGCACATTATCGGCTCTGAGAGAGAGTCCGAGCGGTGGAAGGAGCGTAGGTTGACTCTGACCGTTCGGCACGGGTCCCGCGCGGCAACTGCCGTCCCCTCCACACACATCCACACTCGCTACCTCGCTACACAGGGAATTATGTAAGGAAATTATTGTATTTTAGCAATTTTGCCCTTCGGTTGCACGATCGTTGCAAGACAACCAGTGATCGTAGAAGGATGTTTCAGGTGTCATTGGAAAGCTCAATTAACGCCCTTTCGGGGATACATAATTGTATTACGCTCTGGCTCTTGTTTATGCATGAAAAAGAGTACGGAAATAAGCTCGTTTAGGGTAAAACCACCCGCTTGGCAGGTAGTAGAAGTTACTGCCTAGGCCGCTCGTAAAGTGTTAAATGGTATCATCACTTTCAAGCTCAAGAATGTTGTACTCTCTCTGTGTCTGCCCGGAATCAAGCCAAATCTGTGCTTTGATTTGCAAACAGACCTTTTATCAATAACAAATGCTTTGATCTTTCCAACTCTAGCTCTTCCCAAGGTTATGGCATCTAGGCAAAAACCTCTCCAACAATGTTACTTCCTTGTCTTTCCCTTCTCTTTTCCACTCTTGATGGTACCACCATAATTTTTCTTCTGAAAATGCTGAACTATTCGCTCAAACTTTCCCTAAAAACTCCGCCTTGGATAATTTTGGTGCTATTCCTCCTTCTCCACTCGCATCTCTCTTACATATGCCTAATATCCTTACCTCTTTTAACACAATCACTGCAGCTGACGTTTTTTCACATCCTATAAAATAAGGCTCATACTGCAGGCATACATACCGAGAATATATTTGTAATAGTTTGGAGTACCGATAAATTGGCTACTCGTTATTCAGTTTCAATTGAGAGGATATTTATGCGCCCTAAACCATTCAAAGCTAAAGTAAGTCACACCTTGAATAGCGCTCGTAGTGATCATTCGTTATGGGAATATATAATTCCAAAGAAAGTAATTATACCCTACGGTCGTAAATATCCGAACCATGGTATTGGTCTGAACTTAACTTAGTCCGAGGTGGAACCATTAACCCGGCGCGCGCGCGCAGGGTGTAGTGAACACCAAAGTTCTGGGCGGCAATATTATGCTCCATTCCTGCCTATAATCGTAAAGTTACGAAAAATATCGTTATTACTTATTCATAGGCGCTTATTTTACGTTTAATATGAAATAGTAATCCGTAACAACAATAAAACAAGTGGAATATCGATTGGATGGTCAAAATCGCGAATTATTAGCGAGCGGTGCATTCATCAACTGTGAGCCAGCCGGCCTCACACCCTCTTCTCTCGAGGGCTGAGGCAGTACTGAACTACTCCCTCACACTCTCCCAGTCTCTACCTTACGTAACACACATGACCACACCCTGGAACCGGGTTGCAGATATCGGCATGATAAATACACCAATAAAGATGGTAATAAGAGGAAAAATAGTTGATAATTGAAGGGGGAGGGGGGAAAGGGGGGAAGGAGGGGATTTTGACAGATGTGAAGGAGTGATATGAGGTATGGAGCAGAAAAGAAAAACAATTTAAGTGCTACTGGGACCTTTTAAAAGTTTTTTTTTAGGCCTTACCTCTTAAGAGGATCCTCACCCTTGCCCACCAAAACCTCTTAAAAGTGTTCTCACCGTTCCCGGGTTAATATGACGGAATAATAATACCCGAGTTTAAAGGTTTATAAAATAATGTCAGAAATTTTGATTAACTGTCAAATTATTCCAACCCCATAGTATAAAACAAAATCTATTATACAACAGGTAATACAAGCCGAGTTGTTTGAACCAATCCGACCCGCTTGTTGCCATACTCTTCCAGGAGGTTCTAGGCTTGCCACCCATAGTAAGGTCACTGTGCTCCCTGCATTCGTTGCAGGAGGGTGTGTGTCTAAGCAATAAGTGTTTTAGAAGCTGAAATACAACAAAAAACAGTGCTAATTATACATTTATCTGAGACAGCTATACATTAGGTACAAATGTGAGGTTCATTTCATGTTACAGAACATCACTCATACCGTCTAACGAAGATATTAGTTGATAAAATTACTTGTTATATCATCGAGCTATCATGAGCATAAGGATTCGAAAGAGGGAGACAGAGAGGGCATTACTATGCCTCTTTACAAATCGTCACTATCCCTAGGGTAGGAGAAAATCGTCTCTTTTTAAAAAGTAAGATGTGCATTCCATTCCATTCATTATTACCTACGGTAGCATAACATATTCTAATATAAGTTAATCGAGTATACAGTATAATAACTAAACCAAACATAATGGTATATTAGCCTATTCTTACCAAAAATTATCTAATCTAAACCAAACAAGACAAACCTAAACTAATATAACCAAACTTGATTTAACTACCTATACCTATCCCACATTATTAATATAATTCCAATACAATTGAAATATACATTCCATTTGTATGGTATGTCATTATGAATGCACAATACGCGATCATTTAATAGGACCGATCAATATAATTCAAAATCCTTACTAATTCTGCCTGTCAATCTTGGATGGCATCACTTAACAAACGTAAACTTTTGAATGAGCTCAACAATCATATGTGTCTCATTTTAGTCACTTATCACGTGACTCGAACACAAAATCCACATCTATGAAGGCACCTACTAATCACTGACGATGATTCCAATATTCACTCACTACTATTGTTGAGATTTTTGTCCACAGACATAATGTCCCAGGAGAAATGTTACTTATCATTAATTTGAACAATATGTCCTCTCGTTCCATAGATTTTTTTTTTTTTTCGCTACAAGAAGTCATTCTTCATCTTCAAAACGTTGTTTACAGAATATTCAGTAGTCTAATCATATGATAACAAGGAATCGTTTTAGTGAAGCTTTTTTTAGACATAGAGAGTTCATTTATTATGAGACTTTTTTCTGTATTTATCTAAAATTCCTTGTTGTTATTTAGAATAAACAACCTGATAAAGTATCATCGTACTGAAGGGGTTAATGCTTAGATGCACAGTCCTAGGGCCTGTTAAGATGACATGGGAAACTCTTTCCAGGACATTATAGTATATTATGTTCACGTATAATATTTTAGATATTTATTTGCTCTAAAAAGCCTGCACACAGAATAGGGTGATTATATATTACTTGCCAAGCTTCTATTTGTTGGTCAGAAAGTGCATGTAGTACAATTTTAGAGAAGAAAAAAAAAAATAATTTTAAATTGCTTTGATGGAAATGTATATCATCAATAACATCATAATATAGAATGCTAGCAGCTCACTAAATGTGGGTGGCTTGTGGATATTCGTTGAATTTCAGGATATTAAAATACAGATTATTCATACCATTTTCAAGATAAAAAATCAACCTCTCAGCTGCACCCTGGCATCTTCTTAACCCTCTCCGACATATGACGCGATTTTGAGCCTATTGGGGATACTTTAAAGCTTTTGTTACCATCAGGGGTATTTAGAAACCTTTAGTTTAGTTACTTCAATCTCTGCAGTTGTCTTTGAGTTAGGTGTGGGCAGAAAACTAATTTTGGAGAGGTAATTATAAGAGTGAGAGAACTCTATTTCTTATTGCTAATCTGGCAACCTCTGCGTCATATGAGCGTGAAAGGGTTAATGTCATAAATTATTATTTGTTTGCACTTTACAACATTTGTTTGCTTAACCTATAAACTAATATTTTTGTTTTTGCAATCAATAGAAGAGCAAGGTTATGGTCTTCGAAAGGGGCGAAGTCAGAGAGTGTGAGGTGAAGTTGAACGTTCAGGCTATGGAGATCGTCAGCTCTTTTAACCCACTGAGCCCCAGCTAGTTATTAATAAATGTACCACCAGGGCCCAGCAGGTTTTGATTTTTTTTTTCTTCCAGAAACAATAGCAAATTGGTTAGGAATGAAGGAAAAACCACGAAAAACCGATCAAAAAGCTCAAAAAATGGTCCTACAGAGCCCCCGAAAACGGATTTTACATGAGTAAAAAATTGAAGGCAATTTTCCAAAAAAAAACATGTTTCTGCACGCTCACGCGCACGCGATTGGACTTTGAGAGTTTTCAACCATCGGCATGGGTGCGTGGGATACTTACACAGTTCCCATACAAATCTAAGCCCTCTAAGTGCCATAGGACCGAAGTAATTGGGACCGACGCAACTGTTGCGTCGCTGGGTTCTGGTGATCGAACATTGCCGACGCAACACGTGCGTCGCTGGGATCCAGCGGGTTAAGTATCTGGGCAGTGTGTTGAGTAAAGATGGGACTATGGATGAAGAAGTGCGGGAGAGGCTGCAACAGGGGAAGAGGGTTGTAGGAACATTGAAAGCAGTAACAAGAAATAGGGTGGTCAGTATGGAAGTGAAGAAGTCCTTGCATGACAGTGTGGTAAATCCGACACTAACTTACTGAAGCGAAGCATGGACATTCGGGAAGAGACTCAGACCAAGAGTGAGAGGGCTGGAAATGAGTTACTTGAGAAGTGCGTGCGGAGTTACATGGAGCGATAGACAGACGAATGAGGAAGTAAGAAGGAGGTGTGGTGTGGAGGTAGATGTACTGGAAAGTGTGAAAAGGAACAACTTTAGATGGTTCGGCCATATGGAATGCATGGAAAGCGAGATAATGACTAAGAGGGTGTACGAGAGCGAGGTGGAAGGACAGAGAGGGAGAGGTGCACCGAAGGAGAGGTGGAAGGATGGAGTGAGGAAGTATATGAATGAAGGCGGTGCTGGTTGGGAGGAGGGGCGTCGGCTGACTGGGGACAGAGGTGCATGGGGGCGGTTTTTTCGTGGCCACCCCTTCGGGGATCACGGCGTCAGGCAATAAATAGATAGAATAATATATACAGTATATATTTAAACATAAGAAGCTGTAATATTTTCAATAAGCGCAAAATACGAATACTGAGTATGGAGGAGTTTGGGGAGTATAAGAATGAAAGATTAGTTTAAGGGTTGTCAAGGCAGGAAAATTCCAGAAAGATATTACAAGCAAATAACTTAATTTCGCAAGAAATAAATTGACATTAGGAGTACCGAAAACTAAATTGTATGTCATTGTCCGACCATCATTCGTAAATTAACCACAAGCTAAATGCCTGGTTTTGTGTTTGCTAACTGGTAGTTAACCTATCTTATTCAGCAGCGTCTAGCTAAAGGTGGACACAATATCTCAAATACTAAACCTAGTCACTAGTACTTGCCAAAGACGAACCGTTCATAGTGATCTGTACTGAAGGATAGTTAGGTATTTAATTATAATCCTTATTATATATTTAGCTCTAACTCTATTAAACCACCATCCCGCCACTAATCCCTCACCCCTCCTCGCTACCTCCACCACCAAACAGCTCTCCACCCATACCATACCACCTCCACACCTATCCCTTGTTCCACCTCCTTGTGGCTTGCAGGATAGAAACGAGAAGACCTAGCCCGGTGACGGGCAGGATTAATTAGTTAGTTAAAATAGGACTTTAGAGGTTATCAACCCTATTGGATTATTAAGAAAGCACACTGTAAGTCAAGAATAATGTCAGGACTGGAGCCTCTCTGCGAAAACTCAAGTCCCTTCTCACGGGAAGGAAGGTGGATAACTATATATGGCCGCGACTGTACATAGAGGAAAAGGTCAGAGGGTGGGTAAAGGAAAATTGGACAACTGGTTAATGTTGCTATAACGGAAACACAGGTTGTTTATTCGGCATTCAGGTATGGGATCAAACATCACTTGAGATTCTTGATGTGTACCGTGGCAAGTGTAAGTCCACTTCTCCAACCAATGGTAGAAACCATCAGAGAGCAACTCATCCCAGCATGAGTAAACTCCCATACCCCAATTACATTAAAACGCAAATTACTCGCACTTCCTTCTAGGTTGGGAGGGCTTGGAATTATCAACCCTATGACACGAGCAGCAATTAAATACCAGAACTCGTTCAAGATAACAAAATTCCTGACAAGGCCGAGATATACAACATCGAAATCAAACAAAACATAAAAAACACCTTTTACCGAGTTTACCAAGAAAAATCCAGATAGCTCAAGATACAGGTGTTTCAAACTGACTGACAAAACTACTGATCAAGGCAAAAGGATTCGACCTTTACAAACAAGCATTTATTTATGCCATTGCACTGAGGGTACAAATGGCCGATTGAAAGATTGCCCAACTGATGGGTATATGGAGTCGACAACAGTGAAGACTATACCAAGATATGCAAGAAGGGAAGGTTCATCGGCATCACGCACGATGAAGTGAGAGACTTTTCGGCAAACATGCTGAGGGAGGTGTGTCATGATGTGGCGTGCAAACCAACAATCATCAAATTCAATGGTGAGCACATGCAGCACAAGACGGCGAGAACATCAAATGAAGCACAGATAAATAGCGGAGTGGTCTTGCCACTGGACTGGTAATCCAATGGACCCGGGTTCGAATCCCAATACGTCAATGGGAAGATATTATTGGGATGGAATTTGTGTTGTACCTAGTATCAGTACATTACCACAGCACACCGAAATGCTGCCAAATAAATACCCTCATTGTTCCCTGATTAAATAGCATTGTATGAATATTCCCATATTCAAAAATATGCTACAGGGGGGCAATGCCTAGTGAGTTAATTGCTCAATAAGTGGCGTTCTGAGAGTGAGGGTCTGAGCCTGGGGGATGAGACTGTGAAGCACAGAGGCGGAGCAGCTTCAGAGATGGAGTTGCTTCGAGCCGTGAAGCTTCGCATGTCTCACTCCCTAGACCGGAGCAAGACCTCACGGGCCTCACCGTGTTCAGCTGTAGAGTTTAAAGGCTATCAGCCTATGCCCGAGAGGGAGTAGTTGGAATATAGAAAAACACAAACAAATAAAATAAAAGGCAACAAACTATCCCAACTGATCCTCTTAGCTACCACATACCCTTCCTAAGCTTAATACATTTGCTAAAGTTGCCAGAATAGGATGAAAAGGACGTCACCGGTACTGGATGTGTTAAAAAGGGATATACTCAAATAAGAGTTGTTGAAGTTGAACATTACCCTAGGCTACACAAAAATAATATATAAATATATATAATACAATAATAAAGATAAATATCTATCTATCTATCTATCTATCTATCTATCTATCTATATGCTCAGGCCCAATCCCCATTTTGGGGGTAGCCGACTCAAGACAGAGCAAGAACAGGGAAAACACAAAAACAACATAAAACAAAAAATAAACACAGATAAAAAACACAAACTCACACACATCCAGGTCACCCAGGAGAAGACCCAGAGACCAGGGTTACCAAGGTCGCTCCAGCACTCCCCCGGCCCCTGACCACCCGGAGAGGTTCCGATCTCGGCAGGCAGACATGCAGCGGAGCCAAAGCCACAAGCCCTCCCACCACACTTCCAGGCACACCCTTCATATTAATCGTCCCCCCGGGCCAGGCGCCTGATGGACTATTATCTAGTCGAACTTGCGCCCGACCCCTTACTCCAAATGACCACGTGTTCACTCAACTATTCACAAGCATTCTCCATTCACTCCTGTCCAGATAAATATACAATGATATATACTAAAATACAAACCTGGAGTTACAGTTTAATTGTTTCGTATGTTTCAGTGCTCCACGTTTAAGGGGAGGTATTACGTTTTTCGGGACCCCCTTAACCCTCATGATCAGCCCCATTAGTTATGAGATTTTAAGACGTTCACCTCATTAGTTTGACGATTTAAAAACCTTTCGCTCCATTTGTTGTCAATATTAAGACCTTTAGTGCCAATTAAGTGTCTATGTTTTCCTGGCGAGCGGTAGCGTGCCTGTCATTTTAACCTGGACATTTGCTTTTTCTTGAAGAGGGGTCTTGGGGGTGTTTTTTTATGCTTGATTGAATAAATAGATAGACCAAAGAATAATATAACGTCTCAAAGGTCTAAATTCGTTTGGCTGTTTTTGTTAGAATTGTAAGTAGCCTATTCAATTTACAATACATTATCTCATAACATTATCACTGGTAACCATCACCAGTGGATAGCTAATACTACAAACCTTACATTAGTTATAATATATATATATATATATATATATATATATATATATATATATATATATTATTGTTAAGCTTTTCAGTACCGGCGACATCTTTTATATTTTATCCTAGCTATATTTATACAATTTTGTGCAGTTTAAGATGGATCTGTGATAGTATACTGTATAGGGTTAAGTGAGATAGTTCGATGCCTATTCATTTGCTGGAGGCCCTTTTTTAACTGAATGAAATCGTCTAATACTAGCCAGAATACATAGACGGCATCTGCACTGAAAGAGTTAACTAATAAAGGTCCTCCATGCTGCACTATCATTGTGTTATAACAAACCTTACTGTATATCCAATAAACAGAATGCAGCCAGAACAATCATCCATTGAATTATAAATAATAATTAGCTCTTTGGTACAGGACAGGTCTATTTTGATCCTTCCTGTTTGGAAATTTTAAGACATTACACCTCATTAGTTTGGCGATTGTAAGACGCTTCACCCCACTCAAGTGCCGATTTCTGTTCTGGGCGAGCAGTAGAGAGCCTGTAACTAAAAATAAATTGTACAAATATGTATACAAAGTTAGCTTGAAGGGGGTCTGTGTGGGCATATTGAAGGGGGTCTGTGTGGGCATATTGAAGGGTGTCTGTGTGGGCATATTGAAGGGTGTCTGTGTGGGCATATTGAAGGGTGTCTGTGTGGGCATAGTGAAGGGTGTCTGTGTGGGCATATTGAAGGGTGTCTGTGTGGGCATATTGAAGGGTGTCTGTGTGGGCATATTGAAGGGTGTCTGTGTGGGCATATTGAAGGGTGTCTGTGTGGGCATATTGAAGGGTGTCTGTGTGGGCATATTTATACTTTGACGGAAGTCTGGGAAGGCGTTTTTTGTTTTAGCCTAGCTGAAAACATAAAATACATTGCTCGGAAATGTCAAAAGCTAGCAAAATCTTCAAGAAAAAGCGAATACTACCCCCCTAAGGGCATATTGAATGAAATGAGCTGATTTATTTGTTTAGTGTTTAGATTTATATAATATTTGTTTAGTTTCCTCCCTAGACCTCCATCAAGCTGTACAAAACACCCCTCAGACCTCCCTTCAAGGCATTTGTAATTTTTTCGGTAGAAAAATGTCCCGGCCGAAGGCCAGTTACTCTTAACATTACAGGCTCGCTAACGCTCGCCAAGAAAAAATCGACACCTAAATGGCGAAAAGGTCTTAATATTGACACAAAAATGGGGCATAAATCCTTAAAATCGCCAAACTAATGAGCCGAACGTCTTAAAATCTAAAAAATCAATTGGGCTAAGCAGGAGGGAGGAGGCGTGCCAGAAAAACCAGCCCATCTCCCCTTAAGTGGTAATATCCTAATGAACAAGCCTGACGATACAGTACATACTCATCAAAAACGAATGTTGATGCAATTATTGATTTACTATGTTCTAATTATGACACACACACACATGTATAAATATGATTTAAGATTAAAATTTTGCCCGTAGTATAATATCTGACTTAACTGAATACTATCTAGTCTTAAGCTTTACTAGGATAGTTTGCTTATTGTAGAGGGTTTTGATTATTTTGGCCATTCTCTAGCAATGCATTTTTAGTTTGCCCCTAGACTAAAAAATATGGCCTCCCTAGTCCCCCTTTACACTTTTAACACACACACACAGCTCATCAGGCTGCCATTCTTTAATAAACCGGTAATTATTATTATTATTATTATTATTATTATTATTATTATTATTACACATACACCAGATAAGTTTCAAGCTAAATATGTATACATGTGATCGAATAATGTCCCGGCGAAGGCTGCATTCTCCTACAATGCAGGCTCACCATCGCTCGCCCAGATAAAACCCGACACATGAATGGGGTAAATTGTTTTATAATCGCCAGAAGTAATGAGGTGAAGAGTCTTAAAATCTCCAAATTAATGGAGTGAAACTGGGAGAGTAAACAAAAGACTGGCCAGATAGTGTTAAGGGTCCTTTACTAACCCAAGAACGGCGTGCCATTGGTTTTTAAAAGTGCGCGCCAAGCGAGCGTATTTTGCTTCATTCCCGCCTAAAATCGTCATTGTCAGATAAATATAGTTATTACTTATTCATATGCGCTTATTTTACGTTTAATATAAAGATATTAACATATAACGGCAATAAAACAAGTGGGAATAGTATTTGGGGGGGTGAAAAAGACGAATTATTGCCGACCATCCAGTAATGAGGTGAGAGGAGCACGAGACATAAACCCTCCCTCTTCCAGGCCTGAAGGCAGACTGATGTCTCTCTCTTTGAGACATAGACCCTCCCTCTTCGAGGCCTGAAGGCAGACTGATGTCTCTCTCTTGCTATCTTTTTCTTCCCACGTTCACTCTATGCGTCCCTGATGACCTTGGAACCGGGTGAGAGATATTGGCACGGTAAATAAACCAATAAACAAGGGAATAAGAGGAACAATAGGTGATAATTGAAGGGGGGGGGGTTTGACACATGTGGAGGAGTGATAGAAGGTATGGAGGGGAATTATCTCACTTAATCACATATTCCTTTGTTTTGAGTGTTTGGGGTCTTTTAAAAGGCATTTTTTTTAGGCCTTGGATCTTAACTCCTTCAGACTCATATGACGCTAGGGCGTCAAATGGAACTTATGCCAAAAAACTCATATGACGCTAGAGCGTCATATGGACTTATCTACATACCTCTCTAATAAGTTATATGACGCTCTAGCGTCATATGGAGCTCAGTAAGTCCGATAAGTTAGATGACAATCTGTCGGTTGGTGGCAACCCCAGGTTTCTCCGACAATTCTAACGGTGAGCAGTGTGGTTTTGACAGTTGTGTGGTGCAGTGGCAATGATACCGGGCTCCCGCCTCCGTGGACTTACTGGAACATAATATGTCTGAAGGAGTTAAGAGTCCCGTCGCCTTCGCCCAGTAAAACCTCTTATAAGTCTCCTAGCCGTTTCTGGGTTAAGAAAAAAATTGCTTTCATGTCATAGTGCTAGTCGTAATCATAGATAAACAACATGTAGAGATTCCGTAGCTAGGCAGGACTGTCATTATTATGATAATAATTATGATAAGTTTAGCAATTGTAATCCCTAGCCCTTTATAAGTCTGGGAGAGTTGGAGCAACTGAGCTGCTTTACTAGTTGACTTCTTCCAAATGGAAGAAAAATGTGTTTGATTGATCGATTCCTTTTTCGCAATCCTCAATACGTCAATTTTTATTCATCAATCTGCCCAGTTACTTAAATGAGCAGACATTTTTCATTACCAGACCATTCAACTTCACCTCACACTCTGGGATGGAACCTGGGATTTCTAAACCTTCATAATGAATATACTGCTCTTCATTTGATTACTCGTTGATTTTGAGAATTTTCATAAAATGAGTTACCTGAGGAAAAGCAAATTAGGATATTTTCACTTAAGTTTTCCAGCAGCGAATTGCCTTTAAATGCTACAAAATGCCTTTTTGTTTGTACCCATCTACTTAATACTGCGATGGGATTGAGATTGTGTTAAGTGTAGTTGGAATTTCCCCTATAATCTCTATACAATTCACATCATACTTATGCATACTTCTATGCAACAATTTATTCAACAAATTTAAATGTTATTGGATCTTTTATTTGTATTGAACACGAATGAACTATCCTCAGACGAATAAGTTTCTCTGTAAACAGTCACAGAAATAATCTGAAGCAAAGGTGTGTGATGTCTCCATGGTTGTTCAGTATACAGTATATGGATGGAAGTCATGTCAGAAAAACAGGGAAGAGCAGTGGATGTTGGAATACCCTTGATAAGGGAATCGGGTGAGTGGAAGCTGACTGCGCTACTGTTTGCTGATAATACAATTCTGATGAGGGATAATGAGTGGAAGTTGCAGGGTTTGGTAAAAATGTTTGGATATGTGTGTGAGAAACGGAACCTGAAGGTCCATGTGGTGAAAAATAAAGTTATGGTCTTTGAGAAGGATGCATTCACAGAATGCGAGGTGAGGTTGAATGGTCAGGTAATGAAGAATACTTGCTCATTTAAGTATTTGGGCAGTGTGATGAGTATTGATAGGAGTATTGTGGATAAAGTGCAAGCAAAAAATACAGGGAAAGAGGGTGGTAAGAACACTGAAAGCAGTGACAACGTGGTGAGCATGGAAGTAAAGAGGGCATTGTATGATAGTGTGGTAATCCCGTCATTGATGCACAGAATTGAAGAGTGGATGTTGTTGGAGACACACAAATCAAGAGTGAGAGGGGTGGAAA
This sequence comes from Paralithodes platypus, assembly GCA_032716605.1. NCBI lineage: Eukaryota > Metazoa > Arthropoda > Malacostraca > Decapoda > Lithodidae > Paralithodes > Paralithodes platypus. Next base: position 42,923,233 of record CM064492.1, on the reverse strand, counting down.
TTAGTTATTTGAAAAATGTGTGTGGAGGAACATGGAGAAACAGACAGATGAAAGAGAATGTGCTAGAGCATTGTGGTATGAATGTGCTGTGCTACAGTGTGAAAAGGAACACCTTGAGGTGGTTCAGTCATAATTATGAAGCTTATGGCAAATGAGATGATGACTAAAGGAGCATATGAGAGTGAGGTAGAAGGGCACAGAGGAAGATGAAATCCAAGAGTTAGGTGGAATGATGGGTCTGAGAGATACAGTATATGAGTGAAAGTGCTGATAAGAGGTATGCCGACTGACAGAAGACAGAGGTGCATGGAGGATATTAATTCCTGTTCAGTGTCACCCAGTAGGGATTAGGGCATCTGACAATAGATAGATAGCCATAAATATATAATTAACTATTATCGATGAGAGTCTTAGTGAACTAACTTTTAAGTCATTTATTACTAGAAGTATTTCTTGAACTGAACAAAATCATCAGCTAAAAAATGGAAATATATTTGAAAATCTTCACATATACAAATGACATTATAGTCACAGTTCTAACCCTTTTCATTCAAGGAATGTATTATAAATTAAATATAATGGTCTGAATGTGACAGGAAGAATATACTTATAAAGTTACTGGATAATATAAGCTATGTTGTTGAAACATAAAGACTACTCATAATGATAAGGCCAAACATATAGACCACTAACCTCTATAACTCAATAATGTTTAGAGTAATAGAATTAATATGTCTACCATTGGGAAGAGTCAGTCAGAGAGTAGGTGTGGACATTTACAGCCCATTTGCTCCAGCCCTTTTTGAGAAACAGGTTTGGGGTCACGATTTGTGGCCTACTTGTTTTGACTGGACTATAGTAAAGTAGCATTCATGGGGTCTACGGCAATTGGTAATGTAATCTTTAGTGTGCGGTACAGATCCTGTAGTAAGAGAAAGCGGTCAGGATTTCTTTGGATGTCTTTTGGTGCCATAATTATCAAAGAACAGGACGATATTTCATTATATTAATCATACAAAATTGATATCCAAGTGCCTACTGTGTACCAGTATTGCTGAATATCTACTATAGGTATGGATATATTTTATTGTAAATATATATAGAAAAAGAGTGCTCCATAAAATAGAGAAAATATCTGTCATTAAGGCAACCTTAGCAGTGGAATGCATTCAATCATGTTCATAAATGACATGTGAATAAGACGCTTCATCCCATTCAGGTGTCAATTTTTTTCTGGGCGAGCAGTAATCAGCTAATCAATCAATGGGGGCATACACCGTTGACAGCACGTAGCTGCACTCACCCTCCGACTCCACCACCGGGGGATCCTCCCGAGTGAGACTCCAGGAATCAGCTCTGCGCATATCAATTATCCTATCGAATGATTGGCCGACTTGCCTCAGCCATGAGTTCCATGGTCTTCCCCTGGGCTTCCTCCAATCAAGGTTGTCTTCTTTAGAGACCACCTGGTGAGCAGGGTCTGCTTCAGGGACCACATGCACATATAGCCGAAGCTGGCGTTCATGGACCATGCAACTAATATATCTTGAATCACAGAGTATTCGCTGGTTTGAGATGTAATCACGCCAGTGATAGCCCATGATCCTGCAAAAAAACATTGAGTACCAAAGGAGTTGATGCAACCCTTCAATTCACTGTTAAGTATCCATGTCTCACATCCTCATAATAAGACAGGGAGCACCCGCCGCATGAGGATCCACAGCTTCGTCCTTCTGCACAGGTATCGACAACGCCATATACATTTGTTGAGTGAATCCATAACTCCATATGCTAAGTGGAGGTGACAATTAAAAAAAAAAAATCTATGTGTATGAAGGATACAACAGGCAGGTTGCCTGTTACGAGAGTTTCCCCCAAAGCCAAAAGAGTGAACGTGCCAAATTCAAGGGACGTTGGGGTCAAAATGCCTGGACACATGAAGTTTAAAGCAGCTTAAATCATAGGATGAAGAAAGATTGATTAAGGGAGAGAGTTCCAGTGTTCACTTATTAAGTAGAAGAAAACTGAGAAGCCTTGCTTATTCTTGGGTTGGACAGCTGGACAGAATAGGAGTTGGAATGTGTTGAAAGGTGGATGCCTCGCACTCGCCGCAAGGGAGGGGGTATGCACTGAGAGAGCTCTGAGAAACACAGATTGTTGTAATAGCGATAGAAGAGCAAAAGCGATGCAACACTGTAGTTGTAGAAAGAGATTGTAGGGAACTAGTAAGAGGAACTGAGTTGATGAGGCAAAATGCTTTTGACTCTACTCTTTCGAGAAGTGTGGTATGAGTGGAACCTCCCCACACATAAAAACAATCCTAATGCATAGGCGCACTGTACCCCAATACAGAGTGAGAAGTTGTACGGGGGTGAAGAACCCACGGAGACAGTTGAGCACACCTAAATGTTTTAGCAAGAGTGGTAATATGATTGTTTCAAGAAAGGTTGGAGGTAAGAGATGCACCTAGAATAGTGAGAGAAGATGAAAGCTTGATTTGTGTATTGTTGAAGAGTAGTTGATAGTCTTGCGGTAGATTGTGACGGGTAGATAGAGGGAGAAATTGGGTCTTAAGAGACATTGAAATTAACAAGATTTTCTCTGGCCCAATCAGAAAAATTGATAGATCAGAAGATAGGTGTGCCATGGCCATGAGTTTTGAAGTTATTGCATGCTGGGTTCTTGTGAAAAAGTAGTTGAATAGTGCAAGGTAGTGTCATCAGCATATGAGTGGATAGGACCAGAGCTACAGTTGAGGAGATCGTTAATGAATATTAGAAAGAGAATTGGAGACAGGACTGAACCCTGAGAAACAGCGGAATTGATATTTTGAGGAAGTGAGCGATGGCCATCCACAAATGCAGTTATGGAGTGGTCTGAAAGGAAATTTGAGACAAAGGCACAGATAGAGGAATAGAAACCGAAGGAGGGTAGTTTGGAGATTAGAGATTTAAGCCAGACTCTATTGAAGGCTTTCGATATGTTTATCATAATAGAAAAAGTGTCTCACCGAAGTCCCAAAAGGAGGAGGACCAAGAGTTAGTAAGATAAGCAAGAAGATCACCAGTAGAGTGGCGCTTAAGGAAACCATACTGGCGATCTGAAAGTAGATTACAGGAAGATGTATGCTTAAGATATATTGAATTAAGAATAGTTTACAACATTTTAGAGATGCAAGAAATGAGAGCAATTGAATGATAGTTGGAGGGTTGAGAGCGGTCTCCCTTCTTTGGGATAGGTTGAATGAGAGCAAACTTCCAGCTAGAAGTAAAGACAGAAACGAAAGAGTTTGCTTAGGCAGGGAGTCCATATGGAAGAACAGTTTTTGAGTACATACCATCCGATATGTATGCCATCTTATTATTATGCCCAGAGAGGGCAGAGAGTATATCCTTAGAAGAGATTATAATATTAGGCATAAGTAAGTGAGATGGGGGTGGAGAGGGAGGAGTAGCACCAGAATCATCCAAGGTTGAGTTTGTAGCAAAAGTTTAAGCAAAGATTTCAGCTTTGTCAGAGGAAGAAGTGACGGTGGTACTGTCAGATGGATAAGAGAAGGGAAAGGCGAGAAAGTGAAATTGTTGGAGAGGTTTTTATGTTAGTTGGAAAGTTCAGAGCATTTGTTATTGATGAAAGAGTTTTTGGCGAGTCGAAGGACAGATTTGGTTTGATTCCGGGCAGAGATATATAAAGTACGGGATTCTTGAGTTTGAAGGCGATGGTACCATTTGAATGCTTCCTCCTTTTTGTGGACAGCAGTAGAACAAGCGTGAGAACACCAAGATTGTTACGAGTTAGTTTAAGAGAAAGAAAATGGGATGTATGCTTCCATGCCAGAAAGGATTACCTCAGTAATGCGCTCGCCAGTCTCTGAGGGTCCCCAGCCACGGAAACAAAAATAATTTCATGGGAAATCAAAGAAGTATTGCCGAGGAGTCTCCCAGTCAGTAGCCCCACAAGGCCATGAGCGCTACCGGCTGATGGAGTCAGAAGGCCGTACTGGAGAGACAGGACAGGTGACTGAGATAAGGTTATGATCGGAGGAGCCCAACGGAGAGAGAAGGTTTACAGTCTAAGCAGAAGGATTAGAGGATAGAAATAAGTCAAGGATGTTGGGCCGATCTCCGAAGCAGTCCGGGATACGGTAAGGGTGCTGAACCGAGGCCACCGAGAGTACCAGGCCGCGTCGACCATACTGTGACGTCAGCAAGGTGGTGCTACATTCACGGACCGCTCTGTCTCCCAAGTCTATAATTACTCTCCCTTTTATATTTTATCAGTTGAGTTTTAAATTAAAGTACACATAAAACAATATTTATCTTTTACTGTGTACGCAAAATTATATTATTATTTATTATTATGCCGATATTATAACAACATCCTTTGGTATTTACTGTAAATAACACTCATACCTTGAAAAAGTATTTGTACAAGATGAAAACGTATTACAAGTATATCACTATTACTTTTTTCCTATTGGAAAATATAATACAAAATGCTTTTATACATTACTGTATTTTATACACAGCCAATAAAGAGAGCCTTACTGGAGAGCCAATATAAGCGACATCCACTATTATTCGTGAAAAAATTCATATAAGAAACGAACTAAATGTATTACTAAATAAATTAATATAAACATATAATTAATGTAACACACAAACACACATATAAAGGAATTACCTTTGTACTAGGCCTAATCCAATCTCCGTTCCGGGATTATACTTTTTAAATCCATTTCCCTTACTTAACCACACCTGCAGACACACTCACCTTCACAATCACAATCACACACACACCTGCAGTCACACACACACACACACTCACAAACACACACACACAATACAATAATTATACAATACAGTACACATAGTCTAGTTGTCTAGGGTTTGAAGCTTTCTCTTCATGCCAACATTCTTACTAGCTCTGGTAGCTGCTGGGATGTTATTGTCTTTAGCACAGTAATTATTTGATATTGCATTTGTAGAAGCATATACCACCATATTTTCTATTTTGTCGGTGTTATGACCATTTTCACACATATAATTAGGGAACAGGAGATCAACATCTGCTAAAGCCGTAACTGTGTGCTGTGTTGCTATATTTCTTTGGCTAGTAGCATTTCGAAAGGCAGGAAGTTGAACATGTTTTTTAATAACAATATAGTTATACATGACCATGTTGGCTGTCACACTATCTGGGTAAATAAGAGAACCTCTGCTAATTCCAGCAATGTAACTTAGATTTTCAGGGATGGCTTCACCACTAGGCTATCTGAACACGTAATAATTTCTTTACATGCATTACATTTAATTTTCTTTATCACAGAGTAACAGCAATAGCCAGCTAAATAAACTATCACTGGGATGATGTCTTTACACCTATCAATATCCTCCTTACAAACTTCAACATTCGTATGACATAAACCAAAATAAATTTCCTCATCTGTTTTTACTTCTTCATAATTAATGTCTTCAAAATTCCTTAACATGGCCTTCTTGTCGAGTATGGGTAAACTTAGTTTTAACAATGACATCATCCGTATCTTCTTTTCACACTCATATATTTGGCGTACATAAATATTGTAATTTCCTCCTGCTAACTGCCGATAGGGACCAAATCTTGCTTCCAAATGGTCTGTTTGAAATGTTCCTGTTAGTATGTAATCCATCTTCATTTCTGTTATGCAATAATTTGTAATTTCTCAAACAGACACACACACACACACACACACACAAGGACACACGCATTACTCACACACATACAGTACACACACACACACACGCACTCACTCTCACTCTGTTTTTAACTATCTTAACTATATCTATCTATCAATCTATCTTTCTAACTATCTATAGTATCTATAATTATATTTAACTATATCTATCTATCAATCTCTCTATAATATCCTCCTTACAAACTTCAACATTCGTATGACATAAACCAAAATTAATTTCCTCTTCTGTTTTTACTTCTTCATAGTTAATTTCTTCAAAATTCCTTAAAATGACCTTGTCGAGTATGGGTAAACATAGTTTTAATATAGGCTACTTATAAAGTATTTAGAAGGGGGGAAATAATTTGGAAACACAGCGCGATCTTCCCCATATCTCACTCAAATTTATACTGACCTGTGAGGGTAGTGCAAAACTGAACCCTACCTTTGCCTACGTCACAGAATTTAAAGGTCCCATCCGTGCGGCCTGGTACTCTCGGTGGACTCGGCTGAACTAACTGTTCTAGTTAATTTAGGATTGAAAACATTTAGGTTTGTTCACCAGGTTGATCAGTGAAAAGAGAGGAGAGCCATGGGAGGTGGTGAACATTGAATTCTCCTAAGATGGAGATTTCAGAGAAGGGAGAGATGGATAGAATGTGTTCCACTTTGGAAGTAAGAGAATCAAAGAATTTTGGATAGTCAGTAGAATTAGGTAAGAGATAAACAGCACAGATATACAGTATTGAGTGAGAGAGTGACAAGATATTCATCCAACCTGGCAGCACGACTTCTATTATGCCAGGCGTCTCACCTGACACGAAACCTCTCCTTGACCCTGGTTTGACACCAATGTATTTATAAGCTGGTGACAAAGCTCCTTGTATCTAGTTTTCCCACAATTCTACAGGATCCTCCAGGGAGCTAAGTGATTCAAACTGGTTTGAGACTGCCACTGCATACTCCATTGCACACTCCTCGTCCTTGAGCCTCTCAAGGTGAAACCCCAGGGGATAATACTATAAATCTTATCTGGTTTTGAGTTGTAGCATGAGTTTAGCAACAGCAAGCCAGCGGTCACTAACAAAGAACTCAAAAAACCTAAAGACCCTGCAGTTCTGGAGGGTCCTCCAATGAGTGCTAACGTGTATGTGATCGATCTCCATAGCCACACCATTGGCATTGGAATACAGAGTTCAGCTGTGTTCAGGTCTTTGAAACCCTGACCCCACAATCCTCAAGTTTCTGGATCTTGTGAAGTTCAGGAAGAGAGGACTGTTAATATTCCTGGTGCTACAGCCATGAGGATCGACACATACCTCGTAGCCAGCCATATCTGTGTCAGTAACTGCATTGAAGTCCCCCAAAACAAAAAGTGTGTCCCATGGGTGGCACTGGTCAATAATGGAGTCAAACTTGGTGTAGAAAATGTGTTTCTCTTCTAAATATATCATCTCAGTAGGAGCATGCACTACAACAGGAGAGATGAAGCCCATCAAATGCCTTATCCTCACCAGAAGTATATGCTCGTCAAGAGGTGTAACCCCCACAACTGTGGGAACCAGGGTGGAAAAGATCGCAACATCCACAACCTTTTAGCGAGCACCAATGCCACAGCCAGACCACTAGTATGTGTAACTATCACAACTGATCTCACTGTTGCCAGGCTGCTTCACCTCAGCCGCTGCAGTTCCCAAGAAAAAGGGGGTAGTTGGTCATTGTCCGGTCAATATGTTCCCGGCTCCAACCCGAAGACCCCTCCAAAAGTTTAGCCCAAGAGCAGGTCTTTGGGACCATGAATCGTTTGTGCTGCCACGATCAACTTAGGAGTGAGTCAGTTATCAAGCAATATCGAACCTGTAACCTAGAAGAAATCAGCCTTTGGCCAAGACATTTTCTATTGAGTAATGTACAAGTTTAGCTTGAATAGGATTGGGGTGGGCATTCTTTTAGCATGAAGGAAGTCTGGGAAGGCTTTATTATTAGCCTAGGGTGCAAACTATAATATATAGCTCGAAAATGGCAAAAGCAAGCAGAATCCTTAACAATGATTAAACAAAATATCATAATTGTCGGGACTCGTAAGTAACTCGACAGTTTAGGTTAAGTACATATACTGGAAGTTCAAATTAGGCGCCAGTATTAGGCTAAGTTATGTATCTTTATACAAGATATGTTCTATTTCGTTTAAGTCTCTATGGGTATATTATTCATAATTATATCGGGTTATCATTATAATTAATCAGGTATATCTTGTAGATAGTTAAATGACGCATTGGTGGATATTATAACTGCGCATGCGTCATTTTTGGGACTGGCGGGTTCACCGCCGTAAACATCAGACTCGCTTTAGTTACGACCTCGTGAGCATCTCCTTCTAGCCGCTCTCAATACAACCCACCTGTTTCATGCTAAGTCACTCTAATTCTTAACTCCTAGTGGCCACTATACCTTCTATCTATTCCTAATTCTAGCCTTGAGCTATCCATTATTATCAACTATTAAAGAAAGTTAACTCTTATAAGTTTATAGGTAAATTGCACTTTGTTTACTCTTGAATTCTTATAATAATAACCCACAAGATGTCTAACCATATCAAATATATTTTCTGGTTTCGGACATTTTATAGACATACATATGCTGATGGTTTAATAGAGACTAAGAGGAATCATTTTAAATAGATTCTGTAATAAATAACTTAACATATTAGTATACTACATTGTACCAGAATTATTTTGTAAAACCAAACCCGCAAAGAATTGATTGAATACATAGCCATAAAGAAGTGGTGTCGTTTCCTGCCTTCAATATTCGACACGAGCAGGAATTGGCTTCTGGATCTAAAGGTCCTTGTATACCACTTGTTGACAAGTTTAAGATCACTTACCGTGATTTTGCAAATGCTGCTGTAAATATAGATAATGAAGCACTCATTGAAATATGAAGGTTTGGCCCCCTTATATTATTTTATATTCTCTCCAAAGCTTCATCAGGTAATAAATTAAATTTATAAAATACAATTTGTGGTGAATGTAAATATCACATTTAATTTTATAGACAGTGACAATCTTCACCGTGTTTGATTGCCCGTCTTGTTTTGCCTGCCTGTGTGCATACACCACTATTTAATTAACTCTTTCAGACATATATGACGCTACCGCGTCATATGGCCGAGTGCGCCAAAAACTCATATGACGCTAGTGCGTCATATGGACTTATCTTCATGGCTCGCTAATAAGTTATATGACGCTCTAGCGTCATATGGAGCTCAGTAAGTCCGATAAGTTAGCTTACGATAAAACCGTTGGTGGCAACCTCATCCACCTCCGATAATTCTAACGGCCGCAGTGTTGTTGTGAGTGTAGTGCGAGGCTGTGGCAAGGATACCGGGCTCCCGCCTCCTCGGACTTATTGGAACATAATATGTCTGAAGGAGGGTTAAAATGATAAATAAAACATAAACATAAACGAACGTAATTTAAATATACGTTATCAGTTCCTTCGTTTCTTCAACGAGCACATCTCATTATCCTTTGGTTATGCCTTTGGTTATGATGTCATAACTACCCTGGCCCTCATATGGACTCCCACAATTATTATAACATAAAAAGTGGTGATGCATAACGTATCCTAAAACATTCTAGCCCTAACCATTCATAATCTTTCCTATCCAAAAGGATCCATAACATGAAACAAAATATTATGTTCTATCCAACCACATGAGAGTTAACACTATATTTTATTTTTTTTTTTATTTTTTTTGCCTAACCTCGCTCAATTCTTCCTACCTGAAATTCTTTGAGTTGCCGCGCCAGACACGTTGTTTTGTACAGTAAGCGACCTGGGCCCTTTAAATGGCGATATCCCGCAGTTCTTGACCCTCCCTCTGCAGCAATCATTCTTAATTATAAGCTATATGTCGTACTTTCTATAGCTGACACATTACCCCCACAACTACCATACTATATAAGCACTTATTGTAGTCATCTAGTATATAATAAAAACATGCAGAATCGTAAGAATTCGTGATAAACTTTGCATAGCCTAGGTGTTGAGTATTGTTTCTGTCGACAGACATAGCTCTGGCGCTACTTCGGAAGCGTCCACCAGAGGTCTCCGATGAATTCCTAGTAGGAAGAATTGCAGTTGGACTCCTCAGTTGAAAAAATAAACATGACAAAATATACTACACAGTAAGCTTACAATTAGCCAATCAAGTCAAAGTACAGTTCTTTAGCTCGATTCAACCAATTGCAAATATTTGGAACAGTGTGTGAAAAATGGAACCTAAAGGTAAATGCGGGGAAGAGTAATGTTATGGTCTTTAAAAAGTTTGCAGTTACAGAGTTTGAGGTGAAATTGAACGGTCAGGTTTTTATTTTATTTTTTCTATGTGACTGAGGGAGACAAAAGGCAGAACTGCCTGCAGCGATTGCCTCCCACATAGTTGAAAGAGTGACAAGGCCAAAATCAAGGGACGTTCGAGCCAAAATGCCTGATCACGCAGAGTTTGAAGCAATTTAAGTCATAGGTGGAGGGAAACACTGTTTCTGGGAGAGAGTTCCAGAACTCAGCTGTTGAATAGAAGAAAGTCTGAAGGTAACGTTTCACTCATGGGTTGGAGAGTTGCACAGATTAGGGGTGGGATTGTGTTGCAAGACGGGTACCACGTACCCTATGTAGAGGTGGTATACACTGGGAGAGCCCTGAGGAGCACTGATTATTATAGTAGCGATAGAATAGCGAGAGAGATGCAACACTGCGTCGAAGAGAGAGAGTTTGCAGAGAGTTGGTGAGTGGGCGGGAATTAATAATACGAAAGGCCTTCCTTTCTACTTTGTCTACGAGTGTGGTGTGAGAGGATCCTCCCCACACATGTGAACAATACTCAATACAAGGACGCACTGTGCCCCTGTACAGAGCAAGAAGCTGTGCAGGGGTAAAGAACCCCTTGAGGCGGTTGAGCACACCCACCTTCTGGGAGGCTGTTTTAGCAAGACTGGTAATATGGTCCTTCCAAGTGAGAGCAGAAGAAAAAGAGACACCAAGAATATTAAGAGAAGATAAAGGATTGATTTTTGTATTGTTGCAGAATAAGGGATAGTCCGCTGGGAGTTCCGGACAGATAGATAGATGGAGAAATTGGGTTTTGGAAGCGTTAAAGGCAACAAGGTATTCTCTGCCCCAATTGGAAATAGTAGTTAGATGAGAAGATAAGTGTTGTATGGCTTCATTACGTTTGTCTTTGAGGGATTGCTGGGTGGGGCATTCTGGAAAACTAATTGAGTTGTGTAAGATAGAGTCGTCTGCGTAGGAATGGATGGGACTTGATGTACAGTTGAGGAGATCATTTATGAAAATTAGAAAGGGAATAGGAGATAGGACAGAGCCCTGAGGAACACCGGAGTTTATAGGATGAGGAAGTGAGCGATGTCCGTCTACAACCGCAGCTATGGAACGGCCGGAAAGGAAATTAGAGACAAAGGCACAGATGGAGGAATGGAAACCGAAGGAGGGTAGTTTAGAAATTAAAGATTTGTGCCAGACTCTATCGAAGGCCTTCGATATGTCTAGCGCAATAGAAAAGGTCTCACCAAAGTCCTGAAAGGAGGATGACCAAGAGTTAGTAAGATATGAAAGAAGATCACCAGTAGAGCGACCCTTAAAGCCATACTGGCGATCTGAGAGTAGATTATGAGAAGAGGAATGCTTAAGAAATTTGGAAACAAGAATAGTTTTAAAAACTTTAGAGATACGAGAGATGAGACCAATGGGACGGTAATCGGAGGGTTGAGAGCGGTCACCCTTCGTTGGGACAGGTCGAATGAGAGCATACTTCCAGCATGAAGGGAAGACGTTAGAGGAGAGACAGAGACGAAAGAGTTTGCCTAGGCAGGGAGTCAGCATGGAGGAACACCGTCCGGACCATACACCTTCTTAGTATTAAGCCCAGAGAGGGTAGAAACTACATCTTTAGAAGAGATTAGGATATTAGGCATAAGTAGGGGAGAGGTGGGTTGAGAGGGAGGAATAGCATCGGAATCATCTAGGGTGGAGTTTGTAGCAAAAGTTTGAGCAAAGAGTTCAGCTTTGTCAGAGGTTGTGCCATCAGAATGGAAAAGGTGAGGGAAAGACGAGGAAGAAAAATTGTTGGAGAGGTTTTTGGCTAGATGCCAGAAAGCTTGGGAAGAGCTAGACTTGGGATAGTTCAGAACTTGAGTGCATTTATTATTGATGAAAGAGTGCTTGGCAAGTCGAAGAAGAGATTTGGCTTGATTCCGGGCAGAAACATAGGAAGAATGAGATTCTTGAGTTTTAACACTTACGGTGCAGGCATATTTCCGCCATATTAGGGCTCATTCAGCACTCCTGATTGATTAGGCAAGTATCTGAATGAAATAAGATGTAATCAGCCAAAAACTAGCTTCAAAATTACACCAAAACGAGCTTCGTAGCTCACTGGGTTCACCTGCAGCGCTACCATAGACATTCGCTAAAATGAGCAATTCTCGCTAATGTCTCGCTACATTTGCCTTTGGCAGCACTGTATATCTTGCGAGACTCTGACTCAGAGCCCTCAGTGCCTCAGCTGCCTGGTTGAGAGAAGGATGTGTGGCCTGTCACAGTCCTGCTTCCTTGCACTCAATTTTAAAGGCTTTTAGAGGCTTTAAAAGCCTGTAAATTGCCATGGCATTCGGGAATGTCTCCCGCAGCCAATAGGTTAAGGCGTCGGTACTGTTTGAATGCTTCCTTCTTGTTGCGGACAGCAGTAGATCAAGTGTGAGTAAACCAAGATTTGTTTGTATTAGACTGAGAGAAAGAAAATTGAATGTATGCTTCCATGCCCGATAAGATTACCTCGGTAATGCGTTCAGAACTCTCCGAGGGTCCTCGGCCACGGAAGCAGAAATAATTCCATGGGAAATCAAAGAAGTAGGTTATGGGGTATGTCAGCTCATTTAAGTGTTTGGGCAGTGTGTTGAGTAAAGATGGGAGTATGGAGGATGAAGGGCGGGAGAGGGTGCAACAGGGAAAGTGGGTTGTAGGAATGCTGAAAACAGTAACAAGGAATAGGAATAGGGTGGTCAGCATGGAAGTAAAGTAGTGCTTGCATCATAGTGTGGTAATCCCAACATTGACGTACGGGAGTTAAGCATGGATCTTGTTGGAGAGACACAAACCAAGAGTGAGAGGGGTGGAAATTAATTACTTGAGAAATGTGTTTGGAGTTACATGGAGGGATAGACAGACGAATGAGGAAGTACGAGAGCGGTGTGGTGTGGATGTGCTTAAAAGTGTGAAAAGGAACACCTTGAGATGGTTCGGCCATGTGCAACATAAAGGAAGGAAGAGAATGACTAAGAGAGTGTACGAGAGTGAGGTGGAAGGACAGAGAGGGAGAGGCAGACCGAGAGTGAAGTGGAAGGATGGAGTTGAGAGGTATATGTGTGAAAGCCAGTGGTGAAAGCGGTGTTGGATGAGATGATGGGCATCAGGTGATGGGGGACAGGTGTATGGGGTGATTCATTCGTGGCCACTCCTTCTGGGACCATATCGTCTGGGAATATATAGATAGATATATAAATTAAATGACTGCATTCATTGAGGACAACCCTCCATTTTTTGTCTTCTTCTTTATTCCTTCTTTCCTCCTCAATTATCTCCAATTCTTGGAGACATCACATCTCCCCAACTTGTCTATCCCCTCTAAACTTTAACCCACTGAGCACCAGCTGATTTAATAAAAAATGTACACTCCAGGACCAGCCACTTATCTTTTTTTTTCCTGAACACACATGGGATGGGTTAGTAATGAAGGAAAAACAAAAATAAAACCACTCACCTAGGTCATTTGGGGGTCCTGTGGGGCGAAGGAGTCACAATTAACATGGGGTGATGTCTAGGCAAAATACTGGAAAATCACTCCCGCACGCGCCCACACGCACGCGGCTGGACTTGGGAGGTTGTCAACCATCGGTATTTTTCAATGGGATCCTAAAGCAGTTCCCATACAAATCTGAACCCTCTAGGTGCCATAGGACAAGAGTAATTAAGGGGAGGTATTTAGTTTGTTCCCTAGACTTCCATCAAGCTTAAAATTACACCCCCTTGAGTCCCTTTCAAGATAAATTTGTACATTTTTCGGTAGAAAAATGTCCTGGCCGAAGGCCGGTTCCTCTTAAATTACAGGCTCGCTATCGCTCGCCAGGATAAAATCGACACCTGAATTGCACGAAAGGTCTTAATATGGGGTGAAAGTTCTTAAAATCGCTAAACTAATGGGGCAAACGTTTAAAAAAAAAAGCAATGGGCCTAAACATGAGGGAGAAAGGGGTCAAGAAAAAAATCCCTCAAGTGGAGATCTCCCCTTAAGGTGGATGCAACTGTTGCGTCGCTGGTACTGTGGGTTATATACATACAGTAGGTGATGCATAACGTGCGTCCCTGGTGCTCAAAGGGTTAACTGCGTGTGACTACAGTAAATGACTGTCGTAGACGAATATAGCTATGTAACGAAACACGTGCAAATCAATACAGCATTGCACCAAAACTTGCACACATGCCAGAGGTATGTGCTCTACTGTGCACCCTTGGCAGATTTATCAGAACGCAGGGTATGTATCCTACTCAGGTATGGTTTCAAGTGGTATCTGGGACTCAAAAACATTATCAAAGAATGCGTCCATGTATCATTATTAATCATACACATGTTTTAAAGATAGTTAAGCCTAGGCGTGTACAGTAACCCCAGGAAATTGAATGCATTATATATGTTGAATGCCATGTGTGCAAACAGCCTGGCAAGGAAAGGGATTTCACAAATGGGGTTAAGTTGAACTAGACAGCCCAAGGGAAAGCAACACTATAGAGCAGCAGAAGTTCAGAGTTCACCCTTGGATTGGGACACGACTCGGCAAAGCACTAAATTGTACAGTTCGCAGTATATAATATTATAAGGTTACACCAATTCGAATCTTTGAACCTATAAAGCCCGGTTCTGAATCATCTGGGCTATAATAAAGCATTATATTTCTTGTTTGCGTTCGATACTGATTCAAATGGGTGCATCGCCATTTATGCTTTTGACTGAACCTTTAGCCTGACCTAGATACAAGCTTCGTGCAGAGACTACTGTATTATACTGTATATATATATATGTATATATATATATATTATTTTTTTTTTTCTTTTTTTCTTTTACATGTTTGTATATATCTGATTTACCCTAACTTTGACTAACCAGCCCAGCAAAAAGTGATGATTTCATACTGCAACAATGCTAACACGAATTTGAGAGAGGGCCGAATGTGTAAATGAAAATCGGCAAATATATGTGATCTGGTAAAATAATCAAAGAGAGAGAGAGAGAGAGAGAGAGAGAGAGAGAGAGAGAGAGAGAGAGAGAGAGAGAGAGAGAGAGAGAGAGAGAGAGAGAGACTGGCTGGGCGTGAGATGAGGAGAGTTGATGCGAGGGATCGATACCGGTAACCCTCAGAGAGAGAGAGAGAGAGAGAGGAAGAGAGAGAGGCCATGCCAGCACAGGACTTCTCTCTCTCTCTCTCTCTTTCTCACACACAGGCACACACACTCTACGTAGTAACGACGTCACTGCTACTCGTTTTTTACGCCCAATAAGCTAACTCTCAATCCATCGAAGTGTGCACCCTTCTACACCATGAGCTTTCAATTTGATCAAGAGATGCTTGTTGGGGACTTTATCGGAGTCTTTCTGGAGTTCAAGGTAGACAGTGTCAACGGTTTTACTTTCATCATCTATCTATCTATCTATTGCCGGACATCTTACTCCTCTTTACGAGGGTGTCCATACACAAAACG
The DNA here is from genome assembly GCA_032716605.1 of Paralithodes platypus. Lineage (NCBI taxonomy): Eukaryota > Metazoa > Arthropoda > Malacostraca > Decapoda > Lithodidae > Paralithodes > Paralithodes platypus. The sequence continues at coordinate 42,907,680 of CM064492.1, read as the reverse complement.
CCCATAAGCAGACCTAACCCCTGTGAGACGGACAATCCGTGCCAGTTTACTGAAGGACTTACAGGATTGAACACTCAACTTAGTGTCCGTCTGACTCCGAGGCCTTCTATGTATACAGTATTTTTAGCACTATTTTTCTACAAGGGTGTGCGGCTAGTCCATCCACTAACCTGCTTCACCCTTAGGTGAGCAGTACGGATATGTATAAGGCTTACTCCCCTAGACAGGTTGCCGACCAAGGCTGACGAGTCCCATCCACCCGGATTTTTATAAGGTTGTCTCCCATAGATGGGTTGCCAACCAAGGCTAACGAGTCCCATCTACCCACTGTCATCATACATATCACAGTATTGTGGTAAACGTCAAAGAAATTTGTCAGGCATGAATGTTTGTTTGTGAATCCCTGATGTGATTCTTTGTTGTTATATTTTCTTCTATATGGCTTACAACTTCATCTCTGATTACTGTTTCGAGCAATTTACATATGATTGAAGTCAAACTGATTGGACGATAATTGCAAGGTAGTAATTTGTTGCGTTTTTTAAGAATAGGAGTTACATTAGCTAGTTTCCAATTATTGGGTACAATGCCACTGCACTGCATTGTGAACAAGTATCGGGTCCAGGGATTTTATTTGTTCTCTTAGTTTGTTAATGCTGTCTAGTTCATCTATTTCCGTAATTACTATATCACTTAGAATGTCTAAATTCAGTATTTAAGATTGTGTGGTGCGTGGAATCAAATTTGAATATTTTTCTGTAAAGACTGATGCAATACAGTTATTGAGACTCAGACTTCATCATCAACTAGATCTCTATTTTCGCTAGTTAGTGGTCCAATTTGAGAAGTTGTCTCCTTATTACTTATAATAAATCCATAGAATTCCTTGGCTTTTAATTTGCTTAAGTTTTCAATTCGTGCTGCCAAATTGATTTGATCAATCTTAATCAATTCTTTGGCATTTCTTCGGAGAGTAAAATAGCTTACCATTTCTGATTCTTACTTTGTTCTACTAAAAGAGATGTTGGCAGTTTTGTTGGTAATTAGACAATCTTTAATTATTTATTCCACCATTTAAGCTTATTGTTTCGAGTTGAGTATCGATGTTTCATAGGGATACAAAAATTTATCGCGTTATTATATATTTCTGAGAATGAGTTTGATTGGTGCCTACAATCTCCCCAACAAGATTAGGTCAAGAATATTGTTACTCCATTTTGGATATTGAACAAATTGAAGTAATTCACTTTCTGGAAGATTAGAATACATGTCCGATCCTGTGGTAGATGTCAGGGATTCGCCCCACTGAGCTACTGGCAAATTGAAGTCTCCACAAATTACAACACCTTCACCATTTGTGTTTATCCAACTATCTTTGAACTTTGTGTATCCAGTATTATTATATTCTGCTAAATAGTATCTTTGTTCAATGTTTATCCATGATTCGGTAATACCTATTACATCAAAGTTGTCTGCATAAACTATATTTTCAAGGTTTGAAATTTGTTTACAAATATTTAGAGCATTTGCAAATAATATTTTGATGACCTGAAAAGAGTTGTTGCAGTTGGTTAATGATTTTGCTTGATTATCGGAGCACATTATGTTAACTCCCTCAACTTCCCCCAACCAATTATGTCTTTTATTGAAAAAAGTGAAGTACATCATTGAGAAGTTTTCCAACTCATGCTGATCCCACTTGGTTCAAGTGGAGATCATCTCCCTCAAATAGTTGGTGTTGCCGCAAGAAGTGATCCCAAGTGGTGATGAACTCAACTTGTTTATCAGAGAAAAGGTTTTGGAAGCGATTATTTGGGCTCATTTAGTGGCTCACGTGTATTTGTGATATATACTCAATATTTGTAACTCTGATGCTTGGTGGGTTAGAATTAAATTAAATCAATCTCGGCACGAGTTGAGTCGGGACACTCAGAAATCCTTGTATGGTATTCTGGAATATGGATTCTACACCTAGGTATGAATTGAAATATATTCGCCTAGTGGGTTTCCCTTCTCCTTAACATAAATAGGATAGAGGGTTGAGTGTCTTTTGACTGCCGTGGTGTAGTTGATTAAAGCGTGGGCTATCGTCCTGACGGTCGGCGGTTCGAACCCCACTGAGAGATTAGAAACATATATATATATATTTGTATATACATATATATATATATATATATATATATATATATATATATATATATATATATATATATATATATATATACAGTAGAGAGAGAGAGAGAGAGAGAGAGAGAGAGAGAGAGCGAGAGCGAGGACAAAATAAAGACTAAAGTGGTAGACAGTGGCAAGCACAATGAAACTCAAAAATAATTAAACGAAAGGCATCACAATAAACCCACCAAACATCGGAGGAGTCGGTCCTTTAATTGACTTTCATGTTATGATGTTATGTGTGTGCGTTTGTGTGTGTGTGTGTGTGTTTTTTGGTTAGTCTTATATTAATTCCCAGACATGCCATACAGTCGTCATAAAAGGGTCGATACAATTCATAGGCATGTATGTATCTCTCTCTCTCTCTATCTCTCTCTCTATCACACACACACACACACACACCTAAACCCTAACTCATCCCCAGTCAAGGGGGTAAAACGAAAACTTTTGGGCCGTGACTGTACAGTACATGTTCGAAAGTAGGTAGGTGGGTGAGTAAATTGGGTGTAAAGGAGAGTAAGCATCAATAAGCATGTTGGTACATAGTTAGTTAGTTAGTTAAAATAAGACTCCAGAGGCTATCAACCCTTCTGGATTAATAATCCAGCACACTGTAAATCAAGAATAGTGTCAGTACTGGAGCCCCTTATCGAGAATTCCAGTCCCTTCTGTAGGTACTGTCAAGAACATGAATAACGACGTACCCATTTAAATCAGTATCTAACGCAAACATTGCAATATTATTCTTATATTATTACATTATGCTTCAGAACTTGGCCTTAAAAGCTTCATAAATTAGAACTGTTATAACCGCATATGCTGACAACTGTACACTCTAAGACACAAATCCTGGCCAAATGAACCATCGAACAGCAAAATATACATCCAAAATTTAAATATTAGGTAACAACTTATGTTAATGAGAAGTTCGATGCAGTGTAGGGTTGCTCCAAAAACCTAAAGCCACGATTTATGTCCTAGAGTGACCACATTGTGAACATTGTGTGTTCAGTACAATTGTAAAACACACATCACTATCCATATAAGATGGCTTCATAATTATAATTGGTGGGGAATAATAGTTTTGTGTAAAACATTGAACACTTTTCTCAAGCATTTTGGACACGTTTATGACGAAGAGTTATAATTTGTTCCTTATTTGTCAGGACTGTGAGGGCAAAAAGTGTAGAAAAAAAGAAGAGAACATTTACCTTATTAAATACGGTTGAATACTTGAATCTAGCACATAATTAAACAATATAAGCGTCAAGGATTGAGCGGAAACATGAAGATCACTAATTAGAAGCTCTAGATAGGTTGGACCAAATTACGAGAGAAGCCAAGGGTTTATTTACCTCCCTCCAAAAATTGTTTGCTTCGATGCGCACTTGAGATTGATAATTTGCTATTTAACATAACCCTTTAAGGTACACATATACATTGATCATTACCTGTATCCTATTTAACATAACCCTTTAAGGTACACATATACATTGATCATTACCTGTATCCTATTGGAGTTATTGTAATGGTAATATCTATAAACCATATTTAGCGGAAAGAATATAGAACCATAGATCCAAGTTTCATAATAGTCATATATATTGTGTATTATTCAATTATAGAATATCGTAATTAACTTTACTTAGAACAAACTATGAAATACATGTTGCAGACGTATAGTTACATTATTATAATAGTAGTAATTACTTTTTACGAATCTATAATTGTCGAGTTTCGACAATATTGAACTCTAAATTAATGAACATTTTTTAAACGAATTCATATTAATAATGTCAAGATGTGTACCAGTTTTGCTACACCTATGTCTGCTAAAGTGATCACACAATCATTACAGTGGGTGGGTATTGATGGGTGGTCGTGGTGGGCGTAGATAGGTTTGTGTGTTGGCGTTGGGGAGGGGGGTCGGTGTACGTATGAAAGTGGGGGTTGAGGGTAGGTGTATGACTGGGTATGGTGGTGAGGGTAAGTATATGGCTGTGGGTGTGAGGGTTGAGGGTAGGTATATGACTGGTTGTGGGGGTTGAGGGTAGGTATATGAATGGGTATGGTGGTGAGGGTTGAGGGTAGGTATATGACTGGTTGTGGGGGTTGACGGTAGGTATATGACTGTGGATGTGGTTGTGAGGGTAGGTACATGGGTGGGTGGGGAGGGGATGTACTCAGCCGAATACCTTACCCTCTATGCATGCGCGAAAATGTAAGCCTCCCTTGGCCCCGCCACCCCGTTCCCCGCGTTTAAATAAACCCTTCAAACCGTTCCTGCCAGCTCACTCTTTTCTCCAGTCACTAGAGCTCCCGCCTGGCATCCAGAAATCCAGTGTTCGATCCCACTCGAAGTTTAGTATATTTTTATATTTGTATTTTGTTATTTATATTATATTATATTATATTAGGGTTAGATTAGGTTAGGTTAGGTTAAGTTAGGTTAATCTAATCTAATATAATATAATATTTGTACATTTTCGGCAGTGGGCGGGGCCTGGGGTAAGGTATTCGGCTGCGTACAGACCCTCCCGGCTGGGTGTGGGGTTGAGGGTAGGTATATTATGACTGGGTGTGAGCGCTGAGGGTAAGTATATGACTGTGGGTGTGAGGGTAGGTATATAACCGTGGGTGAGAGGGTTGAGGGTAGGTATATGACTGTGGGTGTGAGGGTTGAGGATAGGTATATGACTATGGGTGTTGGGGGTTGAGGGTAGGTATATGACTGTGGGTGTGAGGGTTGAGGTTAGGTATATTATGACTGACGGTGTGAGCGTTGAGGGTAGGTATATGGCTGTGGGGGTGGGGTTGAGGGTAGGTATATGACTGTGGGTGTGGGGGTTTAGGGTTGGTATATCACTGTAGGTATTGGGGTTGAGACTAGGTATATGACTGTGGGTGTGAATGAGCAGGCATGGGTGTATAACTTCACGGAAATGAACATACGTTGGTATTATATGACTACAAATGTGAATGTATGAGCGTAGGAATGTTATCGTGGATGTGAATGGAAAGCCATAGATGTACGAGTGTGGGTGTTGATAATTAGATGTAGTTACTGTACAGTAAAGTAGGGTTACGTTTATGAATGAGAGAGCGTAATTTTATGAGTGAGTTGTGTAGATTGGTACGCGTGGTTGCGTATGTATGTGTGTGACTGTGGGTGATTTTGAGTGAGCGTAGGTATACGCCTCTTTGTGTACGTGTATGTGTGTGACTGTGGATTGGAATAAGTGGGCGTAGCTGTATGTATGTGTGTGTACCTCTATGTTAATGACGGTGGGTTTGAATTACGGTGACTGTACGTGTATTTTCGTGACTGTAGGTGTATGACTGTTGGTGTATGACTAGGTGTATGACTAGGTGTATGAATATTGGTGTATGACTGTAGGTGTATGACTGTAGGTGTATGACTGTTGGTGTATGACTGTAGGTGTATGACTGTGGGTGTATGACTGTTGGTGTATGACTGTAGGTGTATGACTGTGGGTGTATGACTGTTGGTGTATGACTGTAGGTGTATGACTGTGGGTGTATAACTGTTGGTGTATGACTGTAGGTGTATGACTGTAGGTGTATGACTGTGGGTGTATGACTAGGTGTATGACTGTTGGTGTATGACTGTGAGTGTATGACTCTAGGTGTATGGGTCTAGGTGTATGACTGTGGGTGTATGACTTGGTGTATGATTGCGAGTGTATGACTGTTGGTGTATGACTGTCGGTGTATGACTGTTGGTGTATGACTGTAGGTGTATGAATGTGGGTGTATGACTTTTGGTGTATGACTGTTGGTGTATGAATGTGGGTCTATGACTGTGGGTGTAAGACTGTAGGTGTATGACTGTGGGTATATGACTGTAGGTGTATAAGTGTTGGTGTATAACTGTTGGTGTATGACTCTAGGTGTATGACTGCGGGTGTATGACTGTGGGTGTATGACTGTAGGTGTATAACTGTTGGTGTATGACTCAAGGTGTATGACTGTTGGTGTATGACTGTAGGGGAATGACTGGGCGTATGACTGTTGGTGTATGACTGTTGGTGTATGACTGTGGGTGTATGACTGAAGCTGTATGACTCTAGGTGTATGACTGTGGGTGTATGACTGTAGGTGTATGACTTGGTGTATGACTGTTGGTGTATGAATGTGGGTGTATGACTGTGGGTGTATGACTGTGGGTGTATGACTGTGGGTGTATGACTGTAGGTGTATAACTGTTGGTGTATAACTGTAGGTGTATGACTCTAGGTGTATACTGTGGGTGTATGACTGTAGGTGTATAACTGTTGGTGTATGACTCTAGGTGTATACTGTGGGTGTATGACTGTAGGTGTATAACTGTTGGTGTATGACTCTAGGTGTACACTGTGGGTGTATGACTGTGGGTGTATGACTGTAGGTGTATAATTGTTGGTGTATGACTCTAGGTGTATACTGTGGGTGTATGACTGTAGGTGTATAACTGTTGGTGTATGACTCTAGGTGTATACTGTGGGTGTATGACTGTAGGTGTATAACTGTTGGTGTATGACTCTAGGTGTATACTGTGGGTGTATGACTGTGGGTGTATGACTGTAGGTGTATAACTGTTGGTGTATGACTCTAGGTGTATACTGTGGGTGTATGACTGTAGGTGTATAACTGTTGGTGTATGACTCTAGGTGTATACTGTGGGTGTATGACTGTGGGTGTATGACTGTAGGTGTATGACTGTAGGTGTATAACTGTTGGTGTATAACTGTAGGTGTATGACTCTAGGTGTATACTGCGGGTGTATGACTGTGGGTGTATGACTGTAGGTGTATAACTGTTGGTGTATGACTCTAGGTGTATGACTGTTGGTGTATGACTGTAGATGTATGACTGTAGGTGAATGACTGGGCGTATGACTGTTGGTGTATGACTGTTGGTGTATGACTGTGGCTGTATGACTGTGGGTGTATGACTGAAGCTGTATGACTCTAGGTGTATGACTGTGGGTGTATGACTGTAGGTGTATGACTGTTGGTGTATGACTGTAGGTGTATGACTGTTGGTGTATGACTGTAGGTGTATGACTGTAGGTGTATGACTGTTGGTGTATGACTGTGGGTGTGTGACGGTAGGTGTATGACTGTTAGTGTATGACTAGGTGTATGCCTGTGAGTGTATGACTGTAGGTGTATGACTCTTGGTGTATGACTGTAGGTGTATGATTCTTGGTGTATGCCTGTAGGTGTATGACTGTAGGTGTATAACTGTTGGTGTATGACTGTTGGTGTATGACTCTAGGTGTATGACTGTAGGTGAATGACTGGGCGTATGACTGTTGGTGTATGACTGTTGGTGTATGACTGTGGCTGTATGACAGGGTGTATGACTGAAGCTGTATGACTCTAGGTGCATGACTGTGGGTGTATGACTGTAGGTGTATGACTGTAGGTGTATGACTGTTGGTGTATGACTGTAAGTGTATGACTGTTGTGTATGACTGTTGGTGTATGACTGTGGGTGTATGACTGTAGGTGTATGACTGTTAGTGTATGCCTAGGTGTATGCCTGTGGGTGTATGACTGTAGGTGTATGACTCTTGGTGTATGACTGTAGGTGTATGATTCTTGGTGTATGCCTGTAGGTATATGACTGTAGGTGTATGACTGTTGGTATATGACTGTTGGTGTATGACTAGGTGTATGAGTGTTGGTGTATAACTGTTGGTGTATGACTGTTGGTGTATGACTCTAGGTGTATGACTGTTGGTGTATGACTGTAGATGAATGACTGGGCGTATGACTGTTGGTGTATGACTGTTGGTATATGACTGTGGCTGTATGACTGTGGGTGTATGACTGAAGCTGTATGACTCTAGGTGTATGACTGTGGGTGTATGACTGTAGGTGTATGACTGTAGGTGTATGACTGTTGGTGTATGACTGTATGTGTATGACTGTTGGTGTATGACTAGGTTTATGACTAGGTCTATGACTGTTGGTGAATGACTGTAGGTGTATGAATGTTAGTGTATGACTAGGTGTATGCCTGTGGGTGTATGACTGTAGGTGTATGACTCTTGGTGTATGACTGTAGGTGTATGACTCTTGGTGTATGCCTGTAGGTGTATGACTGTAGGTGTATGACTGTAGGTGTATGACTGTTGGTGTATGACTGTAGGTGTATGACTGTTGGTGTATGACTGTAGGTGTTTGCCTGTTGGTGTATGACTGTTGGTGTATGACTGTTGGTGTATGACTGTGGATGTATGACTGTGGGTGTATGACTGTTGGTGTATGACTGTTGGTGTATGACTATAGGTGAATGACTGTAGGTGTATGACTGTTGGTGTATGACTGTTGGTGTATGACTAGGTGTATGAATGGGTGTATGCCTGTAGGTGAATGACTTGGTGTATGACTGTAGGTGTATGACTGTTGGCGTATGACTGTTGGTGTATGACTGTAGGTATATGACTGGGTGTATGGCTGTTGGTAAATGACTGTGGGTGTATGGCTGTGGGTGTATGACTGTGGGCGTATGACTGGGTGTATGCCTGTAGGTACAAAGGAGTACAAAGGAAATGAAGCAACAACAGATCTAGTGACCCTTCTAGGTTGCTTGTCCTCCAAAACACTGAGGATCAAGTGTCCAAACAGTGGTTTAGAGTGGGTAAGGGAACATTGGAAAGGGAATTACTGCCCTGGAACTAATGTCCGTGGCAGGATTAGGAAGTTAGTAGGGGACAGAGGGGTTAGTCACTGAGGGGGGGATGAAATAAAGTTATTCATTTACAAACGCAGTCAGTCGCGGGTTTGATGCGAGATATTTGTCTATGCGGAGTTTAAATGAATCAACGGTGATGCAGTCTATAACGTTTCGGGGAAGCCCATTCCCCAAGCTGACAACTCGATTGAAGAAGAAATTCTTAGATTCGTGTGAGTTAAAAGATTTACCAATAATTTTGCAACCGTTTCCCCGCGTGTAATTAGATTGGTCGATAGTGAAGTACTTACTACAGTTCATATTGTCGATGCCTTTGATGATTTTGAACACTTGAATTAAGTCACCTCTTAATCTGCACTGGGTTAAAGGAAATAGATTTAATTCTCTAAGACGCTCTTCGTATGGTTTGTTCTTTAGGCTAGGTATCATTTTGGTAACTCTACGTTGAACTCGTTCTAGCTTGTTTATATCTTTTTTGTAATAAGGGCACCAGGATTGAACGCAGTATTCCAGAAGAGGGCGGACTAAGGAATTGTAAAGGGTTAGGATAACTTCTTTGGATTTATGCTCAAATGACCTGCCTATAAAGCCAATTATTTTGTTTGCCTTCTTAACAACTTCTGAACATTGTTGACTCGGTTTTAGGTTACTCGATATTGTTACTCCCAGATCGGTTTTTCTGTTTACATTCTTAAGCTGAGTGCCATTCATCGAATAGTTTGCTTTCTCATTTAGGTATCCGATATGTAGTACTTTACATTTATCTGCATTGAAACTCATTTGCCAAATTTGGGCCCAACATGACAATTTATCTAGATTGTGTTGCATATCGTCAACTTGTTCTTTTGAGAGTACGCTATTTGCAATTTTTGTATCGTCAGCAAATTTTGAGATTGTACAGGTGAGACCCTCATCTATGTCGTTGATGTAAATTAGAAAGAGAATTGGTCCTAGTACCGATCCCTGGGGTACCCCACTGCTTACATTGGTCCATTTAGATGCCTTACCGTTTATGACTACTCTTTGCTTTCTGTCGCTGAGCCAATTTTCTATCCATTTCAACACACCGTCTTGTATTCCATGCGCTTTTAGTTTTAGCAGTAAACGTTTGTGGGGAACTTTGTCAAAGGCCTTTTGAAAATCAAGGTATATAATATCTACAGCTTTACTCTCATCGTAGAGGTTGAGGATATCGTGGAAGAAGTCTAAGAGGTTTGTTAAACAGGAACGTTTTTACGAAATCCGTGTTGAGTATCTTTAAGTATGTTATTTTCCTCTAAGTGATTTACGAGTCTGTCTCGTATGACCGTTTCTAGCATTTTACATACAACTGAGGTTAAGCTAATTGGACGATAGTTACTGGGTAGGGATTTGCTGCCTTTTTTTAATATCGGTGTTACGTTGGCTAGCTTCCACTGATCGGGCATAGTTCCAGACTGCAAGGATTTATTGAATAGTAATGTCAGTGGTTTGGAGAGCTCATATTTAGCTTCCTTTAGAACTCTAGGCGAGATTGTATCAGGTCCAGGCGTTTTATTTACCTTGAGTTTATCTAAACAATTCAATACTTCTCTCTCTGTAACGGTGATATTGCTTAGAACATCTGAATTATCAATCTGAATCGGCGATGGTGTAGGGATATCACTGAGGTCTTCTGTTGTAAAAACTGATGCAAAGAAGGTATTGAGGGCATTACTCATTTGTACTTCGTCTTTGGTGTATTCTCCATTTTCATCGACTAACGGTCCAACAGTTGAAGTAACTACTTTTTTCTTTCTGATATAACTATAGAATTCTTTCGGGTTTGTTTTACTTTGATTCGCAATATGTAACTCTAAGGTCTTTTTACTTTGCTTAATTAACTTTTTGGCTTTGCGTGGTAGCTCTACAAATTTCAGCCGTTCTTCGTCATTTTGTGAGGATTTTAATCTATCATTAGCAAATTTTTTAGCAAGCAGGCAGTTTGAAATATCTTTATTCCACCATTTGGGCTTATAATTATGGCCTGGACGCCGTATTTTCGATGGTATGCAGTCTTGCACTGCTTTTAGGTAAGTGGCTTCGAATAACTTCCAAGATGTATTTATGTCGTTATTGTGAATTAAAAAGCTCCAGTCAGTTTCTTTAAACATAGCTCTAAGTTTATGGAAGTTTGCTTCCTTGAAATTAGGGACTTTTTCGATGCTACTATTTGGTTCGTTACTAGTAAAGTTTAAAGTGAAAGTTATCGTACGATGGTCGCTGTTACTGAATTCATCACCAACATTCAAATTCTCTATTAATTCTTCTTTTGTTGCAAGTACAATGTCAAGAACGTTATTACCACGGGTCGGCGTTCGAACAAATTGATAAAGCGAACTGTCTTGCAAGTTCGTATACAAGTCATGTCTAGAGTGTGAAGTAAGAGTATCGCCCCACTTGGTCACAGGTAAATTAAAGTCGCCAAAAATTACGGTATCTTGTGAGTTACTTACATCTGCAATTTGTTCGTAAATTTCTCGGTCAGTTTGCACTGATTGAGCTGGAGGTCTGTATATTAATGCAAGTATTATTTTTGTACCTTTATTATTCTTTATTAGCACAAAAGATGCGTCGACGTTCACAATTTGAGGTTTTGACAAGAGGGTAGGGTTAAGACTTTCTTTGATATAAAGTAAAACGCCACCTCCATTTCGATTTATTCAGCTTTTCTCAAACATTACATAACCGGGAAGTGAATACTCTGCTAAAAAGTCTCTATCTTCTGTATTGAGCCAAGATTCTGTTATGCCAATCACATCATAATTTTCTGCAAACACTAGCTCCTCTAAATCTGAAAATTTATTGCGTATGCTGCGAGCGTTTGCATAGAAAACCTTTAAATTTGTTATTTTAGAACTCACGGAACGCTCTTTAATAATATTTTTGGTTCTTGTCAGATCTACATTTATGTTCATGGCTGTCCTCGGTCCTCGCTGTCTTCGGTCCTTATCGCTGGGGGTCCTCGGTTGCCTCTGTTTTTTTCTTGGCGTTGGATGATTTATGTCACTGCTGCTTCTTCTCGGATGGCGTTTTTTGATCCATGGCTGCGGACTGCTTCGTGTAGGAGACAACCCATGCGTGCTGAACCCACAGGATTTAGATGAGTGCCATCCTTGCGGAACAGAGTAGGCTGGTTGAAGAAGTTGTCCCAGAGGTTGATGAATTCAACTTCTTCCCTCAGACACAAATATTTTAGTCGGCTATTTGTGCTGAAGGCCTTGTCGTAGAATTTGTCAGGTGCGTCGGTCTTGGGGAGAATGCCTGAGATGATGATATTCCTTGACTTGTTTTTGTAGTGCTGGATCATCTTGCGATATTTCTCCATCAACTCTTCGGATCTGGTGCGCATGACGTCATTTGAACCAGCATGGATGACAAAAAGGGTATTTTCATTTGCATCCTTTGTGGTATCTTCGAAGGCTTCCACAATGTCGTCCAGTCCAGCTCCTGGGATGCAAAATCTTTTTCGTTGATTTGGGACTCTGTCACAGAACTCTTCGACCTGTCCTCGTAGGATGGAATCCCCAACGAGCCTGGTCTCTTCTGGTTCGTCTTCCATCTCTACCAATATCTCAAATCTGTTTGACATTGTGACTGGTAGATGAGACCTTTTCTGCGTTGGCCGTGCACCGTTCCTCACTGGTGTAAATCCGGAAACCTGTGGTGGCGGGACTCTACGTACAGGTCGGGGAGAGAAGTGGTTAGAACGGGGGCGAGGGGTTGGTACTGTTCGTGCTATTCTTGCACGAGGAGTGGGGGAGAGACTAAGGTGAAGAGGGCGGCTGTCCTGGTTTGATATCGGCTCAGGTTCGTCAGAAGCATCTGCTGCAGTGTCTACTGCAGGTGTTGGATTGTTGGCAGATGACGTTGGGGCGGTGGTGGATGCTGGAGTTGAAACAATTGGAGTTAGTGATACTCCAACGTTGAGTGTTACAAACTCTTGGAGTTATTCCAGCTTCCTGGTGAGGGCGTTGATATTGTTGTGGGCTTCATCCAATTTTGCTGTCAAATCCTCTCGTTGCTGGCAGAGTCGGCAGACTTGTGGATCGGCAGGAGCAAACATGGAAGCACCAAACCTACCGGCGCAGTTCGTACAGGCACGAGGCATGGTGACGATCACTTTCTTCAGATCACTTCACTCACTTAAAAACACTTAACTCACTTTAAAAACACTAAACTCACTTTAAAAACACTTCACTCCCTTCAGGTCGCTCCACTTACTTAAATAGGCCTAACCGAAAACAAAAATGTTGAAATACACACAAATAGTTTATCAGCGGTGATAGCCTAACCGAAAATTAAAACAAAACAAAATTAAATTTGAATACGCAGTGATAGCCGAACCGAAAACAATTTTATGTTTATTTAAACAGAAATAGGCCACCAGGGGTTATAGCCTATCCTAACCGAAAACAAAAATTATGAAATACCGGTACGCAGAAATAGACCACCAGCGGTGATAGCCTAACTGAAAATTTAAAAATTGAAGTACGCAGAAATAGGCCACCAGGGATGATAGCCTAGACTAACCGAAAACAAAAATAACCGAAAACAAAAATTATAAAATACCGGTACACGCAGAAATAGGCCACCAGCGGTGATAGCCTAACTGAAAATTTAAAAATTGAAGTACCGTACGCAGAAATAGGCCACCAGGGATGATAGCCTAGACTAACCGAAAACAAAAATAACCATAAACAAAGGTGAATGACAGTTGGTGTATGACTGTAGGTGTATGACTGTAGGTGTATGACTGTGGCTGTATGACTGGTGGTGTATGACTGTTGGTGTATGACTGTAGGTGTCTGCCTGTAGGTGAATGCCTGTAGGTGTATGCCTGTAAGTGTATGACTGTTGGTGTATGACTGTTGGTGTATGACTGTAGGTGTATGACTGGGTGTATGCCTATAGGTAAATGACTGTTGGTGTATGACTGTAGGTGTATGACTGTTGGCGTATTTTTATTTTATTTATTTTTTCTATGTGATTGAGGGAGGCAAAAGGCAGAACTGCCTATACCGAGTGCCTCCCCCATAGTTGAAAGAGTGACAGGGCCATAATCAAGGGACGTTCGTGCCAAAATGCCTGGACACACGGAGTTTGAAGCAATTTATGTCATAGGAAGAGGGAAAGACTGATTCTGGGAGAGAGTTCCAGAGCTCAGCTATTGAGTAGAAGAAAGTTTGAGAGTAACGTTTCACTCTTGGGTTGGAGAGTTGCACAGCGTAGGGGTGGGATTGAGTTGCAAGACGGGTACCACGTGCCCTACGTAAAGGGGGTGGTATACACTGGGAAAGCTCTGAGGAACACTGATTATTATAGTAGCGATAGAATAGCGAGAGAGATGCAACATTGCGGCGGAGAGAGAGAGATTGCAGAGAGTTGGTGAGTGGACGGGAGTTAATGATACGAAAGGCCTTCCTTTCAATTTTGTCTAGGAGAGCGATGTGAGAGGAACCTCCCCACACATGTGAACAATACTCAATACAAGGACGCACTATGCCCCTGTACAGAGCAGGAAGCTGTGCAGGGGAAAAGAACCCCCTAAGGCGGTTGAGCACACCCAGCTTCTGGGAGGCTGCCTTAGCAAGACTGGTAATATGGTCCTTCCAACTGAGACCAGAAGAAAAAGAGACACCAAGAATATTGAGAGAAGATGAAGGATTGATTTTTGTATTGTTGAAGAATAAGGTATAGTCCGCAGGGAGTTCCTTACGAGTAGATAGATGAAGAAATTGGGTTTTGGGAGCATTAAACGAAACAAGGTTTTCTCTGCCCCAATTGGAGATACTATTTAGATCAGAATTTAAGAGTTCTATGGCTTCATTACGTTTGTCGTTGAGGGATTGCTGGCTGGGGCGTTCTGAAAAACTAATGGAGTAGTGTAAGGTTGAGTCGTCTGCGTATGAATGGATGGGAATTGAGGTACAGTTGAGGAGATCATTTATAAAAATTAGAAACAGAATAGGAGATAGGACAGAGCCCTGAGGAACACCGGAGTTTATAGGGTGAGGAAGTGAACGATGGCCATCCACAACCGCGGCCATGGAGCGGCCAGAAAGGAAATTAGAGACAAAGGCACAGATGGAGGAATAGAAACCGAAGGAGGGTAGTTTAGACATTAAAGATTTGTGCCAGGCTTTCGATATGTCTAGAGCAATAGAAAAAGTCTCACCGAAATCCCGAAAGGAGGATGACCAAGAGTTAGTAAGATATGAAAGAAGATCACCAGTAGAGCGACCCTTAAGGAAGCCATACTGGTGATCTGAGAGCAGATTATGAGAAGAGAAATGCTTAAGAAATTTGGAAGCAAGAATAGTTTCAAAAACTTTAGAAAGACAAGAGATGAGAGCAATTGGACGATAGTTGGAGGGTTGAGAGCGGTCACCCTTGTTTGGGACAGGTTGAATGTGAGCAAACTTCCAGCATGAAGGGACCAAAAAGATATAAACAAGCTAGAATGAGTTCAACGTAGAGTTACCAAAATGATACCTAGCCTAAAGAACAAACCATACGAAGAGCGTCTTAGAGAATTAAATCTATTTCCTTTAACCCAGCGCAGATTAAGAGGTTACTTAATTCAAGTGTTCAAAATCATCAAAGGCATAGACAATATGGACTGTAGTAAGTACTTCATAATCGACCAATCTAATTACACGCGGGGAAACGGTTGCAAAATTATTGGTAAATCTTTTAACTCACACGAATCTAAGAATTTCTTCTTCAATCGAGTTGTCAACTTGTGGAATGGGCTTCCCCGAAACGTTATAGACTGCATCACCGTTGATTCATTTAAACTCCGCCTAGACAAATATCTCGCATCAAACCCGCGACTGACTGCGTTTGTAAATGAATAACTTTATTTTATCCCCCCCCCTCAGTTACTAACCCATATGTCCCCTACTAACTTCCTAATCCTGCCACGGACATTAGTTCCAGGGCAGTAATTCCCTTTCCAATGTTCCCTTACCCACTCTAAACCACTGTTTGGACACTTGATCCTCAGTGTTTTGGAGGACAAGCAACCTAGAAGGGTCACTAGACCTGTTGTTTCTTGATTTCCTTTGTACTCCTTTGTACTCCTTTGAAGACGTTAGAGGATAGACAGAGACGAAAGAGTTTGCCTAGGCAGGGACTCAGCACGGAAACACAGTTTTTGAGAACAACAGGAGGAACACCGTCCGGACCATACGCCTTATTAGTATTAAGCCCAGAGAGGGTAGAAAGTACATCTTTAGAAGAGATTAGGATATTAGGCATAAGTAAGAGAGAGGAGGGTGGAGAGGGAGGAATAGCACCGGAATCATCCAAGGTGGAGTTTCTAGCAAAAGTCTGAGCGAAGAGTTTAGCTTTGTCAGAGGAAGAAGTGATGGTTGTGCCATCAGAGTGGGAAATGGGAGGGAAAGACGAGGAAGAGAAATTGTTGGAGAGGTTTTTGGCTAGATGCCAGAAAGCTGGGGAAGAGCTAGAGTTGGATAGTTCATTGCATTTATTATTGATGAAAGAGTGTTTGGCAAGTCGAAGAACAGATTTGGCTTGATTCCGGGCAGAAACATAGGAAGAATGAGAGTCTTGAGTTTTAAGGCGTCGGTACCGTTTGAATGCTTCCTCCTTATTGCGGACAGCAGTAGAACAGGCGTGAGTAAACCAAGATTTTTTAGCATTAGTCTGAGAGAAAGAGAATGGAATGTATGCTTCCATGCCTGATAGGATTACCTCGGTAATGCGTTCAGCACTCTCCGAGGGTCCCCGGCCACGGAAGCAGAAATCATTCCATGGTAAATCAAAGAAGTACTGCCGGAGAGCCTCCCAGTCGGCAGCAACAAAGTGCCACAAGAGCCGCCGGCTAGGAAGATCGGGTGGCCGTACCGGAGAGATAGGGCAGGTGACAGAGATAAGTTTATGGTCGGAGGAGCCCAAAGGAGAGAAAAGATCGACAGTATAAGAAGAAGGTCTAGGTAATTTATGATAGAAAAGACGTAGGCTTGTTCACCAGGTGGGTCAGTAGTGTGAGAGGAGAGCCATTGGTGGTGGTGAACGTTGAAATCTCCTAAGAAGGAGATTTCTGAGAAAGGAGAAATGGATAGAATGTGTTCCACTGTAGAGTTTAGATAGTCAAAGAATTTGGTAAAGTTGGTAGAGCTAGGGGAAAGATAGACAGCACAGAAATATTTAGTAAGAGAATGACAGGAAAGTTTGAGCCATAAAGTTGAGAATTCAGAGGAGTCGAAATCGGGAACACGAGAGCAAGTGAGTTTGTTGTGCACATATGCACAACATCCGCCTTTGGCTTTGAAACTAGGATAGAGAAAGTAGGAGGATACAGAGAAGGGGCTGCTGGATGTTGCTACAGACACCTGAGTTTCGGTGAGGAAAAGAAGATCAGGTTTGTAGGAAGAGAGATGGTGTTCAACAGAGTGAAAGTTAGAGGAAAGTCCGCGAATGTTGTAGAAATTAATAGAAAGAGTAACAGGCCGAGGTCCAGGTAAATTTGTGGGGTATGACTGTTGGTGTATGACTGTAGGTGTATGCCTGTGGGTGTATGACTGTTGGTGTATGACTGTAGGACAGTAACACTCAGGGTGGCCCTTATTTTCGAAAGTAAGAAATCCTAACCTCTCACCCCCTGGCTTTGTTCCATTCCTAATGAGACATATTGTGATCAAATTTCGTGACGATTGGAGCATATTTATTGGTAGTCCAGCAAAGTCGGTTGGGCTGTTTTTGTGCTGGTTGGCGGAACTTACCTGGCACGCACCAAAACCCAGACACAGCAACAAGACTCCTTCAAGACTATCTCGACACATTACATGAATGGTGCACTACAAACAGACTCAATTTAGCCCCAGCTAAATCCACTGCAACCCTCCTCACAAGCTGGACAGGAGATCACGATTACGTCCCGGGACTCAACATAAACAACACACCCCTAACACACACACACACACACCCAAAATCCTAGGAGTAACATACGACAACCAAATGACATTCAAACAGCACACCACAAACACGAAAAAGAAACTGACACCCAGACTTAACGCCCTCAGATCACTTGCCCATACGAAATTTGGACACAACAAAGAAACCACCACCACAGTCTACAAACAATACATAAGATCAGTTATGGAATACGCAAGCCCGGCCTGGGCTTTTAACCTAGCTGAAACACATCATAAGACCTTATAGACTATTCAAAATAAAGCCCTGAAAATCATCACAGGATGCACAGCTACTACACCCACAGATCACCTACATCAAGAAACCAAAGTCCTCAAAGTCAAAGATCATCTAGACATGAGAGGCACTCAATTCCTGGCAGCAGCCTCCACGAATCAACACCACCCACTACACTACATGGCAACACACCCACAGACACCAAGAAATATCAAAACAACACCCAGCACACGCTATCACACACAAATACTGTCTTCTCTCCCTCCCTGCCCACCCCAAACCAACTTCTGGAAGCACATCCATACTCATATCACTCGCCGTTCCATCCACTCACTCATAGACAACACGCAGCTGCAAGCACAACCTCCCGAAATCCATCCTCTTGAATCCTCCCTTCCTCGCGAGGACAGAGTCCACCTGGCCAGGCTGAGATGCGGACACCATCCAGCTCTTCTGAGCTATCAGAAGAGACTGGATGAATCCGTCGTCGACACCTGCCGAGGGTGTAACACAGCACCCCATACCATTAAACACATCATAGAAGACTGCATTTCACACAACCACTTACGCCAACAACATAATTTACACTCTTTGAGAGCTCTGTGGGAAAGCCCGACCGTGGCCATGACCCCCATATGGGTCGGAAAGGCCAGGATCCCCGTTAGGGGGGAGCAACACATCATCAAAAAGCTGGAAGGTCTATTCCAAACCTGGAAAGACCTAAAACGCTTGAGGGACCGAAGGACACCAGGGCAGGTGAAGAAGGAGGGAGCTTTCCGGGACCCAATGGACGACCTCTTTGATATCGCTCACGCGGACGCCCTGTCTCTCATTGTCCTTCAAGAGGACAAGGATTTTTTCCTTGCTCAGCAAGAGAAGGGCCGTAGAGCCTTCATGGGGTCCGCGGACAATTCCCTGGCCTGCAAAGAACGGAGAGCTGCGGAGAAGAAAGAGGCTGAGGAAAGGCGTCGGGAGAAGGCCCGTGAAGAAATGAAGGCATCCACCTCAGCAGCCATCTTTGCTTCTTCAAGCAGCAGTGCTGAAGGAGAGGACAGCAGCAATGCTGAGGGAGAGGACAGCAGCAGTGCTCAGGAGGCAAAATCCTGCTCTCCACCCAAGCGGCCACGAAGAGCTACAAAAAACATAGTTTCACCATCTCTCGCAGCTGCACTGGATTGTACTCAGCTTTCCGACCGAAAAGCCACCATCGTGCTGACAGAAGATGCAAAAAGCCTCGGCCATGACACTACGGACCTGGCCATCAACCGCACAACCATTGCCCGGTCTCGACGTCAAGCCAGGAGACGTTTCGCGGAAAACCTAAAAAAGGACTTCCAAGCAGATGTCCCCTTGACTGTCCATTG
Organism: Paralithodes platypus; assembly: GCA_032716605.1. Taxonomy (NCBI): domain Eukaryota; kingdom Metazoa; phylum Arthropoda; class Malacostraca; order Decapoda; family Lithodidae; genus Paralithodes; species Paralithodes platypus. Next base: position 42,888,244 of record CM064492.1, on the reverse strand, counting down.
GGATGGAAAACTCCTTCAAGCCCTGACAACCAAGGAGCATGTGGATCGTCTGCCTATCTTGATATCCGGAGTAGGAGTCAGCCAGCTCCTCGGCGTCTCTAAACTCCCTTCGGGGACCGGTGAAGCTCAAGCTGTTTTCCATGCTTTGGAGGAGTGGGGAGTGACCGAGAAAGTGGTCGCCATGTCTTTTGACACGGCCGCTGCAAACACGGGACATCGGACCGGCGCATGCGTCCTTCTGGAACAGAAGATCGGAAGGGATCTTCTTTACTTGGCCTGCCGCCACCATATCATGGAAGTCATCTTGGCAGCTGCTTTCGGAGCTGTGATGGGAGGAGGGACTTCCGGGCCCGAAGCGCTCCTATTCAAGAGGTTTCAAAGCCAGTGGGATTTAATCGACAAGGAAGCATTTCAACCTGGGACTACGGATGATGCGGTGAATGCGGCGATAACTCCAACTCATCGAGATGAAGCAGTCGCCTTTGCGATGGAGCAACTGACAATCCACCACCCTCGAGACGACTACAGGGAGCTGTTGGAGCTCCTGATCTTGTTCTTCGGGCATATACCTCCTTGTGGAGTTTGATTCCGAGCTCCTGGTCCCATGCACCATGCACGATGGATGAGCAAGATCATTTACGCTTTCAAGGTTTGGATGTTCAAGAACCAATTCCGACTGACAAACCGTGAGGAGAAGGCTTTGAGGGATCTCTGCATCTTCGGAGCTCTTCTCTACATCGAGGCATGGATCACCTCTCCTTCTTCAGTCCAAGCTCCTAGAAGGGACTTGCACCTCATCAAGGCTCTCGTCGACTTCCCTAACCAAGAGATCAGCAAGGCTACATCAGAGAAGATTAAAAGGCACCTCTGGTACCTTGGAGAAGAAACTACAGTCCTGGCCCTTTTTGATGATGCCGTATCCGTTCGAACGAAGAAGGATATGGTCAAGGCAATGTCGGGAGAAATGGACGATGAGGAAAAGCCTCCCAAGCGAGCTCAGCACGATCTCGGATTCTTGAAAGATGCCAACCTCGAAGACTTCGTGTCACTAAGAAGTCGGGGTTTCTTTGAGAAGGTGCGACTTCCAACGGATTCTCTCCACTATGATCCTGAGGAGTGGCCAAATCGCGGTGATTATCAGGAGGCCTGCCGTCTCGTTAATGGTTTGGAGGTTGTGAATGATCATGCTGAACGAGGGGTCTCTCTCGTCAAAACATACAACCGGCTCCTCACGAAGGATGAAGAACAGCTGCAGTTTCTCCTCCAAGTTGTGAGCGAGCACCGGAAGCTATACCCGGACACCCGGAAGAAAACCCTGGCACAAACCAGGCAACAATGAACGGAGTGGTGCCCGTGATACCCCTGTCCTTGAGCAGCTAATGCCCACTAAGTTTACTGTTTTAGAGTGGGGGGGAACTGGATGACCAGAGCCAAAGTATACTTCCATACGTAGAGGCCACCCAAAGAGTGGCCTTCAAACGCTGTGGACTACCAGTAAATATTAAACAATCTTCGCGAAAATTTTACTGAATCATTTTTGGACCAAACTGACTCGATGAGAACCTTGAGAGCGGTAAAAAGAGCAATTTTGACATTTTGCCTATAGCATTAGGGCCACCCTACACGGTAGGTGTATGACTGTAGGTGTATGACTGTATGTGTATGACTGTGGGTGTATGACTGTAGGTGTATGACTGGGTGTATGCCTGTAGGTGAATGACTATTGGTGTATGACTGTGGGCGTATGACTGGGTGTATGCATGTAGGTGAATGACTGTTGGTGTATGACTAGGTGTATGACTGTGGGTGTATGATTGTGGGTATAATTATGACTGTTGGTGTAATAATAATAATAATAATAATAATAATTAACGGTTTATTCACAAAAGCAGCCCGAAGGCTGAGAATATACAAGGAAGTTGATACATAGTTAAAATTAAAATTAAAATTAACATTAAAATTGACACAAGAGCTAACAGGCTAATTTACAATGAAAAATATGTATATAATTTATTGATTGTTTAAGACCTTAATTATTGAAGGAATAGCGCTGTTCTTGTAGCGGTCAGTCCGTGGTGCTCTTACGGGGACAATACGGTTGAAGTGGCAAGCAGCGCGTAGAGGAGGAGGGGCGTCGGGCGGTAGTAGGTGCCGGTGTCTGGGGTTGTTTAGTAGTTTGCTGGAGAACTGCTGAAGGTGTTGTTCGTAGAGGTTAGATATGGCGAGGACGTTAATTAGGTTACATGCATCTTGGTAAGTGGTGTAGTTGGCCCCTAACATTATTCTGAGTGCTCTATTCTGAATTTTTTCTAATTATTTCTTTAGGTTAAGTTGAGAGAGGATGACCAAACGGGTGAAGCATAGCAGAGTTTGGGTAATATAAAAGATTTGTATAAAAGTAGCATGTCATCTCTGGGAACCCCTAGTTGTTTCAGGGTGCGTAACATGTGTAGCCGATAAGAAGAAGCACTAGCTATGGTGTTAACATGTTTATCCCAGAGTAGTTTTTGCTGAAGGAAAACACCAAGTAATTTAGTGGACTGAACTATTTCGAGGGTGTGATTGCCAAGCTTGAGGGTGGGTGGAGGGATGGGTTTAGAAGTAACATTGAAGTTCATGACAAGTGTTTTGTTTAGGTTAATAGTGACATCATTATCTTGTGTCCAGGTCAGTAGGGCATCTAGGTTGGCTTGGAGAATGCTGTAGTCTGGAGAAGCGTTGCTGATGGAAGAGGCTAGTGTGGAATCGTCAACATATGTATGACTTGGTCTATGCCTGTAGGTGTATGACTGTTGGTGTATGACTGTAGGTGTATGACTGTAGGTGTATGACTGTTGGTGTATGACTGTGGGTATATGACTTGGTCTATGACTGTAGGTGTATGACTATAGGTGTATGACTGTAGGCGTATGACTAGGTGTATGACTGTAGGTGTATGACTGGGTGTATGACTGTTGGTGTATGGCTGTTGGTGTATAACTGTAGGTGTATGACTGTGGGTGTATGACTGTTGGTGTGTGCCTGTGGGTGTATGACTGTGGGTGTATGACTGTTCGTGTATGACTGTTTGGTGTATGACTGTGGGTGTATGACTGGGTGCATGACTGTGGGTGTATGATTGTGGGTGTATGACTGTTGGTGTATGACTGTGGGTGTATGACTGTGGATGTATGACTGTGGGTGTATGACTGTTGGTGTATGACTGCTTTTGTATGACTGTTGGTGTATGACTGCTTGTGTATGACTGCTTGTGTGTATGACTGTAGATGTATGACTGTTGGTGTATGACTATGGGTGTATGACTGTGGGTGTATGTCTGTGGATGTATGACTGTAGTTGTATGACTGTGGATGTATGACTGTTGGTGTATGACTCAGTTACTCAGTTACTTGTTCGTCAAGGGGAATCCACGCAATGCGAGCTAAGCTCATTATTATCGCGCCTCCTTAACCGGGAATGTATTGCGTGAAATGCATGTTAAGTGTTTTATGTACTGTTGGAATGGCTGTGGATGTGTGTGTAGTCTGTATTTAGCCAATTGGCGACATCGGAAACAAAGGCTTAGGGTGGATCTGTATGGTACCATTCTCACTATAGACGGTACCGTCTCGCCCGAAGGCTTAGGTAGCCATCAGCTTAGGTGAACCATATGATACCCATCTCGCCTTGTACCATTTTTGCCAACCCCAGATGGGACGTCACAACGTCGTCCACTTATTCCAGGTACCTATTTACAGCTAGGTGAACTGAGGCTAACACATGAAAGGAGACAAGCCCAATTTGTCTCCGCCCGGCCGGGGATTGAACACCCGACCCCTCGTGTGTGAGACGAGAGCTCTACCTACTAGGCTACGGGCTGTGGGAGTATGACTGTTGGGGCATGACTGTGGATGTGTGACTGCAGGTGTATGACTGCAGGTGTATGACTGTGGGTGTATGACTGCGGGTGTATGACTGCAGGTGTATGACTGTGGGTGTATTACTGTGGGTGTATGAATGTCGGTGTATGACTGTAGGTGTATGACTGTGGGTGTATGACTGTGGGTTTATGACTGTGGGTATATGACTGTGGGTGTATGACTGTAGGTGTATGACTGTTGGTGAATGACTGTTGGTGGATGACTGTGTGTGTATGACTGTGGGTGTATGACTGTAGGTGTATGACTGTTCTTGTATGACTGTGGGTGTATGACTGTAGGTGTATGACTGTTGGTGTATGACTGTAGGTGTATGACTGTTCTTGTATGATTGTGGGTGTATGACTTTGGGTGTATGACTGTGGGTGTATGGCTGTTGGTGTATGACTGCTTTTGTATGACTGTTGGTGTATGACTGCTTGTGTATGACTGCTTGTGTATGACTGTAGATGTATGACTGTTGGTGTATGACTATGGGTGTATGACTGTGGGTGTATGTCTGTGGATGTATGACTGTAGTTGTATGACTGTGGATGTATGACTGTTGGTGTATGACTCAGTTACTCAGTTACTTGTTCGTCAAGGGGAATCCACGCAATGCGAGCTAAGCTCATTATTATCGCGCATCCTTAACTGGGAATGTATTGCGTGAAATGCATGTTAAGTGTTTTATGTACTGTTGGAATGGCTGTGGATGTGTGTGTAGTCTGTATTTAGCCAATTGGCGACATCGGAAACAAAGGCTTAGGGTGGATCTGTATGGTACCATTCTCACTATAGACGGTACCGTCTCGCCCGAAGGATTAGGTAGCCATCAGCTTAGGTGAACCATATGATACCCATCTCGCCTTGTACCATTTTTGCCAACCCCAGATGGGACGTCACAACGTCGTCCACTTATTCCAGGTACCTATTTACAGCTAGGTGAACTGAGGCTAACACATGAAAGGAGACAAGCCCAATTTGTCTCCGCCCGGCCGGGGATTGAACACCCGACCCCTCGTGTGTGAGACGAGAGCTCTACCTACTAGGCTACGGGCTGTGGGAGTATGACTGTTGGGGCATGACTGTGGATGTGTGACTGCAGGTGTATGACTGTGGGTGTATGACTGCAGGTGTATGACTGTGGGTGTATTACTGTGGGTGTATGAATGTCGGTGTATGACTGTAGGTGTATGACTGTGGGTGTATGACTGTGGGTTTATGACTGTGGGTATATGACTGTGGGTGTATGACTGTAGGTGTATGACTGTTGGTGAATGACTGTTGGTGGATGACTGTGTGTGTATGACAGTGGGTGTATGACTGTGGGTGTATGACTGGGTGTATGACTGTAGGTGTATGACTGTTCTTGTATGACTTTGGGTGTATGACTGTGGGTGTATGACTGTAGGTGTATGACTGTTGGTGTATGACTGTAGGTGTATGACTGTTCTTGTATGATTGTGGGTGTATGACTTTGGGTGTATGACTGTGGGTGTATGGCTGTTGGTGTATGACTGTAGGTGTACGACTGTTGGTGTATGACTGTAGGTGTTTGACTGTAGGTGTATGACTGTTGGTGTGTGACTGTTAGTGTGTGACTGTAGGTGTATGAATGTTGGTGTGTGACTGTTGGTATGTGTGACTGTTGGTGTATGAATGTTGGTGTGTGACTGTTGGTGTATGACTGTTGGTGTATGACTGTTGGTGTGTGACTGTTGGTGTGTGACTGTAGGTGTATTAATGTTGGTGTGTGACTGTTGGTTTGTGACTGTTTGTGTGTGACTGTTGGTGTATGAATGTTGGTGTATGACTGTTGGTGTATGACTGTTGGTGTGTGACTGTTGGTGTATGACTGTTGGTGTGTGACTGTAGGTGTATGAATGTTGGTGTGTGAATGTTGGTGTGTGACTGTTGGTGTATGACTGTTGGTGTGTGACTGTTGGTGTATGAATGTTGGTGTGTGACTGTTGTTGTATGACTGTTGGTGTGTGACAGTTGGTATATCGCTGTGATGGGTATTACACTATAGTTATATTTTATAAATGGGTATTATGAATGAGTGGCCGTAGGTAGTTTCCAGGATATGAACCTGGCAAATATGACATTGAAGGAACGATAGAGCTCTCACAGGTATATTAATAGTCTGAAGGTGAATTTGTGAGTTTACCTTTTGATAATGATAGTTTGCACAACTACTGTGATTAAATGATCTATAATGGTCAAAAATAGCCAGCCCTCCATAGCTGATGTACCAGATTGGGGTTTTGGGAACTGTACACTCACTCGGAAAAGTTCGTGGACCTCTTATCATGTTCATTATGGAAGTTTACGTGTGTGTGTGTGTGTTACTCAGTTACTTGTTCGTCAAGGGGAATCCACGCAATGCGAGCTAAGCTCATTATTATCGCGCCTCCTTAACTGGGAATGTATTGCGTGAAATGCATGTTAAGTGTTTTATGTACTGTTGGAATGGCTGTGGATGTGTGTGTAGTCTGTATTTTAGCCAATTGGCAACATCGGAAACGAAGGCTTAGGGTGGATCTGTATGGTACCATTCTCACTATAGACGGTACCGTCTCGCCGAAGGCTTAGGTAGCCATCAGCTTAGGTGAACCATATGATACCCATCTCGCCTTGTACCATTTTTGCCAACCCCAGATGGGACGTCACAACGTCGTCCACTTATTCCAGGTACCTATTTACAGCTAGGTGAACTGAGGCTAACACATGAAAGAAGACAAGCCCAATTTGTCTCCGCCCGGCCGGGGATTGAACCCCCGACCCCTCGTGTGAGAGACGAGAGCTCTACCTACTAGGCTACGGGCTGTGTGTGTGTGTGTGTGTGTGTGTGTGTGTGTGTGTGTGTGTGTGTGTGTGTGTGTGTATGCAAATTTATTTATTTAACTATATAGTTTCCCACATGCCTTTACACCCATTGTTATCAATTATGTTGAAGCAAAATGTATATGATTGGAGTAAATATGAAGTGTGTTATGTATATGTTAACTTATATGGTCAGGTAGCGGTTATATACTACATTATTTGTGGATATTAGTCACACTATTCTTACTTACACACATACAGTCATGGAGTGGGCACGAATGTATGTGAGCAACTGTACATAAACATGAAAGTGGGTGTATAGAGTGGGTGGGCCGTGGGAGGTGGTTGGGGATATTAGTGGAGGGAGTTACGTGTGAGTGAGTGGCTTTTAAATAGACGAACGAGGGAGTAAATAGGTGACATGTTTATATAAATAGTGTGTGTGTTGTGAGCCAGAACTAGGGCCTAGTAACGTAAGAGAGAGAGAGAGAGAGAGAGAGAGAGAGAGAGAGAGAGAGAGAGAGAATGAGTGAGAGAATGAGAGAGAGAGAGAGAGAGAGAGAGAGAGAGAGAGAGAGAGAGAGAGAGAGAGAGAGAGAGAGAGAGAGAGAGATGGGGATGGGGGTGAGGGTTTGAGAGTTGAAAGGTTTTTGATGAGATGTTGAGATGTAGCAAGGATGTTGGCTGTCCAATATAATTTGAATACTAAGGAACTATCCATATCAAATAGATCGTAAGGACCTGAGTTCGATATACGGAAGACAAATTGAGTTCACTCAGTTTCATAGAAAACATACTAATATTTACGTATATTCTCCATCGAGGCCAAATATTTAACAATGGCAAGTTTTCGAATATTTAAGAATAAGCTTTTCATTTCCCACTTTCTATAAAGTAACAGTATTAGTTGATATATCAGACAAATGTGCTTTATACATATATACAGAACACACATTTGCTTGACAGAGAAGAGCTCACGAAATCAGAACACATGGAACAAGTTTACACAAACAATATATGATACGGCCAAATGATTGCTAGGTTTACTACTGAAAGGGAAGCAACTTATTCTAATGTGTGTACATGTATGAACGGATTGGAACATAATATTACAGTAGTCGATGTCAGATTAGACATATGTAAGGTTATATATATATATATATATATATATATATATATATATATATATGTGTAGATATATATATATATATATATATATATATATATATATATATATATATATATATATATATATATATACTTTCTCCTCCACAATGCAGAACTTCTGCTTATCAGAATTCATTTATCACCAGAGCTACTACTCTTTGGAATTCACTTCCCTCGAATTGCTTTCCACAAACTTACAATCAACAAATGTTTAAATCCAGTTGTTACAAACATTTTATGAATGGAGGATGCCTTTAGCCACATGGACCTTTTTGTTTTATCTGTGTTTTTCCTTCCTCCGTTCATTGTCTCTTAAAAAAAAAAAAAAAAAAAAAATATATATACAGTATATATATATATATATATATATATATATATATATATATATACCCGGTATATATATATATGGAAGCGATACTTTCGTCACGTGGGAAGCGGAGACCTATTATAAAGAGTAAGACCAGTGCTGATATATATACATCTTTATTGATTGTGGGACACGTTTCGGCTTATGCACAAGCCATCTTCAGCCTAAAAAGCAGAGAAACAGCCTACATAAATATCTACAAATCATAATAGATTTCATGAAATAATTTTTTTTTTTTTTTTTTTTTTTATATGTGATTGAGGGAGGCAAAAGGCATAACTGCCTATAGCGAGTGCCTCCCCCATAGTTGAAAGAGTGACAGGGCCAAAATCAAGGGACGTTCGAGCCAAAATGCCTGGACACACGGAGTTTGAAGCAATTTAAGTCATAGGAAGAGGGAAAGACTGATTCTGGGAGAGAGTTCCAGAGCTCAGCTGTTGAGTAGAAGAAAGTTTGGGAGTAACGTTTCACTCTTGGGTTGGAGAGTTGCACAGAGTAGGGGTGGGATTGTGTTGCAAGACGGGTACCACGTGCCCTACGTAGATGAGGTGGTATTCACTGGGAGAGCTCTGAGGAACACTGATTATTATAGTAGTGATAGAATAGCGAGAGAGAGATGCAATATTGCGGCGGAGAAAGAGATTGCAGAGAGTTGGTGAGTGGACGGGCGTTCATGATACGAAAGGCCTTCCTTTCAACTTTATCTAGGAGAGCGGTGTGAGAGGAACCTCCCCACACATGTGAACAATACTCAATACAAGGGCGCACTATGCCCCTGTACAGAGCAAGAAGCTGTGCAGGGGAAAAGAACCCCCTAAGGCGGTTGAGCACACCCAGCTTCTGGGAGGCTGCCTTAGCAAGACTGGTAATATGGTCCTTCCAAATGAGAGCAGAAGAAAAAGAGACACCAAGAATATTGAGAGAAGATGAAGGGTTGATTTTTGTATTGTTGAAGAATAAGGGATAGTCCGCTGGGAGATCCTGACGGGTAGATAGATGGAGAAATTGGGTTTTGGAAGCATTAAAGTTAACAAGGTTTTCTCTGCCCCAATTGGAAATAGTATTTAGATCAGAATTTAAGAGTTCTATGGCTTCATTACGTTTGTCGTTGAGGGATTGCTGGCTGGGGCGTTCTGAAAAACTAATGGAGTAGTGTAAGGTTGAGTCGTCTGCGTATGAATGGATGGGAATTAAGGTACAGTTAAGGAGATCATTTTAAAAAATTAGAAAGAGAATAGGAGATAGGACAGAGCCCTGAGGAACACCGGAGTTTATAGGGTGAGGAAGTGAACAATAGCCGTCCACAACCGCAGCTATGGAACGGCCGGAAAGGAAATTAGAGACAAAGGCACAGATGGAGGGATAGAAACCGAAGGAGGGTAGTTTAGAAATTAAAGATTTATGCCAGACTCTATCGAAGGCTTTCGATATGTCTAGTGCAATAGAAAAAGTCTCACCGAAGTCCCAAACGTTTAGGGGGTAAATGTTCAAATCACATACTTCATTAGGTAATTGCTTCAAATTTAAAGACCAAATCCCCGTTGTGTTGCGATCGTCAGTTGGGTATCAGTTTAAGTGTAGTGGATGTAATTCCTCTTACATTGATCAAACCAAACGCCTTCTCACTGCCAGGATCGCGGAGCATCGAGGAAGGTCTTTAAGAACGGATTTTCCGTTGCCCAACCCTTCATTCTCTGCTATACGAGACCATTCTGAAGCTTCAAATAACCTAATACGGAAACATTATTTTAGCATATTGTACGCATCTTCTAATGACAGTTCCCGCCTGATAGCCGAGAGCTTATTAAAGGTCGTTGCATACTGACACGACAGCCCCTTCAAGACTGGCACGAACACCCACGACACATACAAATCCTGTGTCTTGCCGAATTTATTAGAGATCGCGGCGAAAATGGCTGGCATCGTTAGAGTCGTATCTCTACCGTATCTCTACCATATCTCTTCCGCACGACTTGATAAGACTCTAGTGATGCAGATACGGTGGAGAAACGAATGCTACGAAGAAGATAGGAAAAGTCGTGCGAAGGGTACATGACTAGTCCACGGATAAGATACAACCCAAAAGACTGCGATACAACTTAGAAGAATCGTATCGACGCCGTATCGACGCAGTGAGCCCGTGCAACCGGATTGAGGCTGGACGCGCGGTTGCCAACTCGACCGTTGCCAATTTTCTGCACGGAAGAGATACGGTCCGCACGGTACTCGGAAAAAAAGGCACCGGAAAAAACGTCACAGGAAAAAATGCACTGGAAAAAAAAAGGCACAGGAAAAAAAGGCACTTGAAAAAATGTCACAAATTACGGACTAGGAAAAAATGGCACATAAAACAAAATGTTGTATTAAGAAATAATAGATCAATAAAATGTGTTTCGATGCAATATGCAATATTGCATAATTTAATTATATATATCTGGTAGTGTACTCACCATATGTTAGGTTTGGTTAGGTAAGGTTAGGTTACGTTAGAACTTACGAAACCAAAATTCTGCATAAGGCCGACCGGCCCACACGAGGCAGATCCCATTCACACCCAACCCATATCGTTCATATGACTATCAACTTTGCACTTAAAATTTTCTACCGTTCCTGAGCTAACCACACACTTCCACAACTCTGTTCCCAAACCAGTGCTTAGCTATATCTTTTCTAAAGCGGAACTTATTCAATTTGAAGCCATTTGAACGGGTTATCTCGCCGTTATTAAGCCTTAATACCTTATTTCTATCTCCCTTATTGATACCTTTCATCCACTTAAACACCTATATCATTATCTCCTCTACATCTTCGTCTTTCTAATGAATGCAAGCCAAGGGTTCTCAGACTCTCCTCATAGGCCTCTGATAAATTTCTAACAATGTGGATCATATGCGTCATTCTTCGTTGGACTGCCTCCAAAGAGTCAATATCCATTATATAATAAGGACACCAAAACTGAACAGCGTAGTCCAAGTGAGGTCTCACATTAGGTCAGGTTAGGTTAAATAGAAAGTAGGCCTACAATAAATATAAAACTAATATATTAAAATTATGTAATTCTTGAATAATACATAATTTAGGAATAAATCATGGAAAATATATTTGCCTTATTAAACATTGTGATACATTTTCACTATATGAAATTTGTTCACACCCCTAAGAATGTGCCATTTTTTCCTGTGCCTTTTTTTCCCAGTGCCTTTTTTCCGGTGCCTTTTTTTCCCGTGCCTTTTTTTCCGGTGCCTTTTTATCCTACATTCGGTCCGCACGCCAGGCTTACGCACCTTTGATACGGACCATATGTCTTTGATACGGACCCCACAATTGTGATACGGCGAGTTCGTGACGGAGACCAGACTCAGACGATGTTTTACAGTTGCCGGGGGATTCCCACGAACTTTTGAACAGCTCAAAATCTCGTATCGACCCCCAATACGTCGCTTGGACCGTGAGAGTCACCCACGGCTAATTCCCGATATCCACGATTATGTTGCCGATTCGCCATATCAGGCTGAAATTTCGAGTCGGGAACTCGCCTGGAGGGGCTTTCGTGTCAGTGTTACACAGTTTCGTCCCGATCTAGGTTCCCAGGAGTCCTGAACACCCTTACTGTGCTTTTGAGATCTACAGTATGTGATAGGTGGTATGTTACATTTTAGCATTCATAGTATTACTATATCTTGTATTTCATCTCACTTAGGATATTAGATTTAGATTTAACTCAACACAATCTACACGTATTTCTACGCTTCTCACATTTAATAACTTTTTAGTTTTCGTAAATATAAATACTCTGCGGTATATTTAGATATTTAGGCACACATGGATTTTTGTTATCTCTCTTTAACCCCATTTACTCCCTACACGTTTGTATTATTTCATGAAATCTATTATGATTTGTAGATATTTATGTAGGCTGTTTCTTTGCTTTTTAGGCTGAATATGGCTTGTGCATAAGCCGAAACGTGTCCCACAATCAATAAAGATGTATATATCAGCACTGGTCTTACTCTTTATATATATATATATATATATATATATATATATATATATATATATACAGTATATACATTATACACTAAGTACTTAGTCGAACACAAATTTACTAAAACTTGTAAAAACGTTCGATTAATATATATGTGGGTGGTAGATGGGTAACAGCGAGCTATCTCCACCTTGCTACACATACCAGGGTGTGGTGCCAAGAATGTGTCACTAGGGAGCCATCTCACTCACCTCTCTGGTATGTGACACTACTCCATATACCAACCTGGCTGGGGTGTGGGAGGCTGTATTTTGAATGGGCGTAGGTGTGTGTGTGTGTGTGTATGTGTGTGTTTGGGGAAGGGGGTATGGTGGAAGGCTTACGTGTGTGCGTAGGTGGGTGTTTGTTTCTGCGTGTGTGTGTAGGTGTGTGTGTGTTGAGGGAAGGGGGTATGTGTAGGTGGGTGTTTGTTTGTGCGTGTGTTTGTAGGTGGGTGTTTGTGTGTGTGTGTGTGTGTGTTGGGGGAACCCCCTTCCCCCAACACACACATAGTGGACAGTTTACGTGTGTGTGTAGGTGTGTGTGTGTGTAGGTGGGTATTTCGTGTGTGTTGGTGGGGGTGTGAGTGTGCTGGGGGAAGGGAGTATGGTGGAAGGTTTACGTGTGTGTAGGTGGGTGTTTGTTTGTGCGTGTGTGTGTAGGTGGGTGTTGGTGTGTGTGTGTGTGTGTGTGTAGGTGGGTGTTTGTGTGTGTGTAGGTGGGTGTTTGTTTGTGCGTGTGTGTGTAGGTGGGTGTTTGTGTGTGTGTGTGTGTGTGTAGGTGGGTGTTTGCTGATGCGTGTTTGCATTGGTAGGTGTTTGTTTGTTTGTGTTCGTGTGTGTGTAAGTGGGTGTTTGTGTGCGTGTGTGTGTAAGTGGGTATTATTATGAGTGTGGCATTACACTCGTGTAGCATCGTCATTATGACAATGTTACAAGAGTGTTTTTCCAGCAATTTCTCACAAGCAGGTTTTTCTCACGATAGTTTGGCTCTTTAACATTGACACCATAAATCAAACTAACAGTAGATTGTTTTAATTAGTTGAACTCCGACAATGCTGAAAGTATGAAGATTTCAGACCACAGTTGCCCGAAAAGTGGTAGAAATAGCATTCGTATGATACTGATATTACTAAGCCAACATTGTTGTCATGGTGTTCTTGATATTAACTGTAATAATGTCTGCGAGATGTCGAAATGCAGAAAATACAGATTATTGTTTGACAGATTCTCTTGCAATAGGTACAGTTGCCCACATAAGTTCTGTTTCTCTTCATTAGTTTGTACATGGAAATATGAGGGGTTACGAGTAGAGTTTCTGATGCAGGGGTTAACTCATCTGGCTTGACGTTCTCTTATTACCATGTCCTTGGCACTCTAATATATCTGGCCAACGATCCAGGTATTTATAATGTATTCTAAACTGCATACGTTGTTTCCACGACCATCCTATTTCTGTTGTATCGAGGTAGGTTAAACATGTATACAATGCAAAACTATATCTATCTAATACAGTATATTGTGAATTATATCACACCTGGCGGCAAGCTTAGTCCTGATGTCTCGATATTTATTAGGAATATAAGAACAATTATTTGTCTCTGCATCATAATGATGTCATGTTTTCATAATTAGCAACACATTTTGCGAACCAATCTTAGTAAGAGCTTAGTAATCAAGATGGGGCATGACATTAAACAGCCTATAGTTCAGTATTTATGCTATACCCTGTTCCCAATTTAGGCCAAAATGTTTTAACATTAACCTCGATACTCACAAACGAATAGAGTAATCGAGCTAATAAATCTACCATTTGAGAAGAGTCAGCCAGGGAATAGGTGTGGAAATTTACATTCCATTTGCTCTAGCCCTTCTTTGAGATATGAAGGTTAGGGTTCACGATTTCTGGCCCACCTATTTGGAACAGGGTATAAATAGTCGATGAGCAATATCCCGAAATAACACGAATCAATACTATCCAAAGCGGTTAAACTTCAACATAAACTCCAATACATTAACCCTTACTGTACCGGCGATGTCTTTTTAATTTGATGATAGTTTTATTTAGACGAGTTTGTACAGCTTAAGAAGGATCTGTGGTAATAAAGAGAGTTAAGTGAGAATGTTCGAAGCCTGTTAATTGCTGGAGGTTCAAACAGAATATATTCGTCTAATTGTAGCCAAAATAAAGTTAAAAGGACGCCACCTGTGGGCTTAATTACTAAGAAGGCATACGGACCAGTTGGTGTTCCTCCTGTTGTACTTAAATACTGTTCGTTTGTGCTGACTCCCTGCCTAGGCAAATTCTTTCATCTCTGTCTCTCCTCTAACGTCTTTCCTTCTTGCTGGAAGTTTGCTCTTATTCAACCTGTTCCAAAGAAAGGTGACCGGTCTCAACCTACCAACTATTGTCCAATTCTCCCTACCAATAAATGCCTACAGTGGTCTATAGAGGTGCTGAACGTAAGGTTTACCGCGGTGCATTGTGGGAAATGGGCGACATCGCGGAGCTATCCACCCTCCCTCTCCTTCAACAATTCTATAATATATACAGTTAGTCGAAATTTCTGTAGCTGACACATACTTTGGTCTATGCATACTTTTGTTTTATATATTTTAAAATCACCCATATTCATAAATACCGTATATTTACAATACAAAGTCAGCAGGTATCTTCCCGCCAATTTTATTATGATAATTAATCAGCTTATAATTATGTTTGTAGTCATTATCAGCTGCATATGGACTTTCCCTTTATTACTATGCTATAAAGCACTTAGTGTAGTCGTATACTGTATAATAAAAACGTGTAGAATCACACAAAAATTAAGGTAAACTGTGCATATCCTAGTTGTTGGGTATAGTGATGTCTACAGTCGTAGCTCTGGCGCTAGTTCAGAAGCGTCCACCAGAGGTCTCAGAGGAATTGCTGGTAGGGAGAAGTCCAAGACATGCTCACAACAGGAATAGTTAAACCCTCCCATAGCCCTTGGTCTTCACCGGTGGTGCTCGTCAGAAAGAAAGACGGATCCACTAGATTCTGTGTCGACTATCGCCAGCTAAACGACGTAACCATTAATGATGCCACTCCCCTTCCTAGAATCGACGACTCTCTCGACTCTCTACTAGGAGCCAAATGGTTCACCACCCTAGACCTGCAAGCTGGTTATTGGCAAGTACCTGTCCTACCCGAACATCAACAAAAGACAGCATTCTCCACTAGCCAAGGAAAACATTATGAGTTCACTGTACTTCCGTTTGGGCTCTGCAACGGACCAGCCACCTTTTCCAGATTAATAGAATCGGTGTTACAAGGTTTAACCTGGGAAACATGTTTGGCGTACCTCGATGACATCATTGTGTTCGGCACTACCTGGGCAGAACACCTCCAATGCCTCAAACAAGTATTCCAGAGGATTAGAGAGGCCACCCTGAAACTTAAACCCTCAAAATGCACCCTGGCCCAAAAACAAGTAAACTTTTTGGGTCACGTAGTGTCAGAAGATGGTATCGCTCCAGATCCAGCAAAATTAGAAGCCATCAGTAAAATTTCCCCCCCACTAACGTAAAAGGTGTACGTGTTTTCCTTGGCCTGGCCTCTTACTATAGAAGATTCGTAAAGAACTTTGCAACCATTGCTAAACCTCTGCACGACCTAACCAAGAAAGAAGAACCTTTTCAATGGACAGAAGCAAGACTGCAAGCTTTTCAGACTCTCAAAACCAAATGAGTTGCCTCCCTTGTTGTATCCTTCCCTGACTATACCCAGCCTTTCCGACTCTACACTGACGTATCCCAATTCGGAATAGGCGCAGTTTTAGGCCAAACCCGTGATGGGAAAGAGCACATAATTGCTTGTGCAAGCCGCACCCTGAACCCTGCAGAAGCCAATTACCCAGCCACCAAGAGAGAATGCTTAGGCATAATTTGGGCCTTGTAACACTTTAAAGCGTAACTAGCTGGAGTAAAAGTAAGAGTCATAACTGATCATCATGCATTGCAATGGCTAAGAAAATTGGACACCAAGAACGCCTTAACTGTTCGTTGGAGAGAATCCCTGGAAGAGTTTGACATAGATATAGTCTATCGACCAGGGAAACTGCATACAAATGCTGATGCTCTCTCTTGCCTCCCCCTGCAACATCAACATGCCGAAGAGGAAAAAGGCCCCCCTCACACCATCCACGCCATTCACCATCTAGGACAAGTAGAAGAAAGCCAACAAGAATTATTAAGCAACTATCAAAGACAACAAAAACCCGACTGGATCCCTAGAACACTGTTTGACCAACTATCCAGACGTGGGGATAACTTATTCACTCAAGAAGGACAAATTGTGATCACCCCCCAAAACGCATTTCTAACTATGCAATCAATACACATGGATAATGGCATCCATTTAGCTCAAAAACGCCTCATCGCCACTTTTCAACAAGTGTACTGGACACCATCTCCCTACCGAACCGCCAAAAAGATAACAGAAGCCTGCAAAGCGTGTGCCCTAGGAAAGACAGAACCAGGACACCTGGCCCCACAGGAAAATTAGTTTTCCAAACCATGGCAACTCCTTGCAGTCGACTTCATGGGACCTCTCGAAAACAGCCATGGACACAAATACATCATCACCTTCGTTGACACCTACTCCAAGTATGTAATAGTATGCCCAGCCAAAGAACACTCCGCTTTAGCAGTGGCAGAAGCCCTAATCCAACATGGGTTCCCCTACTTCGGATTGCCAGAAGCCATTCACTCCGACAATGCCCCAGAATTTACCAGCCATGTGTGGTCACAACAATCACTTATGTGTGGCTTCAAAATCAGTCACTCTTCTCCTTACTGGCCCCAGGGGAACTCCATCTGCGAAAGGAGTCATAGAACCATTGCAAATCAGATCAGAACCAGGCTGCAACAAATGGACTCTAAAGACTGGTCCAGCCAAGTAAGGATTGTGCAATGGGGCATCAACACCTGCCCAAGAGAAGATGGAATTACCCCCCACGAACGAGTTATGGGAGTAATCCCCCTTCTCCTCCCATTACGTCATCTGGCTGCACCATATGAACCATCCTCTAATTTCGACCAAAATCTACTACACCTTAGGAACAGACTTCGTCAAATAAAATATCTGCAAGACCTTCAACCTGATGAGACCCCCAAAACCAGCCCACATCACATTGGAGACCTCGTCATGATTGCACACCTGCCAGTCCCCTCTAAAAATGAAACCGAGATTCAAAGGCCCCTTTGAAATCTTGTCTGTGCCCAACTGCTATCAAGTTACCATAAATTATTTTGGGGAACCACGCTAGTTTCGTAACAGGCATGTACGTAGATTTCAACCGATCAATGACAATGATGTAATGCTCGCTAATCCAGATCAACATGACAGGTTACTAAATTACAATAATCCCAAATTAGAATCCACAGAGTCCACCCTTCCTGAGCTGCTTCCTCCTTCTTCTCCCTCTCGTCAATTCAAACATCCTCCTGATCTAACCAAAGTACATAAGCCTAGCCCACCCACCACCTAGCCCCTTGCAACATACTCCAGTTCCTACACCTGCACCCCCTATTCTTACCCGCACTGTCTCTGCCCCTCCAGTACTCTCTACTAGGACCACTATCCCTGCTCCCACTGCACCTTCCCACCCTTCAACTGCCCAGCCATCACCTTCTATAATCCTACCTTCATTCTCTCAATCATCAGGTACTCAACCAACCACTCCTGTCACTATCAATCTGCCTTCAACTTCTCAACCCCAGGCTACTCCTTCTCCTCCTCCTGTTGTATCTCCTCAGATTATTTTACCTACCGGTACCCCTCTTACCCCTGTCATAACTAAACCAACTTATGCCTCCAAACTAAAAACTACTTCACCCCACCTCAACACTAGCTCTCAATCCTCTCCTTTGATCAGACCGACCCCACAAAAACTAAATCGGCCTCCTCTCTCTCACAGCTCAGCTTCTTCCCCCTCCCCTCAACCTCGTGTACATCAACCTGTCCTAACAACCTCTAAATCCTCAGTATGTATGAGATCTGGATGGCGTGTGATACCACCTCAACGATGGGCCCCCACCTTCAAGCCCACCTATAATAAAGCCACCCGACCAGCCCAACCACCCAAAGTTAGTGCGACTAGGCCCAACCACCAACACCCAAACGACAAGGCCGTCACTACACCTCCAATCACCACCAGGACCAGACCACCTACCAGTACTCCTGCAGCCTCAGCAACTCAACCCCCAACCCCTCCTCCACAAACCCAAGAGGCCACTATGAAAATAATAAGAGTGGTTTCCCTACGAGGCTATACGCCAGTCCCCATCCCCACCACAAATACCCTGCTACAGCTCGCCAAGGAATCCACCCAAGACTGGCAAATAAGAATGACACTGTACCCCACCCAACCTACTAGATGTCCCCTCGGCGGCTTGGTTCCTCGTCCTAGGCTATGCCCCAATCCTCACCACATCACCGGCATCCAGGACCTACCTAATTAAATCGCGAGGTTGCGACTTTTTCCATAACGAAGGTGGTGAGATGACGGGCCCTAAACCAACGATACACTGAGTGGCCTGCATAACCACTCAGGCAACCTCAAAACCCCAGGGCAGACAACGAAGACATCTACCAGAGTCCCCCCTCTGAGTCCACAAGAATCTACCTGAGTTGACCATGCCCAGCCGTCCATTTCCCAGTTCTCTTTCACGCCCACAGCCATCTAAAAAAACGGAACACTCTCTCAGCCAGTCACAAGCCGTATTCTGCAACCAACCACAACCGCCCTGGGACAGCCAATTAGAACCCTCCTTTTACATAGCCTCCACCAACAGTGACGCTCCCTGTATTGTTCCGCCAGATCTAGAATATGACGAACACTCCCTTATGCAATCTACTCACCAGCGCCCCGAATATTTCAGGAACCAATGGACCTGATAACGCCTGACCACTCCAAGTCCCCGAGGATACAACTACAATCTTCTATGTGTATGTCTTAGGGTAACTAGAAGACCTACAAGACAGTTGCTCCATTTTAAGCTCTAAGTGTTTTCTATTTTTCATAGCAGCCCTGGACCTTCCAGCTGCCCCCTTAAGTATTGTAATATTGCTTTGGAACCAGGCCCACTTGATAATACCTGAGTTCCCAGGCTAGAATGTATATGTACCTCACAACAACCATTTTGCCTCTTTCCTCAACACCCCTTTCCCCCCCCCCCCCTCCCCCCGAGTTCATTGACACCTGAAGCAAGAAAATATTTGCATAGGACCTAAGAAAAGCCTGAGGAAAGTAAGCACCACCTCACCTACTGAGTAAGCTTGACGACCAGGAACGGCCTAGTTGGGACAGTGTTGCTACGGTTCGCCCCCCCTCCCCCTCTTGCCCTCGAGAGTGCCCCTGGACGACACCTCCCCCTCCTTCAGGATTACTGGAGGACCACCTGTCTGTTGCCTGGCGCCCTGAACCGAGGACCCCTGCTCGAGCTACAGACGTAGGCCTGGACCTAGGACCCCTGCTCCATTACGTAAACAGGCCTGGACCTAGGACCCCTGTTCTAATTACGTAATCAGGCCTAAACCAAGAACCCTTGCTCGAGGAGGTAACCAGCTGTGCAAGAATTGGCTACTATCCTCTATGCTGGCCAGACCAGCACTCTCGCCCCCTGCCCTTCCAAATACCTAAGTGTTTCTGTGTCTTTCTCTGTTGTGATATTTCGAATACCGTGTTTAGGAATTCTTTCCTCCGTGTTTCGTCTCACTTTCATCCACCATACACTAATTGTATCTGTATATTTTATTCACCTCGCAGCTGTTAACCCATTCAGATCCGAGTTTGGTACTATTTGTTTTGAGTGTCAATGAGTAGGACTTTGTTGCCTACGTCCATATACTAATTGTGCCTGTACATTTCATTCTACTCGCTGTTAACTCGTTCAGAAGCGAATCTGATATTGCGTTAAATATCAATGAGCTAAACTTCGTCATTAGCGCCAATTAAATTATTAAGTACGATCTACCGATCGATATCTGTTAATCAGTCAGTTTCCACTTTTTGAGATTAACACTTAAGTGTTCATTTCAATCTGAGCCTATTGGAACTCGGCTAGTTATTTTGTTTATCTTCGTGTGTTGTCTTTATCACGAATATTAAAGATTACATCTTGACCTAATTAATACTCTACAGTAAACTTTTTTTAAACCATTTCTTTGCGTATCCAATTCACATTATTACTTTGCTTCGCCTAGACAATATTAGAAACACGAATTCCTAAGTTCGGTTCGTTATCGTAGCATATGTTCAAGTAATATAATCCTGTGATATGATATACATTCAATTAGGGCGATTTTGATACTTCTCAGTGATTATAAATAATAATCTCAGCCTTGTCCTGTCAAGTAAATTAACATCGCAGTTCAGCTAAGTTCATAGTTGCATTAACTAAGAAAAGTATTTATTACTACCTCAATTCACCTGGTAACCTTCCCAGTGACCTGACCTGAGGGCAAGTTCACGCGGTCAGTTACCCTTTACCGGGCACTCATAGAAATACTTAGAAATTTCATTTTTTGACCCTAGACCATGAAAGTAGACCTATTTCTAAGGTATTTTTGTTTATGATTTTGTTCACATTTTTGTATATTGAATTAGCAAATCGAGGTTGACGAAGTGATCATATATGGTCAAGCGCCGGTCTAGGGTAAAACTAATCTTGAATTATGCTATATTGAAAATGTAAATATAAGGTAAACAAAATACACAGAATAACAGTTATATCATTATATTACCCAAAAATAAGCATTTTATTTTAATAAGTATATAAATAGATTATATATGAATATTTTAGTTTAGGTACTTTTCACAACCAAGACACTGTCTGGTACCCCATGAATAATTAATTCCAAAAAACAAATTGGGCATAGGGTCCCCCTGAACAAGTAATTCCAGCAACATTTTGGCATAGCTTCCCCATGAACAAAGAATTCCAGCAACATTTTGGCATAGGTTCCCCATGGACAATGAATTCTAGCAAAATTTGGGCAGAGGTTTCCCCTGACCAATGAATTTCAGCAAATTTTGGGAATAGGATCCCCATGAAAATTGGTATTTCTTTATGTGACAAATCTTATATCTCAAAAAAACTTCAGTATATGCCTCACAATATCAAAAATATATGTGAACTCACTAAAATATTTGTGAACTCACTAAACTTACCAAACTCTGACAACTTGATTGAAGAAGAAATTCTTAGATTCGTGTGAGTTAAAAGATTTCCCAATAATTTTGCAACCGTTTCCCCGCGTGTAATTAGATTGGTCGATAGTGAAGTACTTACTACAGTTCATATTGTCGATGCCTTTGATGATTTTGAACACTTGAATTAAGTCACCTCTTAATCTGCGCTGGGTTAAAGGAAATAGATATAATTCTCTAAGACGCTCTTCGTATGGTTTGTTCTTTAGGCTAGGTATCATTTTGGTAACTCTACGTTGAACTCGTTCTAGCTTGTTTATGTCTTTTTTGGTAATAAGGGCACCAGCATTGAACGCAGTATTCCAGAAGAGGGCGGACTAAGGAATTGTAAAGGGTTAGGATAACGTCTTTGGATTTATGCTCAAATGACCTGCCTATAAAGCCAATTATTTTGTTTGCCTTCTTAACAACTTCTGAACATTGTTGACTCGGTTTTAGGTACCTCGATATTGTTACTCCCAGATCGGTTTCTCTGTTTACATTCTTAAGCTGAGTGCCATTCATCGAATAGTTTGCTTTCTCATCTAGGTATCCGATAATGTAGTACTTTACATTTATCCGCATTGAAACTCATTTGCCAAATTTGGGCCCAATGTGACAATTTATCTAGATTGTGTTGCATATCGTCAACTTGATCTTTTGAGAGTACGCTATTTGCAATTTTTGTATCATCAGCAAATTTTGAGATTGTACAGGTGAGACCCTCATCTATGTCGTTGATGTAAATTAGAAAGATAATTGGTCCTAGTACAGATGCCTGGGGTACCCCGCTACTTACATTGGTCCATTTAGATGCCTTACCGTTTATGACTACTCTTTGCTTTCTGTCGCTGAGCCAATTTTCTATCCATTTCAACACACCGTCTTGTATTCCATGCATTTTTAGTTTTAGCAGTAAACGTTTGTGGGGAACTTTGTCAAAGGCCTTTTGAAAATCAAGGTATATAATATCTACAGCTTTACTCTCATCGTAGAGGTTGAGGATATCGTGGAAGAAGTCTAAGAGGTTTGTTAAACAGGAACGTTTTTTACGAAAGCCGTGTTGAGTATCTTTAAGTATGTTATTTTCCTCTAAGTGAATTACGAGTCTGTCTCTTGTGACCGTTTCTAGCATTTTACATACAACTGAGGTTAAGCTAATTGGACGATAGTTACTGGGTAGGGATTTGCTGCCTTTTTTTTAATATCGGTGTTACGTTGGCTAGCTTCCACTGATCAGGCATAGTTCCAGACTGCAAGGATTTATTGAATAGTAATGTCAGTGGTTTGGAGAGCTCATCCTTAGCTTCCTTTAGAACTCTAGGCGAGATTGTATCAGGTCCAGGCGTTTTATTTACCTTGAGTTTATCTAAACAATTCAATACTTCTCTCTCTGTAACGGTGATATTGCTTAGAACATCTGAATTATCAATCTGAATCGGCGATGGTGTAGGGATATCACTGAGGTCTTCTGTTGTAAAAACTGATGCAAAGAAGGTATTAAGGGCATTACTCATTTGTACTTCGTCTTTGGTGTATTCTCCATTTTCATCGACTAACGGTCCAACAGTTGAAGTAACTACTTTTTTCTTTCTGATATAACCATAGAATTATTTCGGGTTTGTTTTACTTTGATTCGCAATATGTAACTCTAAGGTCTTTTTACTTTGCTTAATTAACTTTTTGGCTTTGCGTCGTAGCTCTACAAATTTCACCCGTTCTTCGTCATTTTGTGAGGATTTTAATCTATCATTAGCAAATTTTTTAGCAAGCAGGCAGTTTGAAATATCTTTATTCCACCATTTGGGCTTATTATTATGGCCTGGACGCCGTATTTTCGATGGTATGCAGTCTTGCACTGCTTTTAAGTTAGTGGTTTCGAATACCTTCCAAGATATATTTATGTCGTTATTGTTAATTAAAAAGCTCCAGTCAGTTTCTTTAAACATAGCTCTAAGTTTATGAAAGTTTGCTATCTTGAAATTAGGGACTTTTTCGAAGCTACTATTTGGTTCGTTACTAGTAAAGTTTAAAGTGAAAGTTATCGTACGATGGTCGCTGTTACTGAATTCATCACTAACATTAAAATTCTCTATTAATTCTTCTTTTGTTGCAAGTACAATGTCAAGAACGTTATTACCACGGGTCGGTGTTCGAACAAATTGATAAAGCGAACTCTCTTGCAAGTTCGTATACAAGTCATGTCCGGAGTGTGAAGTAAGAGTATCGCCCCACTTGGTCACAGGTAAATTAAAGTCACCAAAAAATACGGTATCTTGTGAGTTACTTACATCTGTAATTTGTTCATAAATTTCTCGGTCAGTTTGCACTGATTGAGCTGGAGGTCTGTATATTAATGCAAGTATTATTTTTGTACCTTTATTATTCTTTATTAGCACAAAAGATGTGTCGACGTTCACTATTTGAGGTTTTGACAAGAGACAAGGTTAAGACTTTCTTTGATATAAAATAAAACGCCACCTCCATTTTTTTTTATTCGGCTTTTCTCAAATATTACATAACCGGGAAGTGAATATTCTGCTAAAAAGTCTCTATCTACTGTATTTAGCCAAGATTCTGTTATACCAATCACATCATAATTTTCAGTAAACACTAGTTCCTCTAAATCTGAACATTTATTGCGTATGCTACGAGCGTTTGCATAGAACACCTTTAAAGTTGCGGTTTTAGAACTCGCCCAAAACGTGCTGCTCCCACCTGGTTCAGATGAACTCCATCGTCCGAAAACAAATAGTCATCGTAGTAGAAATTGTCCCAGGTGTCGGCGAATCCCACATTTTCCTTCCTGCAGAGGTTTGCTAGACAACGATTTGTGCTGGTGGCTATGTTGTAAAATCGGCTCTCTACACCAAGCCGGGGGACGATTCCTGAGACGATGATCCTTGATGACTTCTCCTTAAACGACTTGATGACTCAGTGAGTGAGAGAGTGAGACGAAATCGAGAGTAAACCTTGCTTTGAGGTTTGACGGAACTGCAGACATTTTACCATCACCACCCCTCAGTTCCTTTCTGTGGTTGTCCTTCCTTAAAATCGTTGCACACTGACACGAAAGCCCCTCCAGGCGAGTTCCCGCTTTGAAATTTCAGCCTGATGCGGCGAATCGGCAACATAATCGTGGATATCGGGAATTAGCCGTGGGTGACTCTCACGGTCCAAGCGACGTATCGGGGGTCGATACGAGATTTTGAGCTGTTCAAAAGTTTGTGGGAATCCCCCGGCAACTGTAAAAAATCGTCTGAGACTGGTCTCCATCACGAATCACAATCGTGTGGTCTGTATCAAAGACGTATGGTCTGTATCAAAGCCGTATGGCCCGTATTAACGTCGTCTGGTGCGTATGCCTGCCGTGCGGTCCGTATCTCTTCCGTGCGGAAAATTGCCAACGGTCGAGTTGCCAACAGTGCGTCTAGCCTCAATCCGGTTGCACGTCTCACGGCGTCGATACGGCGTCAATACGATTCATCTGAGTTGTATCGAGTGAGTGGGAGACTGAGTGAATGGGTCGTATATTTTCCGTGGACTAGTCGTGTACCCTTCGCACGACTTTTCCTATCTTCTTCATAGCATTTGTTTCTCCACCGTATCGGCATCGCTAGAGTCTTATCAAGTCGTGCGGAAGAGATACAGAAGAGATACAACTCTAACGATGCCAGCCATTTTCCCCGGGATCTCTAGTAAATTCGGCAAGACACAGGATTTGTATGTGTCGTGGGTGTTCGTGCCAGTCTTGAAGTGGCTGTCATGTCAGTGTGCAACGACCTTTACCCAATGCTTACTTCTCAACAAGCAGTTATGTCAGAATCAGTAGCCTACGTAATGTGTTGCTTCTTTTAAGGGGAGCTGGGTAGTTTTTCTGGTCCCCCTTCTTCCTCGTGTTTAGCTCTATTAGTTTTCAGATTTCAAGACGTTTGTCCCAATGGTTTGTTGATTTTTAAACCTTTCATCCCATTGTATATCAATATCAAGACCTTTCGTGCCATATAGGTATCGATATTTTCCTGACGAGTGAAAACGAGGCTGTAATTTTAAGAGAAACCGGCCACTGGCCGGGAAATTTTTCTATCGAAAAATGTACAAATTTGTCTTGAAGGGGGGTCTAGGGAGTGTTTGTTTAAGCTTGATAAAGGTCTAGCGAGGAAACTAAAAAATAAATGATTATACTGTATAAATAATTAGACGCCAAAAAATATCCACTATCCCCTAATTAAAATTTCGTGTAGCCTATTCCTTTATAAGCAAAATATCCTTCCATAGAGCGTGTTTTGATTTGTTATAATATCTTCCACTTTTTTGTATAAGGATTTTTTGTTTACAAAACAATTTTGGTCTGTGTGATCTGTGTATCTATAAGTGTCTGTCATGTTATATATCTATCTATCTATCTGTCATGTTATCTATCTATCTATCTATCTATCTAACCACCTGTCTTCGCCGCATTCACATTCTTCAAAATTCCTCGTCAAACAGAAACCTAATAAAAATTCTCACAACGTCATTTGTTTTCTCTCCATCTATCAAGCCATCTAAATCCGACTCTTTCTTGCCAGTCGTCATTTCCTTTCGTTGTTATTCTCTTGTTACTTTGCTATCCATCTATCTATCTATCTATCTATCTATCTATCTATTGATTTATCTATCTATTTATCTATCTATCTATCTATCTATCTATCTATATATCCATTAATTTATCTATCTATCTATCTATCTATCTATCTATGTATGTATGTATGTATGTATGTATTTTTTTTTTTCTATGTGAATGAGGGAGACAAAAGGCATAACTGCCTGCAGCGTGTGCCTCCCCCAGAGTGAAAAGAGTGACAGGGCCAAATCAAGGGACTTTCGAGCTAAAATGCGTGGACACACGGAGTTTGAAGAAATTTAAGTCATAGGAAGAGGGAAAGACTGATTCTGGGAGAGAGTCCCAGAGCTCTGCAGTTGAATAGAAGAATGTCTGAGAATAGCGTTTCACTCTTGGGTTGGAGAGTTGCACAGAGTAGGGGTGGGATTGTCTTGCAAGGTGGGTACTATGTACCCTATGTAGAGGAGGTGGTATACACTGGGAAAAATCCGAGGAACACTGATTATTGTAGTAGCGATTGAATAGCGAGAGAGATGCAACATTGCGGCGAAGAGAGAGATTGCAGAGAGTTGGTGAGTGGACGGGAGTTAATGATACGAAAGGCTTTCCTTTCTACTTTGTCTAGGAGTGCGGTGTGAGAGGACCCTCCCCACACATGTGCACAATACTCAATACAAGGACGCACTGTGCCCCTGTACAGAGCAAGAAGCTGCGCAGGGGTAAAGAACCCCTTGAGGCGGTTGAGCACACCCAGCTTCTGGGAGGCTACCTCAGCAAGACTGGTAATATGGTCCTTCCAAGTGAGAGCAGAAGAAAAAGAGACACCAAGAATATTGAGAGAAGATGAAGAATTGATTTTTGTATTGTTGAAGAATAAGGGATAGTCCTCTGGGGGTTCCTGAAGGGTAGTAAGATGGATAAATTGAGTTTTGGAAGCATTAAATGCAACAAGGTTTTCTCTTCCCCAATTGGAAATAGTAGCCAGATCAGAAGATAAGTGTTTTATGGCTTCATTATGTTTGTTTTTGAGGGACTGCTGGCTGGGGCGTTCTGGAAAACTAATTGAGTAGTGTAAGGTAGAGTCGTCTGCATATATGGATGGGACCAGATGTATAGTTGAGAAGATCATTTAGGAAAACTAGAAAAATAATAAGAGATAGGACAGAGCCCTGAGGAACACCGAAGTTGATAGGATGAGAACGTGAGCGATGGCCATCCACAACCGGAGCTATGGAACGGCCTGAAAGGAAATTAGAGATTAAGGCACAAATGGAGGGATAGAAACCGAAGGAGGTTAGTTTGGAAATTAAAGATTTGTGCCAGACTATATCGAAGGCCTTCGATATGTTTAGTGCAACAGAAAAAGTCTCACCGAAGTCCTGAAAGTTGAATGACCAAGAGTTAGTAAGATATGAAAGAAGATGACCAGTAGAGCGACCCTTAAGGAAACCATTAGGCGATCTGAGAGCAGATTATGAGAAGAGAAATGCTTAAGAAATTTGGAAGCAAGAATAGTTTCAAAAACTTTAGAGATACAAGAGATTAGAGCAATTGGACGATAGTTGGAGGGTTGAGAGCGGTCACCCTTCTTTGGGACAGGTTGAATGAGAGCAAACTTTCAGCAAGAAGGGAAGACGTTAGAGGAGAGACAGAGACGAAAGAGTTTGCCTAGGCAGGGGGTCAGCACGGACGCACAGTTTTTGTATGTATGTATATATCTATCTATGTATGTATCTATCTATCTGTCTATCTATCTATCTATGTATCTATCTATCTTTCTATGTATGTATGTATGTATCTATCTATCTATGTATGTATATATCTATCTATATATCTATCTATTTATCTATCTATCTATCTATCTATCTATACACCTGTCTTCTGCTCAGTCGTCAGTTCCATTCAAAGCTTGCCCGTAATGTGTGGCTGGTTGTGAGCCTCGTAGTGACCTATATCCCCCAACGCCCTCACTCACTCACTCACTCACGACCGCACTCATTTGCTTACCCATTTACTCACTAATTCACTCACTCACTCATTAGCCCACTCACTGACTTACCTATTGACTCACTCACTCATTCTCTAACCCACTCACTCGCTCACTTACTAACCAACTCATCCATTCACTCACTAACACAATCACTCACTAACCCACGCACTCATTAGCTAACTCACTAACCTACTCACACCCTCACTCACTCACCCACTGTCTCACTAACCCACTCACTAACTAGACCACTCACTCACTCACTCACCTATTCACTAACTCACTCACGCATTCACCCACTCACGAGCCCACTCATTCGTCTATTCACCCACTCACTCATCTACTCACCCACTCTCTCTCTCTCCCATGGATACTGCACTTTGGCCGGGGGCGAAGATGAAATACAAAAACATTAAGCAAGATAGTGAAATTGATAAAAGATAGGGAGCGTGGAGGGGAGTTATGTAGTAGAATATACAGTATACAGTATACAGTATATATATATATATATATATATTTATACATATATACAGTATATACAGTATATATATATATATATATATATATATATATATATATATATATATATATATATATATACAGTATATATATATATATATATATATGTGTGTGTGTGTGGGGGTGTGCACTATAAAAACACACACGTACCATAAATACTCCATACCGCATTCAAAGCCATTATTAACTTGTACCAGCGTAATATGTACAGTATATTTTTATCTTAGCCACGATCTCCGAAAAAGTTGAACAATCTCTGTCCACTACTAGTATCAGGCCGAAGGTGACAAAACAAGATAAATAAAGGAGAATACCTATGTAAACTATATATTTAAAAGGCGAGACAAATAATCCGGATTATATGGAGAAATATTAGCGACAGATGTAGACTATATATCATGAAATAAAGAGATAGTATATAAAGGTAATCTGGCAATGATAGTCTGGTATGGTATAGACTGTGGGGACTATATAATAATAAGGGAAAAAAAGGGATGGCAGTAAAAGACCCAGCATTAAAGCAAAAACCTTACCTCAACGTCTGTACCAGCAGAGGATGATCATTTTTTCTTTTGCTCTCCCCCTCTCTTTGACTTGTATCCATTCGGCCCCATTCAGCCTACTGTTTTAAGGCGTTTTCCCCCATCTAGGTGTTAATATTTTCCTGGCAAGCGGTAGCGAGCCAGCATATATATATTTTGTTTTAACAGCAAGCTAAATTTGTACTTTTTTTCGATAGAAAAATGTCTCTGGCGAAGCCGGATTTCTCCATACAATGCTGGCTCGCTATCGTTCGCCAGGAAAAAAATCGACACCTGGATGGGGACAAACGTCTTAAAGCAGTTGGCTGAATGGGGCCGAATGGATACAAGCCAGGGAAAGATATATAAATGAGAGAAAGACAAAAAAAGCAGGTGACCCCCCTTAACCCCGATGAAAGTGATAGTAGACTCAGGGTAACATCGTTACGCCCACCAAAGACATCAACTTTCATTAAAGGGGGGTCACCGGCTTTTTTATCCTTCTCTCCTTTTCTCTCTTTCCCTGGCGTGTATCCATTCGGCCCCATTCAGCCAACTGTTTTAAAACGTTTATCCCCATCCAGGTGTCGATTTCTTCCTGGCGAGCGATAGTGAGCCAGCATTGTATGGAGAAATCCGGCTTCGCCGGAGAAATTTTTCTATCTAAAAATGTACAAATTTAGCTTCTGTTAAAACAAAAAAACATATATGCTGGCTCGCTGCCGCTCGCCAGGAAAATATTGACACCTGGATAAGGGTAAACGTCTTAACACCTTATTGGTGGGCTAGGCGGCCTATTTATATGTACCGCCCAGCGGGGTGTTTTTAGCCAAAATAGGGCTGTTTCCGTGATCATTTTCATGCCTAAATAAGACCCAGAGCGTAAAACAATTATCTATCCCTGAAAGGGCATAAACAGAGCTTTCCAATGACACCACAACGATCCTTGTATGACCGCTAGTTTTCTTGCAACAACCGCGCAACACGAGGTCAAAAACCATGTAATTCGGTACTTTCCCCATACATTTCACTAAGTAGCGAGTGTGAGAGGGTGGAGGAGGGTGGGATTCATGTCAGTAGGCCCGCCGCGGTGGTCTGGAGCAGTCATACGCTCGCTACTCTCCTGCCACCACTTGTCTCTCTCTCTCAGCAACATTACGTGCTGAAATTGCCACACGACTTATGTTGTGAGCCGCCACATAGTCCAAATTGATTTAACTCGACTTATGTTGTGGGCCGCTAATAGAGGGTTAAAACAGTAGGCTGAATGGGGCCGAATGGATACAAGCCAAAGAGAGTACAAAGTACAAAGGAGTACAAAAGGAAATCAAGCAACAGCAGTCTGGTGACCCTTCTAGGCTGCTTGTCCTCCAAAGCACTGAGGATCAATTGTCCAAACAGTGGTTTAGAGTTGGTAAGGGAACATTGGAAAGGGAACTACTGCCCTGGAACTAATGTCCGTGGCAGGATTAGGAAGTTAGTAGGGGACAGATGGGTTACTAACTGAGGGGGGGATAAAATAAAGTTATTCATTTACAAACGCAGTCAGTCGCGGGTTTGATGCAAGATATTTGTCTAGGTGAAGTTTAAATGAATCAACGGTGCTGCACTCTATAACGTCTCAGGGAAGCCCATTCCACAAGTTGACAACTCGATTGAAGAAGACATTCTTAGATTCGTGCGAGTTAAAAGATTTACCGATAATTTTGCAACCGTTTCCACGCATGTAAATTTGTCGCCACAAATTTATTTTTAAGGGGGAGGGTGTAAGGGAGCAGCGTGGTAGCAGAGACGGAGGGAGGAGAGAGACAGGCGACCCACCTTAATCCACACCGATAGCGGCTGGTGTCCAGTGTCGCAAGCACCACCCGTGGGAGTCTATGCACGTGGTGTGTAGGCGTGGGACCCCTTCACCCACCTACACACGTGGGGCATGTAGGCGTGGGAAGATCTACGTTTCCCACGACAGGAGGCCTTTATCTGATATTCCCTATGACTCTGCTGTATAGACTAGTGTGACACCAGGTTCTTGCCGAAAATAGAGCTTGGGAAGAGATGTGTATAGGGAGGGAAGAGTTGAGAGTTAGTAGCTGTTGGAGAGCCCGACGAGGCAGAGGTGGGAGAAGTGGTCCTGTTCACGCTGGTCCGGGTACACCCCTGGACATGCGTGACGTGTTGTCTGCTGGCTTGTGTGTTGAGACAAGTAGGTAGAGTGTACTGTTTTGTCCTTTGAAGGGGAGATGAGACAGCATTGGTGCATTATTGTGTATGTGTAACGAGCCCCAGTGTTGTGAGGGGTTCTGAGTTTATTGTGCGTTGGGTATTGTGTAACGAACACTGATTAGTGTTCTTGAGTTCACACGTTGTCCGAGCGTGTTGATCATATGGTATCATATATCGGTCTGTAATTGAGTGTGTTCCAGTTTACTGCTCGGCGTGCTAGGCGTTGATTAACCGTAGTCTTCAAATGTCCTTTTTGTGTAGTGTTCATTCCTTGTAACGAGTGCATTTACTCGAAGCCTTCACTCGGCGCTTAGCCTGTTATTATCCTTTGCCGTGTTTAACTGAATTGTCATGCCTATCAACTTGTTCGTTTTCCCTAGTTAATAGTAATAATAATTAATACGAAAATTAGAAGCGTTTAATATAATCCTTCTTCATTGATTTGTGATTATCTAAGACATTAACCCTTTTTGACCTTCTGATCGCAACAGCATGCTAGTTGCCCTTGCTTGAATTTTAATCTCTTGGGTTCAGCATTGTAGGGCCGTAACAAAAATTTGGCCGGTGCCTCGTGTGGGATGCCACATGTGTTAACACTTTCTCCACAACCAACATCGCCAGAAACGCCGACGAAGCAGGTGAAGCCGCCCGGATAGCAGAAAATAAAAAGCGAGAAAAATATCAAGCCATCGCCAGAAATCATCAGTTCGAGCCCCTGGCATTCGAAACTTCAGGAGTCTTCGGCCCTACCACCCTTATGATGGTGAATGAAATAGGCCGTAAAATCAGAGAAGTTTCAGGAGAACCCCGGGAAACCCTCTGGCTCAAGCAAAGACTAGGGATGCCTATCCTCCGGGGCAATGCCACCAGCGTCATGAGCTCAGTTCGACAGGACTGGGTCATGCCACTGTGTGAGGCCCGGGCAGGAGTGGTGTATCCGTAGTCTTTCCACAGTAGGGTAAAACAAAACATAAACTTTATTTGTATGTAACATGTGTGATGCACATAAATAAAAGGGGATGTGTCGGATGGTTGAAAGCCACAGTTGCTCGCGCGTTTGGGGCTAGCAACACGTATTATGAAAAATATGTATCCTCCTTCATTCACTGTCCCCCCCTTCACTCACTCAACCCCACAATTTGCCGGAGGATAACAGGTTTTTCACAATACGCATGTAATTAGATTGGTCGATAGTGAAGTACTTACTACAGTTCATATTGTCGATGCCTTTGATGATTTTGAACACTTGAATTAAGTCGCCTCTTAATCTGCGCTGGGTTACAGGAAATATATTTAATTCTCTAAGACGCTGCTCCTCGTATGGTTTGTTCTTTAGGCTAGGTATCATTTTGGTAACTCTACGTTGAACTCGTTCTAGCTTGTCTATATCTTTTTGGTAATAAGGGCACCAGGATTGAATGCAGAATTCCAGAAGAGGGCGGACTAAGGAATTGTAAAGGGTTAGGATAACGTCTTTGGATTTATGCTCAAATGGCCTGCCTATAAAGCCAATTATTTTGTTTGCTTTCTTAACAACTTCTGAACATTGTTGACTAGGTTTTAGGTTACTCGATATTGTTACTCCCAGATCAGTTTCTCTGTTTACATTCTTAAGCTGAGTGCCATTCATCGAATAGTTTGCTTTCTTATTTTGGTATCCGACATGTAGTACTTTACATTTATCCACATTGAAACTCATTTGCCAAATTTGGGCCCAACGTGACAACTTATCTAGAATGTGTTGCATCTCGTCAACTTGTTCTTTTGAGAGTACGCTATTTGCAATTTTTGTATCGTCAGCAAATGTTGAGATTGTACAGGTGAGACCCTCATCTATGTCATTGATGTAAATTAGAAAGAGAATTGGTCCTAGTACCGATCCCTGGGGTACCCTGCTACTTACATTGGTCCATTTAGATGCCTTACCGTTTATGACTACTCTTTGCTTTCTGTCACGGAGCCAATTTTGTATCCATTTCAACACACCGTCTTGTATTCCATGCGCTTTTAGTTTTAGCAGTAAACTTTGTGGGGTTTGCAGTTTGTGGGGAACTTTGTCAAAGGCCTTTTGAAAATCAAGGCATATAATATCTACAGCTTTACTCTAATCATAGAGGTTGAGGATAACGTGGAAGAAGTCTAAGAGATTTGTTAAACAGGAACGTTTGCTACGAAAGCCTGTTGAGTATCTTTATGTATGTTATTTTCCTCTATTGTGATTTACGAGTCTGTCTCTTATGAGCGTTTCTAGCATTTTACATACAACTGAGGTTAAGCTAATTGGACGATAGTTACTGGGTAGGGATTTGCTGCCTTTTTTAAAAATCGGTGTTACGTTAGCTAGCTTCCACTGATCAGGCATAGTTCCAGACTGCAAGGATTTATTGAATAGCAATGTAAGTGGTTTGGAGAGCTCATCCTTAGCTTCTTTTAGAACTCTAGGTGAGATTGTATCAGGTCCGTTCGTTTTATTTACCTTGAGTTTATCTAAACATTTCAATACTTGTCTCTCTCTAATGGTGATATTGCTTAGAACATCAGAATTATCTATCTGAATCGGCGATGCTGTAGGGATATCAATGAGGTTTTCTGTTGTAAAAACTGATGCAAAGAAGGTATTGAGGGCATTACTCATTTGTACTTCGTCTTTGGTATATTCTCCATTTTCATCGACTAACGGTCCTACAGTTGAAGTAACTACTCTCTTCTTTCTGATATAACTATAGAATTCTTTTGGGTTTGTTTTATTTTGATTCGCGACATGTAACTCCAGGGTCTTTTTACTTTGCTTAATTAACCTTTTGGCTTTGCGTCGTAGTTCTACAAATTTTACCCATTCTTTGTCATTTTGTGAGGATTTTAATCTATCATTAGCAAACTTTTTAGCAAGCAGAGCCGTTTTTGAAATATCTTTATTTCTTTATTCACATTGGGCTTATCAGTATGGCCTGTACGCCGTATTTTCGATGGTATGTAGTCTTGCACTGCTTTTAGGTAAGTGTTTGCGAATGATTCCCAAGATGTATTTATGTCGTTATTGTTAATTAAATAGTTCCAGTCAGTTTCTTTAAACATTGCTCTAAGTTTACGAAAGTTTGCTTGCTTGAAATTAGGGACTTTCTCGATGCTGCTATTTGGTTCGTTACTAGTAAACTTTAAACTGAAAGTTATCGTACGATGGTCGCTTACTGAATTCATCACCGACATTCAATTCTCTATCATTCTTCTTGTTGAAAGTACAAGGTCAAGGACATATTTCCACGGGTTGGTGATCTAAACAAGTTGATATAATGTTCTCTTGCAAAATGCATACAGGTCTTGTCCGAGTGTGAAGTAATACTATCTGGTCACAGGTAATTGAAGTTGCCAATAATTACGGTATCATGCGAGTTACTTACATTCCTTTCCGTGTGAAAGGACATAAGGACAGGACCGGGTGTCCTGTTACTAGGCAGTAGCTTCAAGCCGACCCCCGTATATTTAATCTCTTAAGATGATCTCAGGGTATTAGAGGTTGAGCCTATAATGGGTTTTGTAATTGGGGTTGTGTGGGAGGGGATCTGCCTTGCTAGGAATCGGCTTTCTGCAGACTCCCCTTTTCTTATGTTTTATGTTCTTATGTAAGATTCAGCTTGGTCTGAACGCCTGCGTCCGAAAGCATGTAAACAAAGAGGGTTGCATCACGCACCTGGAAAACAATAAGGAGACGTCGGATCAATGTATTGTTGTGACTTAAAACGAATTATTATTTGAAAATCTGATATTGTCAATCACGGCAAAAAATTAAGTGAAATTTGGAAATCGTCACAACTGAAGTGTTGATTTAAGAGCTCTACTCAATGCCAGTCTACAGATTGGAAAAGCACTACTGATAGATGTGAGAAAAACAGTTAAACTAAACAAAAATACGGTAGCCTAGGCCTAGAAATTTTTCGGCCAGATCGCTCGGGTAGCCCACACTGTACTTTGGAGATACAGCCCGGGCCCGGAGGGTTAAGTCTGAAATTTGCTCATAAATTTCTCGGTCAGTTTGCACTGATTGGGCTGGAGGTCTGTATGTATTATTTTTGTACCTTTATTATTCTTTATTAGCACAAAGGATGTGTCGACGTTCACAATTTGGGGTTTTCACAAGAGGGTCAGGTTAAGACTTTCTTTGATAAAAAATAAAACTCCACCTCCATTTCTATTAATTCGGCTTTTCTCAAACATTACATAACCGGGAAGTGAATACTCTGCTAAAAAGTTTCTGTCTTCTGTATTGAGCCAAGATTCTGTTATGCCAATAACATCGTAATTTTTCGTAAACACTAGTTCCTCTAAATCTGAAAATTTATTGCGTATGCTACGAGCGTTTGCATAGAAAATATTCAAAGTTTTGGATTTGGAATTCACGGAACGCTCTTTATTCAAATTATTGGTTCTGCTCGGATCTACATTTATGTACCTGTCTGCCCTCAGTCCTCGATCATCGTCCCTGGTTGTCCTCGGTGTCCTCGATCATTGTTCCTAGTGGTCCTCGGTCCTCGATCATTGTTTCTGGTGGTCCTCCGTTCTCGCTTTCCTCGATCGTCGTCCCTGGTAGTTCTCGGTCCTCGATCGTTGCCCCTGGTCGTCCACGGTCCTCAATCCTTGTCCCTGGTGGTCCTCGGGCCTCGAACCTCATCCCTGGTGGTCCTTGGTTGGCTCTGCTTTTTCTCCGAAAATCCTTTACTGCGTCGTGAAGCAGGCGGCCAAATCTTGCTGCTCCCACCTGGTTCAGATGGACTCCATCTGCTACAAACAGATGATCATCACGGTAGAAGTCATTCCAGGTATTGATGAATCCAACGTTTTCTTCCCTGCAGAGGTTAGCCAGACGACGATTTACGCTAGTGGCTATATTGAAGAATTGGCTCTCCACACCGATCCTGGGGACGATCCCTGATATGATGACTCTGCCTGACTTTTCCTTATACTTCTTTTCTAAGAGGGAGAGAAAGAGAAAAAAAGTGAGGTGGGCTCCCTTAAGCCATTTTAAATCTTCACACATCACTGGCTTCATCGCTAATTATAATAAGATCAACAACACGCAATGGATTAAAGCCTTTCAAGTTTGTTAGATACTTTTGTTCTTAGAAAAGATTGTTTGCACTTTCGTAAGCCTACCTGAGTTCGACCATGCTCATAATGATGGTCTCGTAACGAACAACCCTGACTGGAGGAGACCTATGGGACTTCTACGAAACAAATTTGTAATACGACACATCTGGGTAACTAATATGTGTTCTGTAACACTTGCCTAGTTGTAAAGGAAATAAGCCCATATGTTGATAGTGTGACTAAGTAATCAAAATAGTAAGATATTCCTTGTGAAATTATGACAACTAAAGTCCCAGAACATGCTATACATTCATAAGTATACTGATTCGATGAAGTATTATATTTGAAAAGAAAATTGCAGTATTCCAGCTTACGGGATAATAGAGTACACAGATTTATTGTAATGATAGGTATGTATTGATAATAATTGTATTCTTAAAGTTAGCAAGAATTAAAGAAACCAATATTCCTACTAAAAATGGTTTTATTGAATAGCGACACTGAAATTGCATTAAGAAAAGAGACAATTTCATTCACACACTCGGCCACTCAATCTAACCCACTTACCTAAATATAATTACCCACTTACCTAAATATAACTACCCATTATTATAACTACCCCTAAGATTACCCCAAATCATTATACTGATAACTGCTAGTCATACGAAATCTCACATCAAACAACCATTTAGTCTACTGTGATACTGATAACGTTGCCCAGCCCAGCAAATGACCGCATGATCGAATAAGCACGAGATGTTATCACACCCGTCAATCACACTCATCACTCTCTCTCTCTCCCTCTCCACTCTCACCTCCTCACCCCAGTCACGTGACTCGCTAGACTAATGAGAGTTGCCTAATTAAAGGGTCTCAAAATGGGCAGAACGACAAGTCCTAGGGAGTAAGCCGACAATCCTCTAGCGGTACCCTCACCCTCTGTGGGGTTAAGAGCTACGGCGTCACTCACCACACACACCCCGCACTCACCCCTGGCCATGTGCGTAGCTAAACAGTGAAATATCGCCGCAGGGGAACTATACTATATCGCCCTGGCATCCCTAGCCTTTAGCAAGCCCTCTGTGGGGTCATGCTTACACCTGCCATTCTCGGCCATAGCTAATTCGGTCGGCGTCACAACCTTGGCCATGCGCACGGTCTGGCACAGTCTTGGTGACTGGCCGACGCACACAAACACACCACCACACATGTTACGACTGAGGTTAAATATATCAGGGCTCTTATTCATTGGACTAGTAATGGCATAAATGCTACAACGGAAAGCGCTAGATCCAACCTCTGATGTATATTCCCAGTGAACAAAGAACACAAATACTCTCCGAGTTCTATATGCAATAATAGGCTATCAAACTCTCAATAAATGTGCGTCTACTCTAGGCTTAATGTTATGTGAAAACAGCCTATTACTACCGATAACCGAAGGTGCTTGGTTATGGTATGCAAAGTAAGGTGGTAAGAGAAGTTACAGCTTACGTTACTTTAATCAATAAATGTCAGGCACTCCTGCATGAAAGTAAGTGCACTAAAGTCCTTCAACACTAACAAGGAATCTTCTTTAAATGTTAGATGCTATAAAGATGCTCGTATCGGAAATGGAACCCAAAAAGGCAGGCAGCGGAACAATGCTCGTGCAGGCTATGCACACAAAAAGGCAGAATATATAATGCCGTCGGAGCCAAGAATATCCTAAACACTACAACAATAATAATGATCGCCACAACAATGCAGTATTCCTATCAACAAAAAGAGCCTAAGTCGTTTGTGTCTCAATACATCAAACTAGGCTGCGAAATGCTTGTGTAATCATAAATGGGTATGCATAATAAGAGTACTTGGTTTAATATACTTAATGTCTACTATGATTGATAAAGTCTAGCTAGAGTCAATGATACGAGATACTGGTGCGCATAGCATGCCGCATAGCCTAGTGCAAATCTCAAGTCTGTGCGTCAAATATTACGTTATAGGGAAGGGTAGCTCTCTTGAGAAACCTTAATACCGAAGTATTAAGCGTTCTCCTGGCGTACCTCAAAGATAAACAACCGAGCCTAGAACAGTGCAGAATGGTATAGGCAAAAAGCCCTCATTCGTGCATGCTCTATTCTCAATGGCACACAGACTAGAATTTACTCAATCAACTCCAGTTCTCAGGTATGTCGTGCAGCTTTTAACTGAAGCCAGCACTCATAGGAAACAATACCTTATAATATCAGACTCCTAGTCTAGCATTATCTAATCCAGCAGAACACTAATAATTATAGGAAGCGGTACTAAACAATATGAATGCCAACCAATGCTTCGTGATCAACTTATCTTAACACTAACATACATGGGTTATATCAGACCTTAACGCACAATACAACTGGCCAGCATGAAGCTGATTTTGCAGAGTTAACCAGAGGGGATATGGTATTAATAAAAGGTGGTGAAAGATATGGAAAAAGAGAGAGGTAGGCAGAGGAAAAGATTCTCAGGTGCGGAGCGGGGAACAGGTATCAAGGGATAAGAGAGGTGCGTTCTAGAAACCAGATCTGAGGGAGAGAGTGGCGAGGGACCTGTATATATACTAGCACTAGGTCGAGCCGCGTGGGAAAAAAGCGGTAACAAGTCCTCTAACCACTACCAAAGCAGCTAGCAAAACATTCCGTCACCAAGCATGGTAAAGAACTCCCTCAACCAATCCCCACGAGGCCAGCCAGCTATGACGTCATCGAGTATAGCAAAACACTACGCGCCCCCTCTCACTCTGTTCTACTCTCTCTCTCTCTCTCTGATCCTATCATTACTAGTTAAGGATAAAACATATACTTTACAATTAAATATATAAAGCCTTGACATGGGTGAAAACAAAGAGCCTTTCTCGACTGCCCATGACACGAGCTTTCATATGAAATAAAGCACACAACAATACACAAACTGTAACCACATCCACTGTCCTGGCGATCCTAGCGAGTCACTGTAGGACAAGCCATGCGGTTCTAACGGAGTGGTTAACGTCACACCCCCCCCAAGATTTTTCGCAGAGGCCCAAGGCTCACAAAAATCTGATGGTTAGAACTCATGCTATATCTCTACTTCCCATCACCCAGCGGCAGTAAAATATCTGGCACAGTTCCTCAACAAAACATTTTACAAAATTATAACCCTCCCCAACACAATAGGTTAAATTATATGTAGTTATGCTCCTCAAGAGCGAGCTTCTCTAGCCCAGCATTCTGAGAGGAGTGCAACTCAGAATTACTGCTATAACATACTGAAAAAATTCAACTATCAAAGAAAGAGTTTTTATTTGATTTTTTTTATGTTTTTAATTTGTTTATTTCGGCTGCACTATAGGGGCAAGCCTAGTTTTTTCTTCTATACCAAACGCTCAACTCCTGCTTTACGACCCAATACGCTGGGCTACAACCGCGAGCCAACAAGCACCAAGCGCAAAATACTATTCAAACTAAAGCAGGAGGCTACCCGTGTGTCAATCTACCCAGGATCATATACCCTTGAACGACCATCTGCAACCACGTTGTCACAACCGGCAATATGGCGTATGTCCAGGTTATATACCAGTAACCTTAGTGACCACCTGGTCAGCCTCATATTCCGATTGTGAAACTGGTCCAAGAACTTGAGAGGGTGATGATCTGGGTAAACTACAACGACCGGACCATAGGCTGGAACATAGACCTCGAAATGCCTCAGAGCAAGTACAATTGCCAGCAGCTCCTCCTCGACAACAGAGCAGCTCCCCTGGGCCGAATTGTACTTCTCCGAGCAGAAACTAACAGGATGCTCCAGCCCATCATCGTCCTTTTCCACAAGGACGGCACCAGCCCCCACACCACTAGCCTCCGTTGCTAGTTGGAAAGGTAGGCTAAAGTCAGGGGCCCTGAGGATCGGGTGAGTGCACAACAGGTGTTTTACTTCTCTAAACACCTTCTCACACTCAGGCGCCCATTTGAACTTCTTATCCTTCCAGTTATCCTCCACCTGAGCTTGACTGTCCCATTCTCCTTCTCCACCTTGACTGCTAAACGTCATCACAGGCACAGTGAGAGGCTCAGGGGGGTGCCTCCCATACTCCTTCACGAGATTAACTTGACATAACTGATTGCGCTTACGTCTGTCTGGAGTGGCTACCAAGTAATCCAGGTCCGATAGCTTCTCCACCACCCTATAAGGACCAGTGTACTTCGCGGATAAGGGGTGACCTACAAGGGGCAGTAGAATCAACACCTCCTGACCCACGTGAAACTCCCTGAGTTCAACCTTGAGGTCGTACCTGTCCTTCCTGAGGGCCTGAGAGCTAGTCAAATTACGGCCAGCCAACTCCAGACTGCGCAACATCCGTTCTCGACTGTTGAGGACACACTTGAGCATAGAACAAGGTTTTTCTGCGCCCTCCCATACTTCTTCAACCATATGGAGAGGCCCTCTGACACGGTGTCCAAAGACGAGCTCATTAGGGCTGAATCCCAAACTCTCCCCAGGTACCTCCCGCACAGCAAACAAAACACATGGCAGGCCAAGATCCCAATCCTTCCCACTCTCAAAGCAACAACAACGAAGCACAGATTTCAAGGCTGAGTGCCATCGCTCTAACACACCCTGGCTCTCCGGATGATACGCAGATGACACAACCCCAACAATCCCATGCTGCGGCATTGCTTGAACAAAGAGGCTAGAAGTGAAGTTGGGTCCCTGGACTGACTGAATCCCCTGCGGGTAACCATAACGGGAAAAATACACTAGCAAGCTTCGGACCACCGCCTTCGCCGACCTATTTCTCCTAGCGTACGCATCAGGGTACCTTGTTGCTACATCTCCCGACTGTGCATCACTGTCCTCCTTCAACTCTTTCGTCTTTTCAAGCCCATACTCTGCCTTTTCACGAACAGTTACTGGGTCTTCTCCAGACTCGAAATGTGGTCCTAATAATGAGTCCCCGAGAAGGTCCGTTGATACTAAACTCTCAACCGCATCAACTTTCAACCCCTTCTCGGTACCCTTCCTCAGCTGATCTAAAGATTGTTGACCAGAATTTGACTCCCTGGATGACTCCGGTGATAACACACGCCATAGGCTGCACCGGACACTTCTCAACCCACTCCTGCTCCTCCCTACTCATGTCGGCCGGCTTCTCGGCAACAACCAAGGGTGAAGCCTCAGAAGTAGGTCCCGCAAAGTCGTTGCCGAGAAGGAGGTCGACGCCCCCAACAGGTAACTTCTCCACAATTCCTACGTCCAGGTCCCGAGTCACACCATCAACTTCCATCTTCATTCTTACAAGCGGGTATGACCTTGTCGCATTAACTCCCTGAACCACAACCACCCGCGCCGTATTGACAGGTTTACCAGTGAAATTTCTCAACAATGTTTGCGATGCCCCAGTGTCACGCAAAATTCTCACCTCATGTCTTCTACCCCCCCACTCCACACAACCGAGTGCCCTGTGGTCACTAAAGGCATCACGGACAGGGAATAAGCCTTCCGGATCCGTCTGCACTGGCAGTGTATTTACCTCGGAAGAAATGCCTCTAACAAACTCCGATGTCCTCTTGAACACTCCAATGCCGTGAGCAAAAGACACGGCTGCCGGAGGAGGTCGACTAGGGCACTCATTTGCCTTATGACCCTCCTGGTGGCACCTAAAACACATAAATTTCGGTTTCGGATTATACTGTGATGTAAAAGGCCCCTGACTTTTCACATACGGTGTGGTGTAAGGTTTGGATTCAGTTTTAGTTTCATGGCTCTTCTGTTTAAATGTGTCATTGCTACGGGGAGGGGGAGGATAACGGTCCCTAGCACTTGCATCGTACTTCTGTGAGGACCCGCAACCCCGAATCAATGACAGCCGTCGATCAGCCATTTCTGCTGCTTCGACTAGAGTTCTTGGGTTTTTCTCCTTTAAGTTCAAAGTTAGATCACCGCCCGTGCTCTTAAAGAACTGCTCCAACATCATTAACTGCATAACTCCATCAAACGTTGTTACCTTCTCAGATCGGAGCCAGTTCCCCATAGCATCGGACAAGTCCCGGGCGTGTTCCAAAAAGGTGCTATCTCTTCCCTTGGTTACACCCCGGAACTTCAAACGGTACGTTTCTGGTTGCAGTTCGTAAGCCCTCAGGACAGCCTCCTTGAGATCCTCATACACAATACATGACTCCAAAGGTAACGCATCGTAGGCTTTAAGACCCTTGCCTATTAATCTAGAGGATACAAGTGCTGCCCATTTATTCTCTGGCCACTGGTGTTCCTGGCACTTCTTCTCAAAGCGTGTGAACAATTCTGTTACACCACTCTCATCAAACACCGGAACCAGTTTCAATAAGTGCGAGAGAGACTGCTCATGAACACGGTTACCAGCCCCAAGTCGCTGTCCCGTTGTCTCTACTCGCGACTTTTCTACATCCATGTCGGCACAGTACCTAGTCGACTCTAAATCAGCTTGGATTTTTGCTAACTCTGTTTGCTGCTGAAGCTCACATGCCCTTTGTTGCTGTTGGATCTCAGATGCCCTGATAGCCTTTCTCTCTTCGATCTTAGCTGATTCTATTTGCTGCTGATGCTGAAGCTTAGCTAATTCGAGCTGAAGCAATAATTCTGGAGTTAACCCTGGAGGAGGTGAAGGTGCTACAATGTTTGAAATTACCGGTGGTCCCCCCAGGGGCAACCCACCCTGCCAGGCACCACCCAACTGTGGAAGCGTACTCGGGGTCGGAAAACTACTGGGATGGCTGGGAGTCGAGTGTAGGGGAAGCATGGCCGAAGGGCTCTGAGCACTCAACCCATCTCGCTCACCAGTCACCCTGCCCAGTACACACGTTATCAAGTTATCCCTGGTCATGCCGCTAGTACCCGCATGACCGATAGCTGTGGCCAGGC
Source organism: Paralithodes platypus (assembly GCA_032716605.1). Taxonomy (NCBI): domain Eukaryota; kingdom Metazoa; phylum Arthropoda; class Malacostraca; order Decapoda; family Lithodidae; genus Paralithodes; species Paralithodes platypus. The sequence goes on along the minus strand of CM064492.1, from coordinate 42,844,888 downwards.
ATTGAAGACCGTACCGTTTCATACCCTCCAACCGCTCGGCAGTAACACGCCATTGCAAAAATATCCTAGCATCCTCCTTACAGTTCACCTGATTAACCATTTCATCCTGCTGCTGTTCCTCAGTTTCTACATGACGTACTGTGTCTCCATTCTCCTCTGATCCGGTATAAGACATGATGCTCACAAAAATTTCTCACCTCAATATTCAGAAAAGAAGCACCCCAAACTCTTATACCTCGATATACACACAAACATTCTCGGAAATACTCAAGGGCTATACTATGTTGCAAAAAAAAAAAAATCTTGCTGATCCCCGCAAAATATACCCCAAAACAACAAATGTTCGCTGCTAATAAATGTAGGTTCACCAAATCCTAGGTAAGGTCGCCATTTGTTACGACTGAGGTTTAAATATATCAGGGCTCTTATTCATTGGACTAGTAATGGCATAAATGCTACAACGGAAAGCGCTAGATCCAACCTCTGATGTATATTCCCAGTGAACAAAGAACACAAATACTCTCCGAGTTCTAAATGCAATAATAGGCTATCAAACTCTCAATAAATGTGCGTCTACTCTAGGCTTAATGTTATGTGAAAACAGCCTATTACTACCGATAACCGAAGGTGCTTGGTTATGGTATGCAAAGTAAGGTGGTAAGAGAAGTTACAGCTTACGTTACTTTAATCAATAAATGTCAGGCACTCCTGCATGAAATAAAGTGCACTAAAGTCCTTCAACACTAACAAGGAATCTTCTTTATATGTTAGATGCTATAAAGATGCTCGTATCGGAAATGGAACCCAAAAAGGCAGGCAGCGGAACAATGCTCGTGCAGGCTATGCACACAAAAAGGCAGAATATATAATGCCGTCAAAGCCAAGAATATCCTAAACACTACAACAATAATAATGATCGCCACAACAATGCAGTATTCCTATCAACAAAAAGAGCCTAAGTCGTTTGTGTCTCAATACATCAAACTAGGCTGCGAAATGCTTGTGTAATCATAAATGGGTATGCATAATAAGAGTACTTGGTTTAATATACTTAATGTCTACTATGATTGATAAAGTCTAGCTAGAGTCAATGATACGAGATACTGGTGCGCATGGCATGCCGCATAGCCTAGTGCAAATCTCAAGTCTGTGCGTCAAATATTACGTTATAGGGAAGGGTAGCTCTCTTGAGAAACCTTAATACCGAAGTATTAAGCGTTCTCCTGGCGTACCTCAAAGATAAACAACCGAGCCTAGAACAGTGCAGAATGGTATAGGCAAAAAGCCCTCATTCGTGCATGCTCTATTCTCAATGGCACACAGACTAGAATTTACTCAATCAACTCCAGTTCTCAGGTATGTCGTGCAGCTTTTAACTGAAGCCAGCACTCATAGGAAACAATACCTTATAATATCAGACTCCTAGTCTAGCATTATCTAATCCAGCAGAACACTAATAATTATAGGAAGCGGTACTAAACAATATGAATGCCAACCAATGCTTCGTGATCAACTTATCTTAACACTAACATACATGGGTTATATCAGACCTTAACGCACAATACAACTGGCCAGCATGAAGCTGATTTTGCAGAGTTAACCAGAGGGGATATGGTATTAATAAAAGGTGGTGAAAAATATGGAAAAAGAGAGAGGTAGGCAGAGGAAAAGATTCTCAGGTGCAGAGCGGGGTACAGGTATCCAGGGATAAGAGAGGTGCGTTCTAGAAACCAGATCTGAGGGAGAGAGTGGCGAGGGACCTGTATATATACTAGCACTAGGTCGAGCCGCGTGGGAAAAAAGCGGTAACAAGTCCTCTAACCACTACCAAAGCAGCTAGCAAACATTACGTCACCAAGCATGGTAAAGAACTCCCTCAACTAATCCCCACGAGGCCAGCCAGCTATGACGTCATCGAGTTAGCAAAACACTACGCGCCCCCTCTCACTCTGTTCTACTCTCTCTCTCTCCACCTATAAGTATATTATCTCAGTCACGAACCTGTGACAATATTGTTGAAACAAGTCAATATGATTTGGATGGAGAAATTTACAACCCGGAAATGTCATTAAGTAAAATTATCGCCATACACTCTCACAGTGTTTGCATTCTTTGATGATTGTTCTACATTACCTAAAGGGGAGATGGGTCGGTTTTTCTGGTCCCCCTTCTTCCTTATTTTTAGCACCATTAGTTTTCAGATTTTAAGACGTTCACCCCATTAATTTTCAGATTTTTATATTTTTCGTCCTATTTCTATATCAATATAAATGCCGTGTTGTGCCATTTAAGTGTCGATTTTTTTTCTTGACGAGCGATAGCGAGCCTGTAATTTTAAGATAAATCGGCCTATGTCCGGGACATTTTTATATCGTAAGATGTACACATGTATCTTGAAGGAGGGTCTAGAGAGTGATATTTTAAGCTTGATGAAGGCCAAGGGAGGTAGCTGAAAATTATATGAATACATATATATATATATATATATATATATATATATATATATATTCTGACATACGGAGCCCTGTATGTTAATTTAAGAGTTAGAATTAAGAGTTGAAGGAGTGCCAAAATACCCAGGCGGCAAAGCAGACCAGCGAGCGAACCAGCGAGGGGGAAACCAGCTCATCCGCATACCAGCAAACAAGCCTTCACACCTGCGTGCGTCATAGGGGACCCTGCAAACTACTTCGATGACCCGACGCTATGACGATGATCGACGCCAGGAGACTCCATTGGACCACGCACCTGCTACGCAACTCAAGGAGCTGTGATTGGGGCGCGCACCATCCCTCGCCTCCTGATTCGTTCCTACACCATCATTGCATAGTATATAAGACCCGAGTAGTGGGCATTCAAATCAGTCTCATTTGGAGTTGGGAAGGTGAACTTGCAGCTGGAGGAAGACGGGGTGAAGTATTATAATGGGATTGTGACTGTCAGTCAGATTATATAAGTGTGTGTTAAGTGTGTTCGGTGCAAACACTTACGTTATGTTGGTTAGTGAGATATGTGATTGGGAATTAACGTTAACGCTACTATTATGTACTTAACTATTTTAGTTGACTAACTTGTGGACTAAAGCAACTCTTCAAGTAATTGGGTTATGATAAAAGTAATACTATTGTTTTATATTAAGACTTACGAGTTCTTTCATTTTCTTTTAATTAAGCTTACATTGCTTAACGGTGCTTAGTACGGTGATACTATTGTTTCATATTAGTAATATCGCCTTAGACTAACATGGCTGTTTTAATGTTACTTCTAGTGATTTCCTAAGCTGAAGAAAATTCTTTTAGCTTCAAAATATTATTTTTGCTTTTCATATTATTTGAGTGAGACCTGAATCGAATCTATGAAGCGATCCTGTAACTTAATTTACTCATAATCAAACCTCAATGTTACGTGGTTAAGAAATACATTTAACTAATTATTAAATATATATCTAACTTTTTATGTGACTTTGATATTAATCCTGATGATAATAATAATATAATACTATTAACGTAAGACAAGAACCAAGAATAATAACTACATTAAATATAAATAAAAGGACATATAAGAAAACTATCTATTCATTTCAAAAAGGGTAAGAGACAGAAATATTCTTACTTTAATATTTATCTTTCAAGACTTGATATATAATTAATAGTCCTTCTTTAGATATAACTTATTCGGTTCATAACCATAGCCTACTAAGCTTCGGTTAAATAATAATTCTTTATAAATACTACATGACTTTAATTAGTTTCAGTATTTTTCCATAATTAAAGAGTATCAGTCAATAAAGGATACCAAGTCCTAAGATCCGAAAGGAAGCAACAACAGGACATAATTTTATTAGATTTTACTTTTGTTTTGCCTTCAGCTGACTGATACCTTAAAATATATCTCTGTGCTATCTAGATTCATCAAGTTAACCACTTGAGGATCAAGATACGTAACAATATATATATACATATATATATATATATATATATATATATATACTGTATATATATATATATATATATATATATATATATATATATATATATATATATATACTATAGACCCACAAATTAGCAGTCCCCTTATAGACCTGTTGGTGATGATAGTGTGGTCCTAGTCTTGGCACTTAAGGATAATATAGAAAGTTATTATTATATAATATACAGTACGGGTAAAGGCTTCGAATCTTATTTCATGCACTAAGAAACTGAGTTATGAAACTTGGGAGAGAGTTCATGGTGTTTTTACGTGGGAACCAGGTCACTAAAGTTTCTAGACTGGTAAAAAGAACTTATCAATGTGGCTTATTAAAATATACTAATCAACATGAACCATAATTGGAAGTTTTAATTGCATACGCTATATTCAGTATATATCAAGATTATTCTATAAATGAATTTGTTTGTCTCTGATGTCAGGAATAGTTCCACGAAAGAACTGCATAAGAATACGGTCTATTGCATTTTATGATTATTGCCAGAGGTGCTTGCACTTTGCAGTTAAAATATTTGCTTTTCTGACCCGGCTGTGAAGGTTTTGAAAAAACAAAACATTTTGGTAACGCACAATATATGCTATCCTGTTCTTATTTATAACTAATGCTTCTATTCCAAATAAATACTACCACAATCCATCCCAACGCCACATTCCCGAAGCTTGGACGAATTCATACTCTACCATAATTTTGCTTTACCAGGCAGGTCACGGTGTTTTATCCCAACTCAAGCCAACCTAACCTATCCCACCGTAAAGTTAGATTAGGTTAGGTAGAGTAGGGCTAGCTTAGGTTCATTTAATTTATATAGGATAAGTTTCCCTGATAGGAACGTACCGGTGAAAGATATATATATATATATATATATATATATATATATATATATATATATATATATATACGGTATATATATATATATATATATATATATATATATATATATATATATATATTATGCCAGGTTGTAATCCAACTCGCTGCAGTATTATCTCTTTATAAATCCGGGCTTTGGATACTTAAATTTGGAATATGCTCAACAGGAACACACCGAACTTTGTGAATATGATGAGTATTTACTCAATCGGGCAATCAATAACACAATAAACACACAGGATAGTTTACACTCTTATTTATTCAAATGGGTATAGAATACATAGTATGGGGGTACGAACTCCACTATTATATAAAATAGTAAGTAAGTATCATATGACTAGAGAGAGTTGAATAAGTTTTACTCTCTAGTGAATTTCAGTTTGTCACTTACATAGTAAATGAAGAGAGAAAATATGCAATGATGGGCAGATACATATATACACAAACCAGAATCATTGACAATAATACATATACGAGCCAAGTGTCTAGGAGACGAATCGCCCTGAAGGTCGTGGAACCCTGCAACCTCACTGGGGAGCTCTCCCGCTGGCAATGGGAAGCAGCGCGGAGCTGGCGAATAGCAGGAGGAGAACCAGAGCGGGAACAGTGCCGTAAAACGTTATTTCGATCAAGTATTCTGGCAAAGGTAATGTAAAATATGGAACTTATCGCTCAGTTGCGCATGGGTCTGCCCAGTGGGCAAAAGGAATTGGGTCGCGCTCAGGTGAGACTTCAAAAGGTACCGCCCTGGGTACTATAGGTCAGATGGACTGGGATCCTTGAAAATAATAATTCACTTTAAGACCCGTCGGACAGGGACATTTGTAACTTTTACTACCTGGCAGGCGGGCAGATTTACCCTAAACGAGCATCATTCCATGCTCCTTTTCATGCATAAACAAGAGCCAGAGCGTAATACATATATGTATCTGTGAAAGGGCGATATTAGAGCTTTCCAATGACACCTGAATCATCCTTGTACGACAACGGGTTCGCTTGCAATGATGTTGCAACGCGAGTACAAAAACCTTAAAATACGGTAATTTCCCGAGATTTTACCCTGTCTAGCGAGGCGAGGGATGTGTAGGTATGTGTTATACACGTCAGTAACCTCGCTAGGCTCGGGCCAAGCGGTCAGAGCCCGCCTGCGGTCCTCCCACCCCGTGGACTCTCTCTCAGAGCCGATAATGTGCTCATAATCCCTTGCGACTTAAGTCGGGACCCGCTGGATAGGCCACTTTTCTCTCACTCGACTTTAGTCGGGCCCCGCGAATTAAGGGTTAATGCGATAGAAAATCAGGTATTAAAGATATGAATTCTAATTGACTCTAGGAAGGAAGATAGTTTAAATCTGAATTCAACTATCTAAGAGTTATTGCGAATAATCTCTCACACGAGACAAAAAATAATATTCGATCATAGATGAGGTAAAATTACACGGGTTGAGGAACTCAGATTCACAGTAAATATAGTGACTGAATCGGAATAGATAAAATATAATTTAATATAGATTGGAATAAATTAACCAACTACTTACGAAACGCAAAGGAAAGAGCGTTGTAATATAGCTTAACAGAGAGCTATCTTGAATGGGCGTACACGACGAAGTTGCACTTAGGAAATACTATGTATGATGGCATGAAAGGAGTTTTGAATAAATTAACAAATTCCTAAAAGAACGCAGAACTATGTATAGTGTTGTATTATAACTTAAACAATGGTTATAATGAATGAATTACTAGAAGAAGTAATAAAATAATCAATAGCCAAATAATAGGCGGAATCGATCAAGGAATGTACAATCTAAATTCCTAGATTGGTGTTGAAAGAATTACATGACCCGGGTAACGTATATCATTAGATTATTCACAAGAACTAATAGAAATCACCTATCTTGACAAAAAATTAATTCTAACTCAACGGAAAGGGTTCTTTACTTTCGAGAGGGGGAAAATAGTACGATAAGTGTTCTCTGGCGATAGTTACACGGATAAGATAATCCTGAATTGGGCATAGGTTCTAGGTATATTGAATTTAAGAAGGGAATCGATTCACGTTATACACTTCACTTCGACTTGGATACACAAAGAATAATAAGACATAGGAGTAAAATCTGAGAGTATTCAACTAAGTAACACATGTAAAAATGACTATGTAACGTACGTACGATCAAGGGTCTGAAGGATTAAATACAAATTATGGTAACAATATCTCGTCCTTATTGAATCACTGTACGGATCAAAGTTATTTAAATCTTATATGGGTATTAGAGAGTCAAGATAGATCTTATGCAGAGATCTATAATTAAATTACATATAATACTCGCATATTTTATCTTACCTTCACAACAATAGCCACATCTTATAACACGCAGAGACACTTAGGGTATGGGGTAGAGATAGCCATGAACAAGAATCTGGACGATGTAGGACTCGTGGTTCTGCTGGGCTGGACGTCAGGGGGAACTGCCTCTCTCACGGGTACAGGTGAAATAGGTTCCAGGCTCATCTGCACACTCTCGTTCTGGTTGAGTCTCAATACCAATGTCTACCCACAACCGGCCTAACCAGTGGAAGATAGCAGTCGTATTTGCTAACTTCCTTCAATTTTAGCCAGACTATATTCGGTTTACTTTTAGAACTCAATTTGGTCTATTTCGAGATAATAGGGACATGTAGATATTGTAGTTTTTGCTATTGTGAAGGTAATTTTTAATCTAAAAATACACTGATGTTATTTATATAATCACAAGGAGATTCTCTATCTCTCAATATTACTGTCTTTGTTTCACAGGGTTGTATGGTTGCATAATTAATTATTTTATGTTCATCATGATATCTGGCTTTTCTTAGTCTGCAGACTAATTACTGATCACTTCATTTGCACTATTCCCAGTCTTCCCGTGAGGTACTGTAGAGGGGGATCTGGGGTTCCCATTTGTGTAGATATTTCAATGGGTTTTGGTGAGGAACTTGCATAAAATATTCCTCACTGTATTGCATATCTGGCTGGAACTGGTTATACGCCTTGGTCGTTTGTCTCTGGCCCTGCCATTGGTTGAGCAGGGATCCCTGTGATTGGTCCGGACTCTAACTCCTTTTGCGGGCAGACTGACCTAAACTCCCGGGGATTAGAGCATGGGTAGATCTGGTAAAATGGGCAGGCTGACCTATACTCTTAGGGATTAGATCATGGGTAGGTCTGGAAAAATAGGCAGACTGATCTACTTGGGCAGGTGTTAAAGCATGGGAAACTGGTCTTGTTCTATTTTCTCTCTTCTTCTCTTGATGTTGTCCTCTCCTGGTCTTCTTGGTTTCCTTAATGACAGCTATTCTGGTTCTGGTAGGCTGCTCCTTTCCCTGCATGATCAGGGTGTCTGCTGTCACAGCCTTGTGCCTGTTGTCCAACCCCGTCATCTCCCCACCTTCTTCGAAAAAGAAATCTCGGCCCCGAGATCTAAGGTCATGCATTCGGAATGTTTTGGTGATGAGAGAGAGTTCTAGGTGTTGTAGGACTAAACACCAAATTGTTGTAGGGATGTCCACAGGGCTTTTGGTGTCGTATTCCAGGGTTAGATGAAGAGGAGTCTTGGAGGATTTTGCCACATGAACTAGATGGGCAGGAGAGTTGATAACCGTCCTGGTGTTGTCTGCGGACACAAACAAGCTGTTATCTTCATATTGGTTGTAGGGGTAGTAGGGTTTGGAGCTGTGGCTGCTAGAGGAGTTGGTGATGTACTGACAGGTCTTGTATGTTTAGGTCTGCTTGGCCCAGGTGGGAGGAGCTTGGTGGTGTGGGGGCTTGTCCCTAGGTTAGTGGCTGGTGGAACAGGTTGAGGAGTTGACTTTGCAGCAGGTGTGGCGGCGACCTTCTGATGTTGCGAGGTGGTGGCTTTAGTGGGAGCCCGCCTTTTGTTGGTCGGCTTGAAGGTGGGTGCCCATCTTTTAGGTGGAGTCACATGTCGGCCAGATCTTCGACATGTCGCATTAGATAAAGGTTGCATTAAAGATGGTGACCTTAATTTTATTTTTGGCATTTGTGGAACAGGATGGGGGGAGGTATAGCTAGAGTTAGATGTTGTGGAAGGATTAGGTGAAGGGGTAGGTGATTTATGAGCAGAGGTAGATGGTTTAGGAAATTTAGAGAGAGGTATAGGTAGTTAAGTAGAGGGGACAGGACTATTTGTAGTCGGACAGTTTCTTTGATCAGATAGACTTGTTGGGGCTGGATAATTTGATGAGTGGATGTAGTTGATGATGTTTTAGATAAAGAAGGAGAAGTTTGATTTTCTAAAGAGGGAATGATATTGATGGCTGGAGTGGTAGGTAAGGTACAAGGTGATTCAGAAAAAATAGGTAAGCTGATGGCAGATGAGGAAATGAGAGGGGTTGATTGAACTTGAGTCACAGTCTTGTTAGATTGTGTAGGAAGTTGAGGAGGTGCAGAGACAACTCGTTTAGGAATTGGAGGAGGAGTTTCAGAGAGAATGGTTTGAGAGGGGAAAAATAGTGCAAGTAGATTTTGGTTTAGACAGGTGATATCAGGCTTAGTTACTGGTTGAGTAGGAGGTGCAATAAGATTTGGTCTCATTAATTGAGAAGGAGAGATGGGTTGAAGAATGGGAGGTGTCAATGGTTCTGTGGATCCTAAATTTTGGTCATTAGTTGCAGGCAATGTGTCATTTTCTTTGGGGTCAGCAAGCATAGTCATATTGTCATCAATGGGTTGAAACCTACGTATATATCTATTTCGGTAGGTGCGTGACTCACCAAAGTAATTAATGGTAACCTGGAAACAGTTTGGAACAGTTAGGATCTCGAAGGGACCTTGATATCTGGGTTTGAGTTTGGATGGCACTGGTAGGTGAGCAACCATGACAAGATCGCCGACATGGTGGGGACTAACTTTGGCTGTTTCGTCAGGTTTTAGGTCTTGGATATATTGCAGCTGGCGAAGTCGGTTCTTTAGATGTACTAAAGACTGGTCAAACAGGGTCAGTAGAAATGGAAGAAATGAACTAAATACAATTATAGAGATGGAGATAGAGAAACTGAAGGTTAACGGTATTTAAGCCACGGGACCCCAGCGCCACAGCGTATGCGTCGGCAATGTATGTAACGCTAAACCCCAGCGCCACATACGTTGTGTCCGCTACTTCGAAATGGTTTACTCTTGTCCTATGGTAGCTAGAGGCTTGAGGATGGTATGGGAAACTACCTTATGATGTTGCCGAACAGTGGCAGTACGCGGCAACCCCCTAGCCCATCCGCGCGGGTGAGTAAGGGTGGATGGGGAAAGCCAGATTACCCACTTATTCCACCGCCACTTTTGTGCTTATTTATTTTTATCCTATGGTAGCTAGAGGGTTCAAATTCATATGGGATATACCTTATGATGTTGCCCTACACTGGCAATACTTATCAATTGGCAATACCCAAGTCCCGCCGCGGTGGGGAGTGGGGAGAGAGAGCGCGGGAGTGGAAGGACTGGGCGGCCTCCCACCTCCCTCCCGGCCCAGTTGCCTTGTTTACCTCGTCGCCTCACAATGTTTATCGTTCCCCTACACTTCCCATAATATAGTTGACTCCCCATCAAGTGGGGAAGAGGAGGAGGAGGATGACCCAGACCCCACGGCATTCCTCAAAATTCCGCCAGGTCATGGTAGGGGTAAGAAGAGACGAGATAGTGTGTCATGTTGCTACGTACACAGCAAGTTTATAGTCTTTTGTGTACACTGGTCCTCCCCCACTCCCCCTGCCTTGACCACCACCTCCCCTGTCTCCCCACTAAGAATACGTCAAAACCCATATTTCTAAGTCAAAGGTGCCTAAAACAATGTGTAACACTCATATTCTAACTATAAAATATACGATAAAGTATAAAATCAATAAACAGAGTACGTGAGAGAGGCATATTAAAAGTGAGAGTGAGTGAAGGGGAAGTCAGGTGTCATTCAACTGACAGTGTGTACGTGCGTGAGTCCATGAACAAGGTGGCCGCCAGCCCGCCAATCGTCATGGTAACCACGACGCGCGCTAGGCTTGCCACACCCTCGGCACGTATAAAACTTGAATCTATGCACTTATCACACTGTAACTTCACTTACAATGACAATATGTGATACATGTTGCTAATATCTGAACTATGAAGGCACACATGATGCTCGTGTGGTGTAAATAACCGTCACTCGAAAACTGGAGGCATCGTACATCTGCCATGCTGCCGCGCTCAGCTGTGTCTTGGAGGGCGGGAAGCTTGAAGGCCGCCCGGCATCAGCTGATGGCTGAGGCTGCCCCCCCCCCCCCCCACCACCACCACATAGGACCCCAAAATGACCGAGGTGAGTGTTTTTTGTGTGTTATTCTTCATTTCTCACCTATTAAGTTTTTTTTTTTTTTTTTTTAAAGGCCAAATCTACTGGTCTCTCAGTGTACATTTAATCTAAACTAGCTGGGGTTCAGTGGGTTAATCAGAAGCGATAAAGATGCAAGTACAAACAAATGGACATTTATTTTCAGCTTAGGGATAATCCTAAAGTATTACTTGACAATTAGTAAGTACCATTACTAAGCTAAATAAATAATTTGGGTCAGTAGTCATCAATGAAATTTAATTGATTTCTGATTGAGAAGGTTAAAAAGGCTACATTGAACTTATTGTAAGGCAAGAATGGGCTATATGATAGCAGCATATACAGCACGAAGATAATAGATGAGGGACACAATTGCAAGTATGTGAAAGAAGAATATATCATATATTTTATTATTTGAAAAATACTGAACTCTCTGAACCAAGGCAAAAGAAGAAAGCTGGAGCTTTGACTGTGGGGAGTCTTTGGGGGAAAAGTTATATTGTAAATCTGTTTTGCAGTCAATAATAATAGTAAACGAAAGTTATATTAAGAATTGCATGTCTAATTTTGTGTTAGTTAGACAGGGTAGTCAACCCCTCAAGGAGGGGGAAGGGGGCTACCTTCTTCACTCCTCCCCTCTTCGCTACGCCACTGGTAGTGATACCAGGTGAAACTAATGGAGCTTCCCATCAACTTCTACTCTCTCTATGGCCAGCCGCTAACATCATATACCCCAGATCCTCTGCCCAGCTGTCATGACCTACAACGTATCCTACCACGTCACGAGGCCCCACCTAGACTCCAACCCCAGGCTCCCGACAGACCCATATCCTGATCCTACATGAGCTCCTTTCATTCATCTCATTTCTACCTGCTATCCTGGATCGACAAGAGCACAGAAAACAACACCACAACAGAGACGAGGAATACCTTTTTGCCCCAAACTACCAGAACAGCAGGGGGAAGGAAAAGCTGATACACGTTCTCGAACAGTCGTCAGCTCACCCAGCTCATCACACTTAATTTGTATTTCGCTTTAGGTGCTAAGTCATATTCCACTTGGCAAAGTGGGTCGTATTCCGCTCACTTCTTCAGCAGGGTGCCTCTCGAACGAGAGACGAGAGAAGAACATGATGCAGCCCGACTACGACAAGATACCTGGCCCTTTCCAAACCCCTGTGAAAGCTCAGACTCCCCTAGTACCTTTGTCTGTTACGCCAGGTAAACATCTACATTTTTTGAGAGAGGTGCCATAAGTATTGCCGTTCTCTGTTTGGGGATCCCTACTAACGTAAATAATTAATCATGATACACACGCTATCCCGTTGCTACTTTTCCGATTATATTTATTAACCCTGTATGTATTGAATACATTTGTATATAATTATGTCTCTAACTATTCCTTGCCAGTCACTTACCAATGTTTCCCAAACTTACATTATAACTTATGTAAATATACCTTATAAACTGTATTATTTTCGAATCTTAGTTTTCCCAGTAAAATATGAACCTACAACACTACTTAAAATAGTTCATCGAGTATTGTAAGAAACATGAAATGATAACCAGATATTATATTATATTTTAGTTGCAGTCGACTACATTAAGCTTAGTAAGAGTCTGTGGGAGTTAGAGGGAGTTGATATATTTTTAAATAATTTAATTCCCTAAAACATTCCTAAAATTAATAAAATGGCCTAGTATGGGCTATAATATAATTAAGGAAAGCATAATAATGAAAGTTAGGGAAGGTAGCAAGGGAAACAGTAAGGGTGTGAAAGATAAGAATGGGATAATGCTAGCCGAGAAGCAAGAGAGAGTCGAAAGATGGAGGGAGTACTTCAGTGAGTTGCTAAATGAAAGGAATGAAGAGCCAGCAAACATAGCTGGATATGGTATGGGAAGGAGAAGAAGAGAAGTAGTGGAGGAGGAGGTGGGGATCAGGAGGTCAGGAAGTGTGGGAAAAGCCATGAAAAGAGTGAAGTTGGGGAAAGCACCAGGAACAGATGGAGTGTGTGGGGAAATGTTGAGGTATGGTGGTGAGATAGTGATAGAATGGGTATGGAAAATGTGCAAACTAGCATGGGAGAAGGGGAGTGCACCCGGTGACTGGAAGACTGACATAATAATAGTCCCCCCTATATAAGGGCAAAGGGGAAAGAGGGAGTGTGTGGTAACCACCGAGGAATATGTCTTCTAAGCGTAGTAGGGAAGGTATACAGTAGGGTAGTGATTGAGAGAGTGAGAGTGAGAACGGAGAAATGGATAGGCGACGAGCCTATCAAGGTTTTAGGAAGGGAAGAGGATGTGTAGATCAGATTTTTACCCTGAATTGTGTTGTGGAGAAGTATCTGGAGAAGAAACAAAAGGTGTATGTTGCCTTTATGGACTTGGAGAAGGCCTATGACAGAGTGGATAGAGAAAGTTTGTGGAAAGTACTTAGAATATACGGAGTAGAGGGCAAGTTGCTGAAAGCAGTGAAGAGCATGTATGAGGGTGCAAAGGGCGGGCAGTACGTTGTGGAGAGTGAGCAGAGCGAGTTCTTTGACCAGAATGTTGGTTTGAAACAGGGGGTGTGTGATGCCCCCGTGGTTGTTTACTGTATATATGGATGGAGTTATGAAAGAAATACTATCAAGAGCAGTGGATGTTGGTGTATCGCTGAAAAAGGGAGGGAATTGAGTGGGGAAGCTACCTATACTGCTGTTTGCGGATGATACAGTTCTGATGAGTGATAATGAATTGGGAGTTGCAGGGTCTGGTAAATGAGTTTGGAACAGTGTGCGAAAAAACGGAATTTGAAGGTAAATACGGGGAAGAGCAAGGTTATGGTCTTCGAAAGGGGTGAAGTCACAGAGTGTGAGGTGAAGCTGAACGGTTCAGGCTATGGAGATCGTCAACTCTTTTAAGTATCTGGGCAGTGTGTTGAGTAAAGATGGGACTATGGATGAAGAGGTGCGGGAGAGGGTACAACAGGGGAAGAGGGTTGTAGGAACGCTAAAAAGCAGTAACAAGAAATAGGGTGGTCAGTATGGAAGTGAAGAAGTCCTTGCATGACAGTGTGGTAATCCCGACACTGACTTACGGAAGCGAAGCATGGACGTTGGTTGAGAGACTCAGACCAAGAGTGAGAGCAGTGGAAATGAATTACTTAAGAGTGCGTGCGGAGTTACATGGAGGGATAGACAGACTAATGAGGAAGTAAGAAGGAGGTGTGGGTGTGGAGGTAGATGTGCTGGGAAAGTGTGAAAAAGGACCAACTGAGATGGTTCGGCCATATGGAACGTATGGAAAAGCGAGAGAATGACTAAGAGGGTGTACGAGAGCGAGGTGGAGGGACAGAGGGGGAGAGGTAGACCGAATATGAGGTGGAAGGATGGAGTGAGGAACTACATGAACGAAGGCGGTGCTGGTTGGGGGGAGGGGCGTCGACTGACTGGGGACAGAGGTGCATGGGGGCGGTTCGTTCGTGGCCACCCCTTCGGGGATCACGGCGTCAGGCAATAGATAGATAGATAGATAATAATGAAAATATAAACAAAGTTTATATATGCAAACGAGCATCAATTGCCAGGTAGGGAAACACACTTGCAGTTACATTCATGGAGGTCGATAGAGGAGCCAGGTGATTGACGTGGAAGTATACGGCGGCACGTAATTATATTGGCTGAATATATGTGATGTTATTCAACTTTGGAACAGTGTGCGAAAAACGGAATCTGAAGGTAAATGCGGGGAAGAGCAAGGTTATGGTCTTCGAAAGGGTTGAAGCCACAGAGTGTGAGGTGAAGTTGAACGGTCAGGCTATGGAGATTGTCAGCTCATTTAAGTATCTGGGCAGTGTGCTGAGTAAAGATGGGACTATGGATGAAGAAGTGCGGGAGAGGGTGCAACAGGGGAAGAGGGTTGTAGGAAACCTCAAGGCAGTAACAAGAAATAGGGTGGTCAGTATGGAAGTGAAGAAGTCCTTGCATGACAGTGTGGTAATCCTGACACTGACTTACGGAAGCAAGCGAAGCATGGATGTTGGCGGAGAAACTAAGACCAAGAGTGTGAGGTGTGGAAATGAGTTACTTGAGAATTGCGTGCAGAGTTACATGGAGGGATAGACAGACGAACGAGGAAGTAAGAAGGAGGTGTGGTGTGGAGGTAGATGTACTGGAAAGTGTGAAAAGGAACACCTTGAGATGGTTCGGCCATATGGAACGTATGGGAAGCAAGATAATTAATAAGATGGTGTACGAGAGCGAGGTGGAAGGACAGAGAAGGAGAGGTAAACTGAAAGAGAGGTGGAAGGATGGAGTGAAGAAGTATATGAATGAAGGCAGTGCTGGTTGGGAGTAGGGGCATCGACTGACTGGGGACAGAGGTGGATGGGGGCGTTTCGTTTTTGGCCACCCCTTCGGGGATCACGGCGTCAGGCAATAGATAGATATATAGATAGATTTAACTTAGGAAGGGCCTGTGGGAAATGGATTAGAACTCTAAGTGGAAGGGATTTGACTCTTTAATTCCCAAAATATTACCTACAATGAAGAAAATCGTCAATGATAACCAGAAAACAAGGAAGGAAAGCATAATCGAATACCGAAATGGATAACAGGTACAGTTGACGGGTAGACAGACAAGTGCTACGTACATGATTAACTCGCAGATAGACATAAATGGGAAGATCGACAGACAAATGAATCAGTGAAACAGATTAGTAATTAACAAATACAGTAGAGATAAGTTTGACAGTCACACAATCGAAGTACACAGTTGGTGGACAGACCGAGCATAGCCATTAGACGGACAGGCATACGTGCACACAGACATACGGAGATTTGACAGACAGGTAGACAGGCAAGGACCCATACAGATACTTAGACAAACAACTTTACACACTGACAGACGGATATTTGACTGACAGGTAGACATACACGGGAATAGACAGACAGGCAGGCAGACATTTTGTAGAGAGGCCAGGAGCCAGACAGGCACACATATGACAGACAGACAGACAGACAAGAACCCAGGCAGACAAACAGGCACACATTTGACAGACAAGTAGACAGAAAAGGGCCCAGAACGGCAGAGATTTGACAGACAAGTAGACAGGCAAGGACTCAGACAGACAGACAGACAAGGATCGAGGCATACATATATGTAGACAGACAAGGATCCAAATAGACAGATAGGCAGACATTTGACAGACAAGGAACCAGGAAGACATACAGGCAGACATTTGATAAACAAGTAGACAAACAAGGACCCATACAGATATACAGGCACACATTTGACAGACAAGGACCCAGACAGACAGGGACCCAGACAGATAGATAGATAGACAAGGATCCAGTCAGACAGGTAGAAAGACAGACAGACAGACAGGCTGGAAGGCAGGCAAACGGGCAGGAAGCCAAACAAAATTTTCCGATAGGCATGCAGAGCGAGAGGCGGCAGGGAATATCGACGCCAACCCACCAACAGGGAGATTCTTACACATTTTCTTACAGTAGTCCTAACGTACCTATAGGCAGTCACACTAACTAGCTAATATCGGAGTCAAACGAGCAACTTTAGCTACAGATTTGTCGGAGCTGTAAAGGCCCTCTGACGCCGATTAACCCCTTGAGGATCATGACTCGTATTAGCAGATTATTCTAGCTATTATTAGACAATTTTATTCAGATTAGGAAGAACTTGTGGGAGCTGGAGAGTTAATTGAGATAGTTTTTCGCCTTTGATTCCTGGAGATCCTTCTTAAATGGCATAACATCGCCTAATGATAACCAGAATATAATGTAAATGGGTGTCGCCAAATACTGAAAGATTTAACTGATGTTTTGTGAATACCACATTATTGAAATATTTTCCTATGAAATTTGTACCTCTTACAGGTGACATTATTTTCCTATGTGTATGAAGGAGACAAAAGGCAGGCTTCCTGTAAAGAATGTCTCCCAAAAGAGTGAAAGATGGCCAAATTCAAGGGACGGTGGGATCAAAATGACTGGGCACACTAAATTTAAAGCAGTCTATGTCAGGATGAAGGAAAGATTGATTGAGGGAGAGAGTTCCAGAGTTCACTTGTTGAGTTGAAGAAAGACTGAGAAAATTTGTAAATTTTTGGGTTGGAGAGCTGGACAGAATAGGGGTGAGACTTCTATGATGTGTTTAATGGTATGGGGTGCTGTGTTACATCCTGGGCAGGTGCCGACCCTCCACGGGTGTTGAAAGGCGGGTGCCTCGTACTCGCCGCAAGGGAGGGGGTATGTCTTATATTAGGCAATATATTACAGTATATCAAAGTTAATTAAAGGAATTGTTGTTGGTAAGGCAAGTCTATTATGACGTCTTGGATGGGTCGGCAATGATGATATCATCTTAATACTGTATTCCACAACCCTATTATGAGGACTTGGACCAACATACCGACATTTGCATCTAATGGCGTTGTTAATTAGACTTGGTATTTTTTTTATTTTTTTTTTTCTATGTGATTGAGGGAGGCAAAAGGCATAACTGCCTATAGCGAGTGCCTCCCTCATAGTTGAAAGAGTGACAGGGCCAAATCAAGGGACGTTCGAGCCAAAATGCCTGGACACACGGAGTTTGAAGCAATTTAAGTCATAGGAAGAGGGAAAGACTGATTCTGGGAGAGAGTTCCAGAGCTCAGCTGTTGAGTAGAAGAAAGTTTGAGAGTAACGTTTCACTCTTGGGTTGGAGAGTTGCACAGAGTAGGGGTGGGATTGAGTTGCAAGACGGGTACCACGTGCCCTACGTAAAGGAGGTGGTATGCACTGGGATAGCTCTGAGGAACACTGATTATTATAGTAGTGATAGAATAGCGAGAGAGATGCAACATTGCGGCGGAGAGAGAGAGATTGCAGAGAGTTGGTGAGTGGACGGGAGTTAATGATACGAAAGGCCTTCCTTTCAACTTTGTCTAGGAGAGTGGTGTGAGAGGAACCTCCCCACACATGTGAACAATACTCAATACAAGGGCGCACTATGCCCCTGTACAGAGCAAGAAGCTGTGCAGGGGAAAAGAACCCCCTAAGGCGGTTGAGCACACCCAGCTTCTGGGAAGCTGCCTTAGCAAGACTGGTAATATGGTCCTTCCAAATGAGAGCAGAAGAAAAAGAGACACCAAGAATATTGAGAGAATATGAAGGGTTGATTTTTGTATTGTTGAAAAATAAGGGATAGTCCGCTGGGAGATCCTGACGGGTAGATAGATGGAGAAATTGGGTTTTGGAAGCATTAAAGTTAACAAGGTTTTCTCTGCCCCAATTGGAAATAGTATTTAGATCAGAATTTAAGAGTTCTATGGCTTCATTACGTTTGTCGTTGAGGGATTGCTGGCTGGGGCGTTCTAAAAAACTAATGGAGTAGTGTAAGGTTGAGTCGTCTGCGTATGAATGGATGGGAATTAAGGTACAGTTAAGGAGATCATTTATAAAAATTAGAAAGAGAATAGGAGATAGAACAGAGCCCTGAGGAACACCGGAGTTTATAGGGTGAGGAAGTGAACAATGGCCGTCCACAACCGCGGCTATGGAACGGCCGGAAAGGAAATTAGAGACAAAGGCACAGATGGAGGGATAGAAACCGAAGGAGGGTAGTTTAGAAATTAAAGATTTATGCCAGACTCTATCGAAGGCTTTCGATATGTCTAGTGCAATAGAAAAAGTCTCACCGAAGTCCCGAAAGGAGGATGACCAAGAGTTAGTAAGATATGAAAGAAGATCACCAGTAGAGCGACCCTTAAGGAAGCCATACTGGCGATCTGAGAGCAGATTATGAGAAGAGAAATGCTTAAGAAATTTGGAAGCAAGAATAGTTTCAAAAACTTTAGAAAGACAAGAGATAAGAGCAATTGGACGATAGTTGGAGGGTTGAGAGCGGTCACCCTTCTTTGGGACAGGTTGAATGTGAGCAAACTTCCAGCATGAAGGGAAGACATTAGAGGATAGACAGAGACGAAAGAGTTTGCCTAGGCAGGGAGTCAGCACGGAAGCACAGTTTTTGAGAACAACAGGAGGAACACCGTCCGGACCGTACGCCTTATTAGTGTTAAGCCCAGAGAGGGTAGAAAGTACATCTTTAGAAGAGATTAGGATATTAGGCATAAGTAAGAGAGAGGAGGGCGGAGAGGGAGGAATAGCACCGGAATCATCCAAGGTGGAGTTTCTAGCAAAAGTTAGATAAGTTTACATGAATCCTTATTCAAGATGGTACTGGCGGAGTCTTGCCTTCTACTGCACCTACCACTGTCTTCCATTCATTATAGGTAGACCAAAAATCTTGACCACAAACCTCCATAACTCGTAAACGACTAGAGTAATCGAGCTAGTATTGCTACCATTCAGGAAGGGTCAGCCAGGGAAGTGGTGTGGATATTTACAGCCCATTTACTCTAGCCATTTGTGAGTTACTGAGGTTAGGGGTTACGATTTCTGGCCTACCTATAATGAAGGGACTAGTACATTGTTCATCCCTTATTACTGAGGTAAGTATTAATTGGAAAATGCCTATAAGTTTGTTATATACACATCATAGTGTACCAAGTCAGTAAAATATATAAAATAAGGGATATAATCTGCTGTCTGTTGACGTTAACACTATCTGGTGCGACGTTTTAGGGGTTATTGAAGGTGTGTTTAATTATAATTAGTATTGCGGGTTTTTATTGTTTTGTCATTTAGGAAGCAAAGTATTATTAGTTTGACAGCTAGGCTAAAACAAAAAAATATAAAATAAATACAAAATAAATTAATTAATTAATAAATTAGTAATACAAAACAAACATCCCTGACCTACTTCCAAGTAAAAACACCCACCCGTCCTCCTTCAAGCGAAATTTTATAATTTTTCGTCAGAGAATGATCCTAGTTGAAGGCCGGCTTCTCCTAGATTGCAGGCTAGCTATCGCTCGCTCATATAATATTGACACATAAAAGGGGTTAATCGTCATATCATCGCCAACAATATGAGGAAAAACTTCTTAAACTCTCCAACCTAATGGAGTGAAACAGAAAGCCTCCAAAAAGACCCGTCTGGTACCAAATAGGTTTAAGTATATACTTTACTCAGAAGCTGTGGATTGGGATTTAGTGGTGAATTTGTATGGAAGTGTGCATGTGGACAGGGATTTAGTGGTAAATTTATATGGAAGAGTATGTGGATCGGGTTTTAGTGGTGAATTTGTATGGAAATGTGTATGTGGATCGGGCTTTAGTGGTGAATTTGTATGGAAGTGTGTATGTGAATTGGGCTTTGGGGTGAATTTGTATGGAAGTGTGTATGTGGATTGGGCTTTAGAGGGAATTTGTGTGGTAGTATGTATATGGATCGGGCTTTGGGAGACGAATTAGTATGAAAGTATGTATGTAGATCGGGCTTTCGGGGTAAAATTGTGTGGTAGACTGTATTTGAATCGGGCTTTGGGAGCGAAAATATATTAGAGTCTTGCATCCTCTACAGGTCACCAGAAAATGTTGGTTTATTTGTGCTATGTTTTCTTGCACTATTCCTTTTAGCTTACCATGACGCATTCTGTAATCATATATTGGTTATTATTAGACAAGTTTATTACGTTTGGGAAGAAGTTGTGGTAGTTAGAGGGTTAATTGGGATATTATTTACCTCTATGATTCCTAGACATCCTTCCTAATCCGAATAAAATCGTCTAATGATACCCAAAGTCAACAAGTTGACTGTCATAAAGCGTCCTAAGACGCAAAGGGTTAATTAAACTATTTAATGGGGTAGTGGTTATTTTTTGGTATATTTATTTATATACTTATGTAATTTAAAGTACCCTCACTAGACCTCCATCAACCTTAATTAAAGCACCCCCTAGACTTACCTTCAAGATAAATTTGTACAGTTTTTAGTAGAATAATTTCGGTTCCTCATAGAATTGCAGGCTCGCTATCACTCGGCAGGAAATAATTTACACTTAAATGGCACGAAAGGTCTTTCTATTAACTAAAGGAACGAATGCCTTAAAATCTCAAAGATAATGGGACTAAGCATGAGGAGAAAAGGCAACTATATACCTCCCCCTTTAACCCTCTATTGGCGGCGCGCAACATAAGTCGAGTTAAATAAATTTGGACTATGTGGCGGCACGCGACATAGGTCGTGTGGCAATTTCAGCACGTAATGTTGCTGAGAGAGAGAGACAAGTGGTGGCAGGAGAGTAGCGAGCGTATGACTGCTCCAGACCACCGCGGCGGGCCTACTGACACGAATCCCACCCTCCTCCACCCTCTCACACTTGCTACATACTGAAATGTATGGGGAAAGTACCGAATTACATGGTTTTTGCACTCGTGTTGCGCGGTTGTTGCAAGAAAACTAGCGGTCATACAAGGATTGTTGTGGTGTCATTGGAAAGCTCTGTTTATGCCCTTTCAGGGATAGATGCTTGTTTTACGCTCTGGGTCTTATTTAGGCCTGAAAATGATCACGTAAACAGCCCTATTTTGGCTAAAAACACCCCGCTGGGCGGTACATATAAATAGACCGCCTAGCCCGCCAATAAGGTGGTAAAGTGTGAGCCTCAAGATTCAACACTCTATGAGGGTACGGCCACACTGCACACGGCTAGCGGGGATGGCCCGGCAAGTGGCAAGCGGGGAGGTATAACGCGGCACTATAAAACCCATTATATTCTATGTAGGTGGCCACACTGCATGAGCGGTGAGGTTTGCCGCTCATCTTACCCTCCTAGCTAGCCGCTCAGGGATATTGAATGTTATAAAATGAAGCGAGCGGCATTAACGGCAGCTCCAGTTCCAACCGTTTTTTCATTAATTGTACTTCGATCTGCGTTCATTTTGGACCTCTGCCTCAAGTAAAACATGTCAACTGAAGAACTAATTGGTGCAGTGTATCATAGAAGAGCAGTGTGGGATCCTACTGATTATCTGCACAAAAACACAGGCGTATTGAGGTAGAAACACTGGGGAGACATTGGCAAGGAACTTCATATTACTGGTAAATCAATTATGTAATTTAGTGTAACAGACTTGCTGTTCGTTCTATTGTTTTATAAGTTTATAAACTATACTCCACCAGCTGACAAACTTATCAAGAAATACATTATCTAACCAATGTGACGCCTCCCGGCGTTAGCAGAATGGTTGCGTGGGGCATTGCAGCTCGCTAGCGCTCGCCAGGATGGGGGGATAGGCTACAGTTGTCCTAGAATGATCTGCTTTATTTCATTAGTGTCGTGATGCCACAGACAGTCTAGAAATGGTCTTTGTTTTGGTCTGTGACCTCGCCTTATATTTTATATTCGCTATAATATAAATGTTGCTTGTGTGGGAGGCGAGCGAGAGAGTGTGAGGGAGTACACCCGGCAGCGAGGTGAGCTATGACGCGGCTCGCTTGGGCGCTGATGGCGTTGGCGGCCGGGTGGTCAACTAGTCCCTTCTCGTCGCGGCCTCGTGTTTTTTACCAGCTCAGAGCTTGCCTGACACGCGTATCGCCTACATCCTTTGCAATTCTGTCCCCCATACTCGCTACTTTGCATACTATTTCTCTCTCTCGACTTCTCCTTTCTCATTCTCTAATCTTTATTAAACTCAACATCCCTTCTGGTTTCAGCATAGACGTTCACCGTCGACCAGTCTTATTGTACGCGAAGCTCTCAGATATTTCCATGTATTAGGTTAAGGAGGTATTATGCTTTATTGAGGTTTAGAGAGACGGACTTTTCCGTATGTGTCCTCTCTCGGGAAGGTTGTAGACCGGTATATGTCTCCCTTGCAAGGTGTTGAGTGATTCTGCTTGGTTATCTAAAGCTAGACTAGGGGTAAGGTTACTGTGTCATTGTCTCCGATGTGTGCAGTGTTAGCTAAGCTCTGCACGACATCGACAGGTACTGTGGGAGCCTAAGTTGTCTTCGGGTTGGTTTACTTTGCGAGCACAGCGCTGTGGTGTGAGAGGGCCATAGCCTATCCCTCACAACATAGTGCTGCCTCTTTGTGTTGGCTTCTGAGGGATCGCCAGGATAGAGCTAGGTACTAGAGACCTAGATTTATCAAGAGAGCATCCCCGTCATATAACGTAATCTTCATTATACCACCCTCGGACGACGTTAGGCTATGAGCCGCATGCTCGCCCATTGTTGCCCTGCCTTGATACCCCAGCTAGACTTTATTAACTGAGCAGACACTGGTTAGAGATAAGCCCCATTATTATATGTATGCAGCATTATTATTCACTGCACTTTTGAGCCGAGGTCGTTGTTGAGTTGCACAACCCGAGTAGGCTGTTGCGTTGTGTCACAAAGCATTTCTTTAGTTGTCGAGCATTACTACCTTTGCGCAGTCTTTATTATTCGCCTGCCTATTATTACTATATGTCCTAGCATTTATTGTGGCCCGTATTCTGCATTATAATTGTTCAAGATTCTTTACGAACATCTTCCCAGCATCAGACTTATTTCAGAAGTTTCCAGTTGATGTTGCAGGACTAGCATTGCACTTTCTTTAATACAGGAGTGCCAGTTATTTGAGTATCTACCGTAGCGTTAATTAATCACGTTAACTATCTTTTCTTTGTGTAACATAATCGAGTAATCTTTTACTGTTTGAGAATAGGCTGTTTCATTGAGAGTCAGCCTAGTGTGTGTGCACCAGTTACCGAGTCATAGGATACCTCGTTGTCCAGGCACGACTCAGGGCGGTAATGGTGTTTTGTTTTCCAGTGTTTAAGGCAGGGGTTGGATCTAGTGTTACCGTTGTTGCTTTTTGCCATTATCTAGTCCAATGTTGAAGAGCCCTGTGTCTTTGAGAACCTGGATCGTAACAAATGGCGACCTAGCTCAGGATCTTGTGAACTAAGAGATAATTGCAGGATTGTTGTGGTCATTTGTTTTATTGAGGAATATAGTGGGCACGTTAAAAATTTGTTTGGCAAAGTAGTATAGCACTTGAGAGTCTTCAGACATTTTTGGCAAGTGAATAGTGCTACATAGGAGCTTGGGTACTTCTTTTTTTTTTTATAAACGTGAGAATTTTTGGTGGACACAATGGGAGACGAATCAGATCATACTGAGAGTTCAGGGAATGATGCAGGCTCTGATGGGCAGATGCCAGGGGGTTAGTAACTAGTGAGGAGGCCGCAAAGAAGTTTTTGGAGGTGCCTATAACAGCTGATCGACTAGAGGGAATTAGCAAGTATGGTCTACAGTGTTTGGCTCCCCTCATGGGGCTTAAGGTGGCTCATGGCATCAAGAAGAACGAGTTGAGGGCTTGCGTACTGGGGGCGGCTAGTGAGGTCCAGGGTGGAGAGGGTGCTCGGGGACTTCTGCTCGAGCCCCCCCTCCACTCTACTCCCATCGGGACCTCTAGGATGCCGGAGTTTAGTACTTTCCCGCAGGCTGATAGCCGCTGGCAGCGTGGTTTAGGATCGCTGGGTGGGCCTCCAATAGTTGCACCTCCTCCTCAAGGTTTCACTACAGAAATGCTCTTCCAGCTTGAGATGGCTAACCAGCAGCGGCAGTTTGAGATGGCTAAGCGACAGGCTGATCTCGAACTCGCTAAGGCTAAACAACAGACGGATCTCGAACTCGCTAAAGCTAAACAACAGACTGATCTCGAACTCGCGAGAATAATAGCCCAGTCGGAGGCTGAGTCTACCAGGTACCTTGCAGATATCGATCTTGAGAAGACTCGGGTGGAAACGACAGGGCAACGTCTCGGTGGTGGGAATTGTGGGCATGATCAGTCTTTGTCGCACCTGTTGAAGCTAGTCCCTGTATTTGATGAGTCGGGTGTCACCGAATTTTTCATGAGATTCGAGAAGAAGTGCCAGGAACACCAGTGGCCTGGGGAGAAGTGGGCAGCCCTTGTTTCCTCTAGACTTGTGGGCAAGGGACTCAGGGCTTATGATGCATTGCCTATAGAGTCGTGTATTATCTACGAGGAACTCAAGGAGGCTGTCCTGAGAGCATACGAACTACAACCAGAGACGTACAGGTTGAAGTTCCGGGGTGTTACCAAGGGTGGGGAGAGCACCTTTTTGGAACATGCCCGGGAGCTGTCCGATGCTTTTGGGAATTGGCTGAGGTCGGAGAAAGCTACTACGTTTGACGACATTAAACAGTTGGTGCTTTTAGAGCAGTTTTTCAAATGCACGGGCGGCGACCTGACGTTAAACCTTAAAGAAAAGCAACCAAAAACTCTACAGGAGGCAGCTGAGATGGCTGACCTCCGGCTATCACTAATTCGTGGGTGCGGGTCTGCCCAGCGTAGTGAGGCAGGTAACAAGGGGCGTGACGCCCCACCCTCCCGAGTTAGTGATATACCTTATGCAAACAAGTACAAGAGCCATGATACCAAGACTGACCACAAGACTAGCACCGTCCCGTTTAAGAAGGGGCCGGGCCCTTCCCAGTACCAAGGGAAGCCCAAAGGGGAGTTGGAATGTTATCATTGTCATAAAAAGGGGCACTTTGCAAGAGTCTGTCCTAGCAAACCACCTACAGCAGCTGTGTCTTTGGCCTGCAACATTGGTGTGTCTCCGAAGTCGTCTGAGTTTGCCCGGGGCAGTTCGTCAGAGGCTGAGGCACAGCCAATGCAGAAGCACCTGGGAGGCTCGAACCCTGCTCAGGATGTTTTTTGCGACCATAGAGGGCGGGGTTGCGTGATGTGGGCGGGGCGCAAGTATGGAGTAGAGGTCTTGCGTGATACAGGTGCTTCCCAGACTCTGATGAAAAACTTGACTGGCTACCCTATAAACGCGGCTCGGGTGGTAGTGGTGCAGGGTATTAATGCAACTCGGTCATACCCGCTGGTGCGGTTGGAGATGGAGGTGGATGGTGTGGCACGTGAATTGGATGTCGGGATTGTGGAGGAACTGCCAGTGGAGGGCGTCGACCTTCTTCTCGGCAACGACATTGCAATGCCCGCTTCTGAGGTTCTACCCTTAGTCGTTGCCGAGAGGCCGGCCGACATGATAGGGAAGAGCAAGAGTGGGTCGAGCAGTGCCAAACACAACCCATGGCGTGTGTTGTCACCCGAGCTCGGGCAGCTAAAGTGTCACAGCCTAGTCCTCCGTCTTCAGACCAGCGGAGGAACGATCAACAGGAGGAGGCTAAAGCTGGAGTTGGTTTTAAGAGTTTTGACTCGGCGGCTCTCCTGGGTGATTCAGTATTAGCACCATTACTTAATTCTGGAGTAGCCCCTGGGCCTGTCATTGAGACTGACGAGGCTGGGCATGACGAGTCTCCACGACAGCAACGTTATGTACATCGAGAGAGACAGAGGGAGCAGCCCAGTATCAGGGAAGGTCATGCATTGCTCCGGGAGCAGTTAGATCGCTTGGCACCCTCAGATATACGTCGGTTGCAACTAGAGGACCCTGAGCTCCAAACGTGTGCTAATGGATCTGTAGAGCTCGACGAGGACGGCGATGCACAGCCAGGAGATTTTTTTTTATTTAGAAGGCATCCTCTATAGGCGTTTTCAAGACCCTAAACGTAGTTGGCAAGAGGGGTCCGGAGTAGTGGACCAGTTGGTGGTGCCACGGGAGTGCAGGGATAGCCTACTGAGGTTGGCGCATGACATACCACTGGCAGGACATCTAGGGGTGAGAAAAACGGTGGCGGCTTTAGAAAAATTGTTTTGGTGGCCGGGGTTGAAGGGGCAGGTGGTAACCTGGATAGCAAGGTGTCATACGTACCAGAGGGTTTGAAAACCTAACCAAACAATTCCGAGAGCCCCGTTGCACCCCATTCCTGTCAGTGGACCGCCCTTCAGTAAGGTCATCATTGATATGGTCGGACCCCTACCCCCTACTAGGGCCGGTAATAAATTTCTATTAACTATCATGGATGTGGCCACTCATTATCCTGATGCATATCCAATGAGAAATGGCACGGCGAAAACTGTTGTCCGGAACCTGCTCTTGTATTGCTCGCGGTATGGTTACCTGCAAGAGGTGCAATCGGACCAAGGTTCTAATTTTACATCTAATCTGTTCAAACAAACTATGATTCAGTATGGCATCAGCACTGTCGTCTCTTCTGCGTATCACCCGGAGAGTCAAGGGGTGTTGGAGAGGTGGCACGCCATGCTGAAAAGCATGCTTCGATGTTACTGCGCAGAGAACGGAAAGGATTGGGACCTTGGTCTGCCGTATGTTTTGTTCGCGGCAAGAGAAGTACCTGGAGAGAGTCTCGGTTTCAGTCCGAATGAGCTTGTTTTCGGGCATCAGGTGAGGGGTCCTCTCCACATGGTGAAGGAGATGTGGGAGGGCACTAGGCATATTGTTCTGCGAGATAAGTTGCAACCTCTTGTTCCTGAGCGACAAGATGAGTTGTTTACTAGGCTGTGGCAGTCCGTCTGCATGTTTGTTGCTTCTCCAGGCCTGATGTACGGGGTAGAATCCGACATGGAGGCTGGAGACAGTGCAAGGCTCGAGTTGGTTCCCTACCGTGTGAATCCTGCTCGACAGCCTGTTGTGAAGGCGGAGCTGGACGGCGTGTGGAGAGGGGGTCTGAGGGATGAGGGATATCGTGAGTGGTCGTTGCCACTGGCTTTGCAACCTGAGTTTGGTGGCAGAGTCCATGTGTATGTTGATTGCAAGAGTGTGGAAGCATTATCCCTGACAGACGCCTATCCATTACCCAGAGTTGACGACACCATAGACCGCTTCGGGGCTGCCTCGCTCATCACGAAGGTAGAACTAGTGAAGGGTTATTGGCAGGCCCCGTTGCCGGAAAGAGCGAAGAGAAGTGTCAGTCTTGCGATGAACTGGGCAGTTTATCAGTGTCAGGTGTTGTTGTGCTGCCGGAACACAAGTTAGATGTGTGGCATGCTAAGGGCACTGATAATGTTTTGGCTTTGTTTGCAGGAGAACCCTCGCTGTTCAGTCAGTGTCTGTCGTGGGTGGAGGATCCGGGGTAGGCTACCACAGTATGTTGGTATAGCCTCCTGTCTTGGCTCGCGGTGTATTTTTGCGCTGGTGCTTGTTGGCTCGCGTGTGTAGCATCAGCGTAGGGTCGCAGGGCAGGAGTTGTTGGCTTTGATTAGAAGAAAATTAGGCTACATCTATAGTAGCCGCCAAAAACAACATTAAAATAAAATATGAAAAATTAAATAAAAACTCTTTCTTTTTAATAATTAATTTTAAGATAATATTGTAGCTGAGTACTGAGTGCAGATGATTTTCCCTCAGTAGGCTGTGCTTCTTAAAGCTCGCTCTGGGAGCACAATGTTATGAATTAATGTATTATATTTGGGAAGGGTGATAAGATTTTTTTATATAAAAAATTTGTATTTTTTTTTTGAGGAGACTGAGCTTGCATTCCATGAGTGGCAGGGTGGTTAGGAGTGGCAGATTCTAGCGACATTCTGCCTGTTCAGATATGGGCTCATGGTTGAGTGTCCCATATCTTGGGGGGGGTGTGACGCCTCCCGGCGTTAGCAGAATGGTTGCGTGGGGCATTGCAGCTCGCTAGCGCTCGCCAGGATGGGGGATAGGCTACAGTTGTCCTAGAATGATCTGCTTTATTTCATTAGTGTCGTGTTGCCACAGACAGTCTAGAAATGGTCTTTGTTTTGGTCTGTGACCGCGCCTTATATTTTATATTCGCTATAATATAAATGTTGCTTGTGTGGGAGGCGAGCGAGAGAGTGTGAGGGAGTACACCCGGCAGCGAGGTGAGCTATGACGCGGCTCGCTTGGGCGTTGGCGGCCGGGTGGTCAACTAGTCCCTTCTCGTCGCGGCCTCGTGTTTTTTACCAGCTCAGAGCTTGCCTGACACGCGTATCGCCTACATCCTTTGCAATTTTGTCCCCCATACTCGTTACTTTGCATACTATTTCTCTCTCTCGACTTCTCCTTTCTCATTCTCTAATCTTTATTAAACTCAACATCCCTTCTGGTTTCAGCATAGACGTTCACCGTCGACCAGTCGTATTGTACGCGAAGCTCTCAGATATTTCCATGTATTAGGTTAAGGAGGTATTATGCTTTATTGAAGTTTAGAGAGACGGACTTTTCCGTATGTGTCCTCTCTCGGGAAGGTTGTAGACCGGTATATGTCTCCCTTGCAAGGTGTTGAGTGATTCTGCTTGGTTATCTAAAGCTAGACTAGGGGTAAGGTTACTGTGTCGTTGTCTCCGATGTGTGCAGTGTTAGCTAAGCTCTGCACGACATCGACAGGTACTGTGGGAGCCTAAGTTGTCTTCGGTTTGGTTTACTTTGTGAGCACAGCGCTGTGGTGTGAGAGGGCCATAGCCTATCCCTCACAACATAGTGCTGCCTCTTTGTGTTGACTTCTGAGGGATCGCCAGGATAGAGCTAGGTACTAGAGACCTAGATTTATCAAGAGAGCATCCCCGTCATATAACGTAATCTTCATTATACCACCCTCGGACAACGTTAGGCTACGAGCCGCATGCTCGCCCATTGTTGCCCTGCCTTGATACCCCAGCTAGACTTTATTAACTGAGCAGACACTGGTTAGAGATAAGCCCCATTATTATATGTATGCAGCATTATTATTCACTGCACTTTTGAGCCGAGGTTGTTGTTGAGTTGCACAACCCGAGTAGGCTGTTGCGTTGTGTCACAAAGCATTTCTTTAGTTGTCGAGCATTACTACCTTTGCGCAGTCTTTATTATTCGCCTGCCTATTATTACTATATGTCCTAGCATTTATTGTGACCCGTATTCTACATTATAATTGTTCAAGATTCTTTACGAACATCTTCCCAGCATCAGACTTATTTCAGAAGTTTCCAGTTGATGTTGCAGGACTAGCATTGCACTTTCAATAATACAGGAGTGCCAGTTATTTGAGTATCTACCGTAACGTTAATTAATCACGTTAACTATCTTTTCTTTGTGTAACATAATCGAGTAATCTTTTACTGTTTGAGAATAGGCTGTTTCATTGAGCGTCAGCCTAGTGTGTGTGCACCAGTTACCGAGTCATAGGATACCTCGTTGTCCAGGCACGACTCAGGGTGGTAATGGTGTTTTGTTTTCCAGTGTTTAAGGCAGGGGTTGGATCTAGTGTTACCGTTGTTGCTTTTTGCCATTATCTAGTCCAATGTTGAAGAGCCCTGTGTCTTTGAGAACCTGGATCGTAACACCAATCGTATTTAATTTGACCTACTATTCTCTAGCATCTATCTATCCTAACATATTTAGAAGTAAAATAAATTAAAATAATATGGGTCATCTTGCCAGACCTCTTAACATAATTATGGGGCATTTTAATTAACTTAAATTAATCTACGCAGGCCAAAGTTGTAAGATTACAGTTTACCCTAACATTTACATTAGGCTAACCTGTGTTATATTATTCTATGATATCCAAGCTGTAATATTAATAAAAAGGTAATCTAACTATGCCTAATAGAGCCTACGCTAACATGGCAACTTGTGTTTGAACCAACGATTATATACAATATCAAGCTGTAAACCTAGCAAATAAATTATGGTTTAACCAAAATAAACAGTGTGCACTGTAAACTTTTTAAACACTTAACCAACCTTATGCTAGTTTAGTGCATAGATTCTGTATTTTATTACTGCATAAGGATAGGATAGTATTGTTTATTGGATAGGATAATAGTGTTGCCGCTATCCTAACCGCTGCTGTGCCCTCCCCGCTAGCCGCGTCTGGTGTGGCCACCCATACCTTTGACGCTAACCTCCCCGCTTGCCTCTTGCCACTACCTCCCGCTAGGCACGTGCAGTGTGGCCGTACCCTAAAGGTCGTTGCACACTGACACGACAGCACCTTCAAGACTGGCACGAACACCCACGGCACATACAAATCCTGTGTCTTGTCGAATTTACTAGAGATCGCGGCGAAAATGGTTGGCATCGTTAGTCGTATCTCTTCCGTATCTCTTCCACATGACTTGATAAGACTCTAGCGATGCCGATACGGTGGAGAAACGAATGCTACGAAGAAGATAGGAAAGGTCGTGCGAAGGGTACACGACTAATCGAAAGAAAAGATACGACCCAAAAGACTGCGATACAACTCAGAAGAATCGTATCGACGCCGTGAGATGTGCAACCTGATTGAGGCTAGATGCGCGGTTGCCAACTCGACCATTGCCAATTTTACGCACGGAAGAGATACGGTCCGCACAGCAGGCTTACGCACCAGACGACGTTGATACGGGCCACACAGCTTTGATACGGACCATACGTCTTTGATACGGACCACACGATTGTGATACGGCGAGTTCGTGATGGAGACCAGACTTAGTTGCCGGGGGATTCCCACGAACTTTTGAACAGCTCAAAATCTCGTATCGACCCCCGATACGTCGCTTGGACCATGAGAGTCACCCACGGTTGATTTCCAATATCCACGATTATGTTGCCGATTCGCCGTATAAGGCTGAGATTTCGAGTCGGGAACTCGCCTGGCGGGGCTTTTGTGTCAGTGTGCAACGACCTTTAGTGATTAACACCCGTTTTCTGTGACTCTAAGGTTAATTTTGTTTTTGTTTTTTAGGGGAGATGGTTGGTTTTTCTGGACCCCCTTCTCCCTCATGTTAAAACCCCACTAGTTATGATACATTAATATTATACAATATAAGGTGCCCTCAGATGCCACATTGGAGTCACAGGGTTAAATTTTATCTAGCCTCATACCTGTTTCCCCATTGATAGGTTGTTGCCTTTCAGTTCATGCATACTGTAAGAAACGTCTATACATTACAGGGAGACGTGCATAACATATTGCCTGGTATACATCATGGCTTCTACGATACACCCCTTCAGCACGAGAACGTTATTTCCATTTTATTCTGGCAAACAGTAGACGATTTGATTCAGCTTAGGACGGACTTCTACGAATGAAAGGGGCAAAAGTTATTTCCTGTAACACTTTAACTTCCATGAACCCTTCCTAAGCTGAATTAAATATTTGTGTGCCAGCCATAATAATTGGAAGACTGATGTCATCGTAGTAAAGGGATTATTATAAAGCCAGTCTCCAGAGCTCCCCTCATGAATGGCTGACTGCATGCAAAGGTGAGGGTATAATGGTAGTTAGTTAAAATAGGACTTCAGAGGCTATCACCCCTTCTGGATTATTAAGCCAGCACACTCTACGTCAAGAAAAACGTCAGGACTGGAGCCCCTTTTCGAAAACTCCAGTCCCTTGATAATAATGGTAGTTTCATCTGGCACACATAAACACATACCTAATACACAATACATACATAAAACAGATAAAGAATAGCTGCTCTCCAAATCAAGTGAAGTGTATAAAATAATATGGTGTCAATATGGTGTCGTCATCTAGTGTGGCAGTACATACCTAATACACAATACATACATAAAACAGATGAAGAATAGCTACTCTCCAAATCAAGAGAAGTGTATAAAATAATATGGTGTCAATATGGTGTCGTCATCTAGTGTGGCAAAAAGGAAGCAACATACACATTGAAGCTCCACTGAGACCATCTAGAGCGATATATGAAGCACCCAACATCTAGAAGTTTCAATCGATAATCTCGGGGCCTCACAAGAGTTACAGGCTACTGAACAGCCTACAGTCCCGAGGTTGAGACATAAAAAACAAAAACAAAAATAAAGCAAGCCGAACAATATGAAGCAGAGAACAAGACAGATAGAGAGGCAGACGGGATTTGGCAGAGACAAATGAAATTGAACAGAGAAACAGACACAACAAAACACACACATAATGCAAGATCAAGCCAGAGAATACAAACATATTGCCAGTAATACAGCATGCCGAAGGCCGGTTCCTCCTAAAATTACAGGCTAGCTATCTCTCGCCAGAACAAAAAATTAACACCGAAATGGCACGAAACGTGTTAATATTGACAAAGATATGAAACGAAAGGTCTAAAAATCGCCAAACTAATGAAAGGAATCTCCTAAATTCTAAAACAATAATGGGGCTAAACATGAGGGAGAAGGGGGTCCAAAAAAGGAAACTATACCTGCCTGCCCCATAAGGGAAACAATAACCAGCCAGCGACCTACTCCCCAGGTACGGCTGACTGTATCGACTTGTGCAAAGCCTGCATGCAAGGGTAGTGAGATAAAGTTGGTATTTTAACCTGCATGCAGAGTCCCGCTTACAGGGAATCATACATTAACTTTTTTTTTTCTGGCTGACGTTAGAGGGTTAAATTTTCTTCTGGTTATTACTGGGTCCACAAACCTATTTATCCGTCTTTAGCTTTACTAGTATTACTAGCATTCATTCACCCATCCATCCATTCATTCATTCTTGCATTCATTCAATCAATATGATCAATATGTAGGTACCGTACTGTATAAGGCTGGGGTCTGCTCTACCCACAGCGGTCTGGATGGGGGTGGTTCGGGGTGGTGGCTAGGTAATTATACCTGGCCACTGTTCCGAATCCCTTCTTGCTGTGGCTACGGGGCTGGGGCTCTGCCTCATTAGCTATAATTATATAATATGACATGTTATAATAATCTTACTGTATGTAAAAAAAACATTGAGTTGTATTCAAGGTGTCTTTAAGAGAGATTGTTCTCAAAAGGCACAGCCATGATATTATTTTATTGTAAAATTAACATATATTGTATGTTTGATTGACAAAAAAAAAAAAATGCAATTCAATTCAATTCATACATTCACCGCTTCATTCATTTTATCCAAGCTGAGTTTTGGCAATCTTATTTCCCTGCGCTGCAGAACACACACACACACACACACACACATATATATGTATGTATGTATGTATGTATGTTTTTATGGTTGTGGCCGACTCGAGACAGAGCCCGAACAGGAACATCACAGAACATCAGAAAAACAAAACAAAACAAAATCTCACACACATCTAGGTCGCCCAGGAGAAACACCCAGAGACCCAGGCCCATTTGGGGTCCCCAGCAAAAGATTCCCAGGTCCCAGATCCCACGGAGAGGCAACGATTTCCGCAGGCAGACCCGCAACGAAGCTTCACCACTGCAAGCCCACCCACCATGTTTCCAGGCGCACCCTTCATTACCACCGGCTCCCCGAGCCAGGCGCTTGATGGACTATACTATCTAGTCCAACTGGCGCATGACCCTCTCTCCCAAACGACCGCGTTTACATTCATCTATTTATAAGTATTCTCCATTCATTCCTGTTTATTACCACTTCCTTTGCCTGATCTATAGTCATTCCTCTATCATCCAAAGCTTGTCTTACACAGTCTCTCCATCTTATTGGAGGTTTTCCTGCCCTTCTATCTCCCCTTGTATCTGACTCCCATATTATCTTTGTAAGCCTTTCATCTTCCATTCGTTCAACATGACCATACCAGCTCAGCATCCTTCTGTCCACTCTGGCCGACAAATGTTCTTGCTGACCCACTCTCCTACGTATCTTTTCATTCCTCAATCTGTCTCTATGAGTAACTCCACACATACTCCTTAACCATTAACTGGCGGGGCCCGCCTTAAGTCTGGATCCAATTTGCAGCAAGTTAGGAGCATTATTAAGGCTTTTAAAGGGTTAAAATAGAGTGCAAATGGCCAGGAGCGCAGCAGGCCACACGTCCGACACCCAGTACCGCCGCCCACTGACTCATGCTCCCTCTGTTCTCGAGAGGCCGGCAGTGTTGCCAGTAGTGAGCGTAGCGGGAAGAAATATGCCGCTATACGCTAACTCCCATGTTAGTGGTACCACTGCGTGAGAACGACGAGTGCTACGTAGCTCGTTCTGGTCTCATTTTGAAGCTTTTAGCGCCTAGTTTTTTGCTGAATACATTTCTTTTCATGCAGATACTTGATTGATCATTCAGGAGGGCCTGAATATGCCCAAAATAGCCCAAAAACCCCCGCTAGACAAGGGTTAAGCAGCTCATCTCCATCACATCCAGCTTTCTTATCTAAACTTATATAATTATATATATATATATATATATATATATATATATATATATATATATATATATATATACCGGTATATATACCTGTATATATATTTTTGTATATATATATATATATATATATATATATATATATATATATATTGAGATGACGGGGTTGGAAGCAATAGACAAAGCAACCCCCTCAGAGGTCCTCACAAATCAGGAAGAGGATCAACCCACCAGTCAGAATAGCTGCGATCAAGGAGAGGAAAAGGACGAGGAAAAGGACACAGGTAAAGGTGGAAAGGGAAACCGCACAGTCCCCCCTGTTTACCCATGCTCTAATACCTTCACGAATACTGCAGTCTACCCAACAAAGTGAACGACATCCGGGACCTACAGGAAGTACAAGCCCAGACCAATCACAGATACCCCTGTCCAGCCAATCACAGAGCCTGAGACATAAAGGAAAGGCGTGCACTCAACAGCAGCCAGATTTGGATTACGATGAGGAGGATTTTATGCTAATTCCCCATCAAAATCCAATGGCATACCTACACAGATGGAACCAAGAGAAACACCTCTACAGTACCTCACATCGAGTGTTTAAATAATAGAAAAGAAATTAGGAAGAACGAAAGCATGGCCTGCAACATTGAAAAAGCAAGGAAGGATGAAAATAAGAAAAACATTTATCCTGCAGCCATACAAGCTTTCTATACTAAGAGTGTAATCTTAAGATATAGAGAATAACGATTTCCATAATTATGTTATTAGGGTAAGTGTATTTTTAGAACAATAATTGCCTTCACAATGATTAAAAGATTGAAATCCCCATGTCCCTACTATTCTGAGATAGGTCAAATTGAGTTCAAATTATCATCCAAATATAGCCTGATTGAAATCGATGGAAGGTATGCAAACACGAGGTAATACCTTCCACTAGCTCAGCTTTTAGTGGGTAGATAACCATGTCGGCGAGACTTCTCAATAGGGCAAGCCATTCTCCCTATAGTCAAGTCCAACGAGGGTTGGGACCGAGAGTGTATTGGAGGAACCAGGAGTGCCCTGCTCTAGTGTATGAGAGAGAGGCAGCTCAATTTGATATGCAGCCAGAGGAAGAACTACGAGTCCTACGTCATCCAGATTCACTCTCATGGATATTGCTTCTCCTATACTCCCGCAACCTAAGTGTCTCTGTGTTAATAAGTTTTGGGAATTATTGTGAAGGTAATATAAAATATGCGAGTGTTCAATTTAACTTTTTCTTAGAGATCCACTTCTAGGACTCCCCTTGTCAATTTAGTACACATGTGATATTAATTGAACTTGTATCCGTGCAGTTATTTTATATATGTATGGTCTGTGATCTTTTTACTTTTCCTCCCCCTTCCCCCGCTAGGGGAAAAAAAAAAAAACATTCTATGTTCAAGCATTTATTCACCTATTTTTACCTACGTTCCATAGTCGATACTATACGTGATACTTAGTAAATGCTGTCAGATTTTATTCTGTTGTGTTATTATTCATTGTGTGTCCAAGTCAAAGTGAAGTGCGTAACAAGAGCTATTTTCCTTATAAAATCTTAAAAATCCTAAACTCAGGACCGTGCTACGTCCAGTTGTTGTAAGAGATTACATAGAGTATAAAGTCGCCACCGCTGAAAGTAAAAAACCCGCTCCGTTGAGTTAGAATTAATCTATGTTCAAGATTTCTAATTTATATTAGTTCTTGTGAATAATCTAATCATATACGTTACCCGGTTTATGTAATTCTTTCACCACAATTTAGGAATTCAGATTATACGTTCCTGTATTCATCAACCTATTATTTTGGCTATTGATAAGTTACTACTTTGTTCTGTATCTATATCGTTTTAACTTCTATTCAAGTTACAGTAAGTCGCTACTTCGTTCTGCGTCTTTTTATCTTATTTCAGTAGTTTGTTAATTCATTCAAGCTTCCTTCCTAGCCATCATTTCGGCTATTCTATTTAATGCTACTTCGTTTTGTATCAAATCTTATTATTCCGCGTTTGTTAATTCATTCATACCAACTTATCTATAGCTATCATTCCGCTATCATTTATTCACTATACTTACTGTGAATCTGATTTCCTCATTCCGTGTGATTTTAACTCATTTACGATTTAATTTATTTTTCGCGTATCGTGTAAGAGATTGTTCACAATTATTCTTTGAGAGTTATATCATAAATTAAAATATCATTCCATCTAGTGTAAAGCGAAGTTAATATCTTCTATACTCGATTTAACGTTGCACTAAATCGTATATCTATTTAACTTGACCTCAGTCCGTTTGACCTTTACCCCCTTGAGTGGTACCTTTGAGCGTGTATCTTGGCCGGCGCCTATTTGTATTTATAGCCGCGCATACCTGTGCGCATCTGAGTAGATGATCTCAGCTTTCCATATATATGAATTATCATTCCTCTCGATATACACTTGACCCGTATAGGTATTGTCATCAATATTTATGTTATGTGTTTATCTTATGTAAAGATAGGTTTCATGTTTGATGCTTTGTAAGTGACGATATTATTCATCGAAGAGTAAAACTTATTCAATTCTTTATAAGTCACCTTTGAATTACATTAGACTCCTACTCAATATAGTGGAGAGTTTGATGCCCCCATTTCCATGTACATTTATTTCTGTAATAAAACCGAGTGTAATTATTCCGTGTGTTTATTGTGTTTAGAGAGTGATTGAGTAACTTAGAAGTAACATTTATCAGGAGAGATATGTTCCTATTGAGCATTATCTGATTCTAAGCATCCGAAACACGGATTATAATAGAATACCTAATAAAGTGAGTTGGATTACAACCCCGCATAGTATATATATATATATATATATATATATATATATATATATATATATACTGAACATACAAAATATCTATGTACTGTGTATAGAGTGTATATTATTTTTATTTTTACAATATTTTTATTAAAGGCGGTTTCAGGTTTCAATATTACGATTGATTTTGTTAATGTAAGTATATTACATCTTTTAATAGAAACATATCGATAGCTATGTTTAGTCACGATGAATGGTGAAAGTCCTCCATGTTCTTGAAGATATGCTGGCATTTTAACTACTGCCACTTATTCAAAACTGTATTAATTTGATTGGGTAAAAACATAAGATACACATGCTAGGGCAGCTAGGGGAAGCATATGACTTAGTTTAGAAATACTGATGGTTTGGGTGCGATGACGTCTGGTATATATTAGATAATTTAATTTAAGGGGATGTTTTTAGTTGCCCCGGCAAAGGTTCCTCTTAAATTACAGGCTCGCTATCGCTCGCCAGGAAAATATCAACACCTAAAATTGCACGCAAGGTCTTATAATTGACAGACATTGGGTGAACGTTTTTAAAATTGCCAAACTAATAGGGCGAACGTTTTAAAATCTCAAAAGCAAAGGGGATAAACATGAAGGAGAAAAGGGTCTAGAAAATAATCCCTCTATTGGGTATCAACTTTATCCCTCGGAGTACTAGAGATATATTAAAATATTAGTTAAAGAAAATATTATAATGGTAACGAAAAAAGACGAAAATTACGTCATCGTTCTGAAAGGGTTAAACAATGGAAAGCATGAGTAAGACAACATCAGGTATATATTAAACTGACGATGATTCCTGGGATGTCTATTCAGGTAATTTTAAGGTAATTCGCTTTTCTCTTTAGGTCATATTTGGGTAGTCATCATGTCATTTCAAAGTAATTAATTTTTATCTTTAGGTCATATTTGGGTCGTCATTGTGTCATTTCAAAGTCATTCATGTTTCTCTTTAGGTCATATTTGGGTCGTCATCATGTCATTTCAAAGTAATTAATTTTTATCTCCCCACTATAGCACTTGGTAGTCCATTCCACCCATCTACAACTCTGTTACCAAACCAATATTTGCCTATATCTTTTCTGAAACGAAATTTATCTAATTTGAAACCATTGGTACGAGTTCTTTCGCTATCACTGAGCTTTAGTACATTTGTCATGTCCCCTTTGTTAATCCCACTAACCCACTTGAACACCTCTATCATATCCCCTCTAACTCTGCGTCTCTCTAACGAATGTAAACCTAATTTCTTCAACCTTTCTTCATACGAAAGATTTCTAATATTATGGATCATTTTTGTCATTCTACGCTGTACTCTCTCCAATGAATCTATGTCCATTCTGTAATAAGGACACCAAAATTGGACAGCTAATCCATATGGGGTCTCACTAATGACAAGTAAAGTTTTAAGATAACATCAGCAGTTGTTACTCACACTCCTAGAGATGAACCCGAGAATCCTGTTTGCCTTATTACGAACGCTTATACACTGTTTTCTAGACTTCAAATCATTGCTAACAAACACACCTAGATCTTTCTCACAGTCTGAATTTTCTAATTCTAAATTAGCTGGTTTATATTTAACATTTGTATGCATCTTCCCTATCTTTAATACCTTGCATTTGTCAATGTTAAACTTCATCTGCCAATTTACTGACCATTTATGTAAGGTATCTATATCCCTTTGGAGGCACTCTATATCGCTATCTGAATCAATTGATCTCCCCATTTTAGTATCGTCTGCGAATTTACTTATCCTACTAGTTATACCTAAATCTAGGTCATTTATGTATATAAGAAACAACAGGGGACCTAATACCGATCCCTGGGGGACACCACTTTTGACTGCTCCCCACTCTGACTTGGTACCATTTATGCTGACTCTCTGTTTCCTACCAATTAGCCATAAGAACTAAGTCATATTTGGGTCGTCATTGTGTCATTTCAAAGTCATTCATGTTTCTCTTTAGGTCATATTTGGGTAGTCATCATGTCATTTCAAAGTAATTAATTTTTATCTTTAGGTCATATTTGGGTCGTCATTGTGTCATTTCAAAGTCATTCATGTTTCTCTTTAGGTCATATTTGGGTCGTCATCAGGTCATTTCAAAGTCGTTCATGTTTCTCTTTAGGTCATTTGTGGGTCGTCATCGTGTAATTTCAGAGTTATTCATGTTTCTCTTTAGGTCATATTTTGGTCGTCATCATGTCATTTCAAAGTTATTCGTGTTATTTCATTTA
Organism: Paralithodes platypus; assembly: GCA_032716605.1. Taxonomy (NCBI): domain Eukaryota; kingdom Metazoa; phylum Arthropoda; class Malacostraca; order Decapoda; family Lithodidae; genus Paralithodes; species Paralithodes platypus. The sequence goes on along the minus strand of CM064492.1, from coordinate 42,804,714 downwards.
AAAGTCATTAATGTTTCTCTTTTGGTTTAGGTCATTTTTGGGTGGTCATCATGTAATTTCAAAGTCATTTATGTTTCCCCTTAGGCCATATTTCGGTCGCCATCATGTCATTTCAGAGTTTTATAAGGGCTCTGTGATATCAATGCATCTACTGTGTAAACATGTGATTATTTAATTGTAGCAGAAATGGTTTATTTACTCAAATTGGAACACATAATTGATTAACCACTGTATATGTTTTCACTATTTCAAGGTTTAATATATAAATATGTATTTTATATATATATATATATATATATATATACATATATATATATATATATATACATATATATATATATATATATATATATATATATATATATATATATATATATATATATATATATATATATATATATATACATATGCAGTATATATACCGTATATATATATATATATATATATATATACAGTATATACTGTATATATACTTCATAAATAGGTTTTTAGGGTTCTCATTATATTCGTTTTCGGTATTTCCAATTTGCCATTTTGAGGGTTTTCATAAATCTACTTGTCAGGGTTTACACCAAGATCAATTAGGGCTGTAGTATTTTTTTCTAAGTTTTCTACTAAGGTGAGAATAATTCGTTAGTTGTTCAGAAGTTCGTAACCTTTATTTAACAAAACTTTCTGGTAATATATTAACAATCGATTCTCTGTTCGGGCCGAAATGAGTTCAATCCATAAATTGAACATTACCGTCGACCAAATATAGATTGTACTTTGGAACTCTTAAATTCTCGTTACCATCTACTTGGGTACCCGTTATTCAGGCATTGACTCACTCCGACGTCGATCCAAAGGCACGTCGCTATTTCAAAAGAATTAACAAAACTTGATTACGCCTCAATATGTCCTATAGCAAGACCAAGACTTTAACCTATCTAATCTAAACGTCCCTAAACTTACAGCCTATCTGTATATATATATATATATATATATATATCATATGTTTGACTACGCCTCAATATGTGCCATCGTAGGACCTAGGCTTTAATCACGTTAATCTAGACGTTCCTATATTTGCATCTCATCTATTTATTTCATATATCTCAAAAACACGTAAATAAGCACCCGTAGGCAATTACTTAAATCTAACTCTGCTCCGGAGTGTCCCACACTCCTGATTCCTATTTCACAAATGAAGTTATACAATACAATTTACCTCCTATTTTATTTAACTTATAATCAATTTTCAATTCATATAGATCATTACATAATTCAATATATCCGATATGTCAACATTACCTTATTACAACAATTTAACACTTGATCGCCTGGTATATCAGAACACTATTTCATTCAATATAAAATAATTACTTTCACTAATACAACACCCCTGGTAATAGTCGCCTCGACTTGTTACTTATGTCATGATTACAGGGTCGCTTAATCTGAGAACCGTATTCCGTACAATAGTCTCTCTAATCGAATATCAATGTTTCCTTTACATATAAACAATGTATTTCATCAAACGGACTAGTGTCCTTCCTGACTATTGCTTCAGCTAGGTCTAACCTATCACAAACATGATTAATTCCTATTCTTAAATAAGTGGTACAACCCCGTTATCATTATATAAACAGACTCCCATATGATTCTTAGTAATCCCCTTTACTTATTACCCTATGAGATCCTATCCTATTTATAGCTAAATGGCATGGAGCTTTCTATATCATTAATAGCTATCTCTCTCAACAATACATCTTTTTATTTATTCATTAGTCTATCTATTTCTCTTTCTTTTTGTTCTATAAGAACACATCTAATTTTAATTGGTTGGAACCACTGGGTTTGTCAAGCATTTTTCTCTCTTTCTTTTTAATCTATTTCGGGCCATTAAGGGTCCTTTAAAAATTCTGGGTTGTTTCTGGAGCAGTTTTCACCACCCCATAGCCAGCCAATATGTCTTCTGGAAGTCTTCAGTCCCATCTACTACTTGTCCACCCTCTTGAATTGCTTGGCTAATAGTGTGTAAGCTAGCAATATGATGACAAGCACCAGGATACTGATGGTGTATCTGGTTGGCAGTGGAAGGTTGTTGTAGGCCAGAGGTGGGCGTTATTGGTGGGTGGTAAGCTAGCGGGTAGGCTGGAGCTGGATTGGCCGAGCTCCCATCACTGTACAGGTGAGGGAGAGGTAGAGAGTTGCTGGCAGGTTGGCCCAGTGGAGTCTGTGACGTGAGTGACGTCTGCAGCCCCTCCCCCCTCCCTTTATAGCTCCACCTCACGGTGCGGCGCTCTGTGATTGGCTGAGCCGGCCGCCCGGGCAGTACTACCTCTAGCCGCACGCTTTGAATGTTTCTTTCTCCCTCCTCGGGTCTTCTCTCTTCGTAATAAGTCCCAGGGAGATGGTTGCAACTGTCTTGTAGTGGCTTACGGGAGTATGGGGCTTGCACTGAAGTGATAAACTTATTGCAACTTGAAGGAACGGCCGGTGGAGGGAGCGAGAGCGATTTTGAAAGGGGAGATGTGCGCGCGGCTTGCTCGGTCTTCACACGCTCCGACAACGGAGGCTCCTGATTGGCTGCCCAGGCGGGTGTGGCAGAGTTGTGGGAAATGTCAAACTCAGCTGATTTAAAGGGATGGTGATTTGAAGCGCGTTGATTGGCTGGCAGGATTCTTACTTTAAGGGCTATTGTTTTTATTTATTTATCATTTATTCTTGTATTTATTTATTTTGTTTTAAGTCAAAAGCTAAGGGGGTATCACACAAGAACTCATACTGTCAATTTTCGGTGATAAAAAAAATTCTGGCAAACTTTCTGGAATCTTGTGCACCTACTGTATATCGGAAACTTGAATGATGACATAATCTTTTATAAAATGTACCATATAAACTACTAGACCAGTGTTAATGATCAAAGTTGATGGAAAAGCACTGGGATCAAAGGCTTCAGTCACATATTTCTTAACCCCTTGAGGATTAGGGTCAGGCAGTAGGGTCAGGATGGGTAATTGACAAGGGGTGACAGCGTATTTCACTCACTCGTTCCCTCTCACCTCTCTCTCTCTCTTAGTATATCTATCTATCATATATATATATATATATATATATATATATATATATATATATATATATATATATATAGGCACACTCACCTTTCGGAAAAAAAACGAATTTTTCTAACACACCTGCTTTCATCAAAATAAATAATATAGACTCACACTATCACCCAGTTATTCGCAAGCTCTCATTCAACCTGTTTCAAAGAAGGTTGACCGCTCTCAACCCTCCAACTATCGTCTAATTGCTCTCATATCTTGCATCAGTTAAGTTGTTTAATCTATTTTTAATTCAAAATGTCTTGGGTATTTGTCTTCCCATAATCTACTTACAGATCACCAGTTTGGCCTCCTCTACTGGTGATCTCCCTTCTTATCTTACTACTTCTTGGTCATCCTGCTTTCGGGATTTCCATGAGACCTTTTCTTTTGAGCAGAATATATCGAAAGCCTTTGGGAGAGTCTGGCACAAATTTGTAATTTCTAAACTACTCTCCTTTGGTGTCTATCCCTCTATCTGTACCTTTATCGCAATTTTTCTTTCTGGCCGTTCCATGGCTGCGGTTTTGGACGGCCATGGCTAAACTTTTTCAACCTATCAACTCTAGTGCTCCTCAGGGTTCTGTACTGTCTCCATTCTCTTTCTAATATTCATTAATGATATTATCAATTGTATCTTCAGTCCTATCCACTCATATGCAGACGACTCTACCTTACACTATTCAACTAATTTTCCACAAAGACCCACCAAGCAATTACTCCTAAAACACAAGTGAGGAAGCCATAGCATATGGCATGCTTATCTTCTGATCTATCAACTATTTCTGATTGGGGCAGAGAAAATTTTGTACCGTTATATCAATCAATGTTCTACAGACCTTTCTTAGTGTATACCTCCTCTCTTTCAGAAAATACGGGGCACGCCTTACAACACATTCCCACCCCTATTCTGTCCAACTCTCTAACCCAAGAGTGAACCAATTTTCTCGTTCTTTCTTCTACTCAACAAGAAAGGTCTGGAGCTCACTCACTTAATCCGTCTTTCCCTTATCTTGTAACGTATACTGCTTCAAATTCCGTGCGTACAAACGTATTCACCCTAACGTACCTTGAATTTGGTTCTTTTTCACTCTTTCAAATTTGGAGGGACACTTGTTACAGGCAGCTATGCCTTTCGCCTCCTTCATACATATAAACAAACAAAAAGCGCAATATATCTACCCTCCCACTTGCGGTATATTCAATCACACACACACGCACATACGATTACCAACCCATCGCACACACACTTACGTGCATACACACACACAATTATATATTTCCTCACACAATCACTATACATACGCGTACACACATACCAATTTAAAGCCACCTTACACAACATAATTATATTCTCACGCTAGTAGACAAACAAAACTAAAACACTAATACACAAAAGGTACTCAAACACACAAATAAACACACTCACAAAAGCAATGCACGCACACACAAATAAAGTACATCCCCTAGATACAAACACACACACATATACAAGCACACTCTCATACACACAAACTCGCACACACATACAAGCATGCACATAATTATAAACACGCACGCACATACAAACACACACACATACAAACACACACACACACACACAAGCACGAACACACATACAAGCACGCACACATACAGACATGCACACACATACAACCACGCACACACTTACAAACGTGAAACCCTCTCATAAATCTGTCTGTTATACATACAGCCTCGACAGTTATATATACACACACCTGACAGTCACCACTCACGTCCCACGCACATATCCCTACACACACTTACTCAAACGGAAATGCGAACATATATAATACTCACAGTTTGAAAAATGTCTGTATGTATATTTTGTTTTCATTCCAAATGTTACGTATGCATGTTGGTATGCAGGTCGTATGTTAGTGTTATGCCGGGTTATAATACAACGTAGCTTAGTTCTTGGTCTTTACTCAAGTCCAACTATGGACTTTTAGACTCAATATTCTCTCAACAGGGTCACGTCGAACACGTTCTTATTCACAAATTAGGTACTCAATTAGGTTAAGATGAACACAATAAATACACACAGGTAATTATACACTCTTATTTATTCAATGGGCATATATATATGATTATATATTCCTTGACTATTATAAGGGAATAGCAAGAAATATGTAGGCGTTGACATACACAAATGACAGGTACTTTACACATGTTTATAGGCCTAAAGTGTGGAGGGATGATTACTGCACTACTATAAAGAATAGTCAGCAATCAATTACTAACATGTATCCCACACTAAGGTCTGGTAAGAACATACAATGAACATAAATCAAAGGATAATATTATAATGAAAGTATGCAATAATAATCAGACAAACATACTGTTACGACTGAGGTTTAAATATATTAGGGTTCTTATTCATTGGACTAGTAATGGCATAAATGCTACAACGGAAAGCGCTAGATCCAACCTCTGATGTATATTCCCAGTGAACAAAGAACACAAATACTCTCCAGAGTTCTATTTGCAATAATAGGTTATTAAACTCTAAATAAATGTGCGTCTCCTCTCACTCTGTTCTACTCTCTCTCTCTCTCTCTCTCTCTCTCTCTCTCTCTCTCTCTCTCTCTCTCTCTCTCTCTCTCTCTCTCTCTCTCTCTCTCTCTCTCTCTCTCTCTCTCAATTCCCATCATCACTACTTAATGATAAAACATATACTTTGCAATTAAATCTACAAAGCCTTGACATGGGCGAAAACAAAGAGCCTTTCTGGACTGCCCATGACACGAGCTTTCATATGAAATAAAGCACACAATAATACATCAACTGTAGCCACATCCACTGCCCTGGCGATCCTAGCGAGTCACTGTAGGACAAGCCATGCGGTTCTAACGGAGTGGTCAACGTCACACCCCCCCCAAGATTTTTCTCAGAGGCCCAAGGCTCACAAAAATCTGATTGTTAGAACCCATGCTATATCTCTACTTCCCATCACCCAGCGGCAGTAAAATATCTGGCACAGTTCTCAACAAAACATTTTACAAAATTATAACCCTCCCCAACACAATAGGTTAAATCACATGTACTTATGCTCCTCAAGAGCGAGCTTCTCTAGCCCAGCATTCTGAGAGGAGTGCAACTCATAATTACTGCTATAACATACTGAAAAAATTCAACTATCAAAGAAAGAGTTTTTATTTGATTTTTATGTTTTTAATTTGTTTATTTCGGCTGCACTATAGGGGCAAGCCTAGTTTTTTCTTCTATACCAAACGCTCAACTCCTGCTTTACGACCCAATACGCTGGGCTACAACCGCGAGCCAACAAGCACCAAGCGCAAAATACTATTCAAACTAAAGCAGGAGGCTACCCGTGTGTCAATCTACCCAGGATCATATACCCTTGAAAGGCAATCTGCAACCACGTTGTCACAACCGGCAATATGGCGTATGTCCAGGTTATATACCAGTAACCTTAGTGACCACCTGGTCAGCCTCATATTCCGATTGTGAAACTGGTCCAAGAACTTGAGAGGGTGATGATCTGGGTAAACTACAACGACCGGACCATAGGCTGGAACATAGACCCCGAAATGCCCCAGCGCAAGCACAACCGCCAACAGCTCCTCCTCGACAACAGAGCAGCTCCCCTGGGCCGAATTGAACTTCTCCGAGCAGAAACTAACAGGATGCTCCAGCCCATCATCGTCCTTTTTCACAAGGACGGTACCAGCCCCCACACCACTAGCATTCGTTGCTAGTTGGAAAGGTAGGCTAAAGTCAGGGGCCCTGAGGATCGGGTGAGTGCACAACAGGTGTTTTACTACTCTTAACCCGGGAACTGCTGGGAGACTCTTAAGAGTTCCCCTGGCGGACTGCTGGGAGACTCTTAAGAGTGAGTGAAAAAAAAAAAATCAACTTTTGACATCGAAAAAAAAATATTTTGTTTATTTTTATTTTTTTTTGGCCCCTGGGCCATGCAAAATCTCAGTCCTCTACCTCCCCTCCTTCCCCACTTTCCTCCTCTCCTTCAGTTATCACCTATTTTCCCTGTTATTCCCTTATTCTGAGGTATATTTTCGTGCTAACATTAGCGAGTTGCAAGCAGGGTGTTGTCATCACTGATGGCAAGCGAGTGCAAGAGAGAGAGAGAGAGTATCGATCGACTGTGTCTCAGTGGCCTTGGGGAAATTGGCGGGAAAGCAGCTTGCCTCACCCATACATTATACAACTCGCGGGCTATATCTCCGATTTTGACCATCCAAACGCTGTTTTCACTCCTTTTATTGTTGTTTCAGGTTAATACCTTTATAATCAACCCATAATAGGCGCATATGGATAAGTATTAATGCTATTAATGGTACAATGAATATTTTAGTGACGGAAACACCTCAAATACGTCAGCACAGGGGGACGTTTCCAATTACCCCCATGCGCACTTGTTAGGTTAAACGCCTTCTCACACTCAGGCGCCCATTTGACTTTCTTATCCTTCCAGTTATCCTCCACCTGAGCTTGACTGTCCCGTTCTCCTTCTCCACCTTGACTGCTAAACGTCATCACAGGCACAGTGAGAGGCTCAGGGGAGTGCCTCACATACTCCTTCATGAGATTAACGTGACATAACTGATTGTGCATACGTCTGTCTGGAGCGGCCACCAAGCAATCCAGGTCCGATAGCCTCTCAACCACCCTATAAGGACCAGAGTACTTCGCGGATAAGGGATGACCTACAAGGGGCAGTAGAATCAACACCTCCTGACCCACGTGAAACTCCCTGAGTTTAACATTGAGGTCGTACCTGTCCTTCATGAGGGCCTGAGAGCTAGTCAAATTACGGCCAGCCAACTCCAGACTGCGCAACATCCGTTCTCGACTGTCGGGGACATACTTGAGCATAGAACAAGGTTTATCTGCACCCTCCCATATTTCTTTAACCATATGGAGAGGCCCTCTGACACGGTGTCCAAAGATGAGCTCATTAGGGCTGAATCCCAAACTTTCCCCAGGTACCTCCCGTGCAGCAAACAAAACATATGGCAGGCCAAGATCCCAACCTTTCCCACTCTCAAAGCAACAATAACGAAGCACAGATTCCAAGGCTGAGTGCCATCGCTCTAACACACCCTGGCTCTCCGGATGATACACAGATGACACAACCGTAACAATCCCATGCTACGGCATTGCTCGAACAAAGAGGCTAGAAGTGAAGTTGGATCCTTGGTCTAACTGAATCCCCTGCGGGTAACCACACCGGTGTTACGATCCAGGTTCTCAAAGACACAGGGCTCTTCAACATTGGACTAGATAATGGCAAAATGCAACAACGGTAACACTAGATCCAACCCCTGCCTTAAACACTGGAAACAAAACACCATTACCGCCCTGAGTCGTGCCTGGACAACGAGGTATCCTATGACTCGGTAACTGGTGCACACACACTAGGCTGACGCTCGATGAAACAGCCTATTCTCAAACAGTAAAAGATTACTCGATTAGGTTACACAAAGAAAAGATAGTTAACGTGATTAATTAACGTTACGGTAGATACTCAAATAACTGGCACTCCTGTATTAAAGAAAGTGCAATGCTAGTCCTGCAACATCAACTGGAAACTTCTGAAATAAGTCTGATGCTGGGAAGATGTTCGTAAAGAATCTTGAACAATTATAATGCAGAATACGGGTCACAATAAATGCTAGGACATATAGTAATAATAGGCAGGCGAATAATAAAGACTGCGCAAAGGTAGTAATGCTCGACAACTAAAGAAATGCTTCGTGACACAACGTAACAGCCTACTAGGGTTGTGCAACTCAACAACAACCTCGGCTCAAAAGTGCAGTGAATAATAATGTTGCATACATATAATAATGGGGGCTTATCTCTAACCAGTGTCTGCTCAGTTAATAAAGTCTAGCTGGGGTATCAAGGCAGGGCAACAATGGGCGAGCATGCGGCTCGTAGCCTAACGTTGTCCGAAGGTGGTATAATGAAGATTACGTTATATGACGGGGATGCTCTCTTGATAAATCTAGGTCTCTAGTACCTAGTTCTATCCTGGCGATCCCTCAGAAGTCAACACAAAGAGGCAGCACTATGTTGTGAGGGATAGGCTATGGCCCTCTCACACCACAGCGCTGTGCTCGCAAAGTAAACCCACCCGAAGACAACTTAGGCTCCCACAGTACCTGTCGATGTCGTGCAGGGCTTAGCTAACACTGCACACATCGGAGACAACGACACAGTAACCTTACCCCTAGTCTAGCTTTAGATAACCAAGCAGAATCACTCAACACCTTGCCAGGGAGACATATACCGGTCTACAACCTTCCCGAGAGAGGACACATACGGAAAAGTCTGTCTCTCCAACCCCTCAATAAAGCATAATACCTCCTTAATCTAATACATGGAAATATCTGAGAGCTTCGCGTACAATACGACTGGCCGACGGTGAACGTCTATGCTGAAACCAGAAGGGATGTTGAGTTTAATAAAGATTAGAGAATGAGAAAGGAGAAGTCGAGAGAGAGAAATAGTATGCAAAGTGGCGAGTATGGGGGACAGAATTGCAAAGGATGTAGACGATACGCGTGTCAGGCAAGCTCTGAGCTGGTAAAAAACACGAGGCCGCGATGGGCAGGGACTAGTTGACCACCCGGCCGCCAACGCCGTCAGCGCCCAAGCGAGCCGTGTGATAGCTCACCCCACTGCCAGGTGTACCCCCTCACCCTCTCTCGCTCGCCTCCCACACAAGCAACATTTATATTATAGCGAATATAAAATATAAGGCGCGGTCACAGACCAAAACAAAGACCATTTCTAGACTGTCTGTGGCAACACGACACTAATTAAATAAAGCAGATCATTCTAGGACAACTGTAGCCTATCCCCCCATCCTGGCGAGCGCTAGCGAGCTGCAATGCCCCACGCAACCATTCTGCCAGCGCCGGGAGGCGTCACACCCCCCCCAAGATATGGGACACTCAACCATGAGCCCATATCTGAACAGGCAGAATGTCGCTAGAATCTGCCACTCCTAACCACTCTGCCACTCATGGAATGCAAGCTCAGTCTCCTCAAAAAAAATACAACAACATTTATATATAAAAAAAAAAAAAAATCTTATCACCCTTCCCAAACATAATACATTAATTCATAACATTGTGCTCCCAGAGCAAGCTTTAAAAAACACAGCCTACTGAGGGAAAATCATCTGCACTCAGTACTCAGCTACAATATTATCTTAAAATTAATTATTAAAAAGAAAGTTTTTATTTAATTTTTCATATTTTATTTTAATGTTGTTTTTGGCGGATACTATAGATGTAGCCTAATTTTCGTCTAATCAAAGCCAACAACTCCTGCCCTGCGACCCTACGCTGATGCTACACACGCGAGCCAACAAGCACCAGCGCAAAAATACACCGCAAGCCAGGACAGGAGGCTATACCAACATACTGTGGTAGCCTACCCCGGATCCTCCACCCACGACAGACACTGACTGAACAGCGAGGGTTCTCCTGCAAACAAAGCCAAAACATTATCAGTGCCCTTAGCATGCCACACATCCAACTTGTGTTCCGGCAGCACAACAACACCTGACACTGATAAACTGCCCAGTTCATCGCAAGACTGGCACTTCTCTTCGCTCTTTCCGGCAACGGGGCCTGCCAATAACCCTTCACTAGTTCTACCTTCGTGATGAGCGAGGCAGCCCCGAAGCGGTCTATGGTGTCGTCAACTCTGGGTAATGGATAGGCGTCTGTCAGGGATAATGCTTCCACACTCTTGCAATCAACACACACACGGACTCTGCCACCAAACTCAGGATGCAAAACCACTGGCAACGACCACTCACGACATTCCTCATCCCTCAGAACCCCTCTCCACACGCCGTCCAGCTCCGCCTTCACAACAGGCTGTCGAGCAGGATTCACACGGTAGGGAACCAACTCGAGCCTTGCACTGTCTCCAACCTCCATGTCGGATTCTACCCCGTACATCAGGCCTGGAGAAGCAACAAACATGCGGACGGACTGCCACAGCCTAGTGAACAACTCCTCTTGTCGCTCAGGAACAAGAGGTTGCAACTTATCTCGCAGAACAATATGCCTAGTGCCCTCCCACATCTCCTTCACCATGTGGAGAGGACCCCTCACCTGATGCCCGAAAACAAGCTCATTCGGACTGAAACCGAGACTCTCTCCAGGTACTTCTCTTGCCGCAAACAAAACATACGGCAGACCAAGGTCCCAATCCTTTCCGTTCTCTGCGCAATAACATCGAAGCATGCTTTTCAGCGTGGCGTGCCACCTCTCCAACACCCCTTGACTCTCCGGGTGATACGCAGAAAAGACGAGTGCTGATGCCATGCTGAATCATAGTTTGTTTGAACAGATTAGATGTAACACTAGAACCTTGGTCCGATTGCACCTCTTGCGGGTAACCATACCGCGAGCAATACAAGAGCAGGTTCCGGACAACAGTTTTCGCCGTGCCATTTCTCATTGGAAATGCATCAGGATAACGAGTGGCCACATCCATGATAGTTACTAGAAATGTATTACCGGCACTAGTAGGGGGTAGGGGTCCGACCATATCAATGATGACCTTACTGAAGGGCGGTCCACTGACAGGAATGGGGTGCAACGGGGCTCTCGGAATTGTTTGGTTAGGTTTTCCAACCCTCTGGCACGTATGACACCTTGCTATCCAGGTTACCACCTGCCCCTTCAACCCCGGCCACCCAAAAAAAAATCTAAAGCCGCCACCGTTTTTCTCACCCCTAGATGTCCTGCCAGTGGTATGTCATGCGCCAACCTCAGTAGGCTATCCCTGCACTCCCGTGGCACCACCAACTGGTCCACTACTCCGGACCCCTCTTGCCAACTACGTTTAGGGTCTTGAAAACGCCTATAGAGGATGCCTTCTAAATCAAACAAATCTCCTGGCTGTGCATCGCCGTCCTCGTCGAGCTCTACAGCTCCATTAGCACACGTTTGGAGCTCAGGGTCCTCTAGTTGCAACCGACGTATATCTGAGGGTGCCAAGCGATCTAACTGCTCCCGGAGCAATGCATGACCTTCCCCGATACTGGGCTGCTCCCTCTGTCTCTCTCGATGTACATAACGTTGCTGTCGTGGAGACTCATCATGCCCAGCCTCGTCACTCTCGATGACAGGCCCAGGGGCTACTCCAGAATTAAGTAATGGTGCTAATACTGAATCACCCAGGAGAGCCGCCGAGTCAAAACTCTTAAAACCAACTCCAGCTTTAGCCTCCTCCTGTTGATCGTTCCTCCGCTGGTCTGAAGACGGAGGACTAGGCTGTGACACTTTAGCTGCCCGAGCTCGGGTGACAACACACGCCATGGGTTGTGTCTGGCACCGCTCGACCCACTCTTGCTCTTCCCTACTCACGTCGGCCGGCCTCTCGGCAACGACTAAGGGTAGAACCTCAGAAGCGGGCATTGCAAAGTCGTTGCCGAGAAGAAGGTCGACGCCCTCCACTGGCAGTTTCTCCACAATCCCGACATCCAATTCACGTGCCACACCATCCACCTCCAACTCCAACCGCACCAGCGGGTATGACCGAGTTGCATTAATACCCTGCACCACCACCACCCGAGCCGTGTTTATAGGGTAGCCAGTCAAGTTTTTCATCAGAGTCTGGGAAGCACCTGTATCGCGCAAGACCTCTACTCCATGCTTGCGCCCCGCCCACATCACACAACCCCGCCCTCTATGGTCGCAAAAAACATCCTGAGCAGGGTTCGAGCCTCCCAGGTGCTTCTGCATTGGCTGTGCCTCAGCCTCTGACGAACTGCCCCGGGCAAACTCAGACGACTTCGGAGACACACCAATGTTGCAGGCCAAAGACACAGCTGCTGTAGGTGGTTTGCTAGGACAGACTCTTGCAAAGTGCCCCATTTTATGACAATGATAACACTCCAACTCCCCTTTGGGCTTCCCTTGGTACTGGGAAGGGCCCGGCCCCTTCTTAAATGGGACGATGCTAGTCTTGTGGTCAGTCTTGGTATCATGGCTCTTGTACTTGTTTGCATAAGGTATATCACTAACTCAGGGGGGTGGGGGCATCACGCCCCTTGTTACCTGCCTCACTACGCTGGGCAGACCCGCACCCACGAATTAGTGATAGCCGGAGGTCAGCCATCTCAGCTGCCTCCTGTAGAGTTTTTGGTTGCTTTTCTTTAAGGTTTAACGTCAGGTCGCCGCCCGTGCATTTGAAAAACTGCTCTAAAAGCACCAACTGTTTAATGTCGTCAAACGTAGTAGCTTTCTCCGACCTCAGCCAATTCCCAATAGCATCGGACAGCTCCCGGGCATGCTCCAAAAAGGTGCTCTCCCGACCCTTGGTAACACCCCGGAACTTCAACCTGTACGTCTCTGGTTGTAGTTCGTATGCTCTCAGGACAGCCTCCTTGAGTTCCTCATAGATAATACAAGACTCTATAGGCAACGCATCATAGGCTTTAAGACCCTTGCCTATTAATCTAGAGGATACAAGTGCTGCCCATTTATTCTCTGGCCACTGGTGTTCCTGGCACTTCTTCTCAAAGCGTGTGAAAAATTCTGTAACACCACTCTCATCAAACACCGGAACCAGTTTCAATAAGTGCGAGAGAGGTTGATCATGAACACGGTTACCAGCCCCAAGTCGCTGTCCCGTTGTCTCTACTCGCGACTTCTCTACGTCCATGTCGGCACAGTACCTAGTCGACTCTAAATCAGCTTGGATTTTTGCTAGCTCTATGTGCTGCTGACTGATAGTTTTTCTCTCTTCTATCTTGGCTAATTCTAATTGCTGCTGATGCTGAAGCTTAGCTAATTCGAGCTTAAACAATAATTCTGGAGATAACCCTTGAGGAGGTGAAGGTGCTACAATGTTTGAAATTACCGGTGGTCCCCCCAGGGGCAACCCACCCTGCCAGTCACCACCCAACTGCGGAAGCGTACCCGGGGTCGGCAAACTACTGGGATGGCTGGGAGTCGAGTGTAGGGGAAGCATGGCCGAAGGGCTCTGAGCACTCAACTCATCTCGCTCACCAGTCACCCTGCCCAGTACACACGTTATCAAGTTATCCTTGGTCATGCTGCTAGTAACCGCATGACCGATAGCTGTGGCCAGGCATTGAAGACCGTACCGATCCATACCCTCCAACCGCTCGGCAGTAACAGGCCATTGCAAAAATATCCTAGCATCCTCCTCACAGTTCACCCGATTAACCCTTTCATCATGCTGCTGTTCCTCAGTTTCGACATTACGTACTGTGTCTCCATTCTCCTCTGACCCGGTATAAGACATGATGCTCACACAAATTTCTCACCACAATATTCAGAAAAGAAGAACCCCAAACTCTTATGTAGCACTATTCACTTGCCAAAAATGTCTGAAGACTCTCAAGTGCTATACTACTTTGCCAAACAAAAATTAACATGCCCACTATATTCCTCAATAAAACAAATGACCACAACAATCCTGCAATTATCTCTTAGTTCACAAGATCCTGAGCTAGGTCGCCATTTGTTACGATCCAGGTTCTCAAAGACACAGGGCTCTTCAACATTGGACTAGATAATGGCAAAATGCAACAACGGTAACACTAGATCCAACCCCTGCCTTAAACACTGGAAAACAAAACACCATTACCGCCCTGAGTCGTGCCTGGACAACGAGGTATCCTATGACTCGGTAACTGGTGCACACACACTAGGCTGACGCTCGATGAAACAGCCTATTCTCAAACAGTAAAAGACTCGATTAGGTTACACAAAGAAAAGATAGTTAACGTGATTAATTAACGTTACGGTAGATACTCAAATAACTGGCACTCCTGTATTAAAGAAAGTGCAATGCTAGTCCTGCAACATCAACTGGAAACTTCTGAAATAAGTCTGATGCTGGAAGATGTTCGTAAAGAATCTTGAACAATTATAATGCAGAATACGGGTCACAAT
Source organism: Paralithodes platypus (assembly GCA_032716605.1). Lineage (NCBI taxonomy): Eukaryota > Metazoa > Arthropoda > Malacostraca > Decapoda > Lithodidae > Paralithodes > Paralithodes platypus. The sequence continues at coordinate 42,789,662 of CM064492.1, read as the reverse complement.
AAATGCTAGGACATATAGTAATAATAGGCAGGCGAATAATAAAGACTGCGCAAAGGTAGTAATGCTCGACAACTAAAGAAATGCTTCGTGACACAACGCAACAGCCTACTAGGATTGTGCAACTCAACAACAACCTCGGCTCAAAAGTGCAGTGAATAATAATGTTGCATACATATAATAATGGGGGCTTATCTCTAACCAGTGTCTGCTCAGTTAATAAAGTCTAGCTGGGGTATCAAGGCAGGGCAACAATGGGCGAGCATGCGGCTCGTAGCCTAACGTTGTCCGAAGGTGGTATAATGAAGATTACGTTATATGACGGGGATGCTCTCTTGATAAATCTAGGTCTCTAGTACCTAGTTCTATCCTGGCGATCCCTCAGAAGTCAACACAAAGAGGCAGCACTATGTTGTGAGGGATAGGCTATGGCCCTCTCACACCACAGCGCTGTGCTCGCAAAGTAAACCCACCCGAAGACACCCACCCACCCACAGTACCTGTCGATGTCGTGCAGGGCTTAGCTAACACTGCACACATCGGAGACAACGACACAGTAACCTTACCCCTAGTCTAGCTTTAGATAACCAAGCAGAATCACTCAACACCTTGCCAGGGAGACATATACCGGTCTACAACCTTCCCGAGAGAGGACACATACGGAAAAGTCCGTCTCTCTAAACCTCAATAAAGCATAATACCTCCTTAACCTAATACATGGAAATATCTGAGAGCTTCGCGTACAATACGACTGGTCGACGGTGAACGTCTATGCTGAAACCAGAAGGGATGTTGAGTTTAATAAAGATTAGAGAATGAGAAAGGAGAAGTCGAGAGAGAAATAGTATGCAAAGTAGCGAGTATGGGGGACAGAATTGCAAAGGATGTAGGCGATACGCGTGTCAGGCAAGCTCTGAGCTGGTAAAAAACACGAGGCCGCGACGGGAAGGGACTAGTTGACCACCCAGCCACCAACGCCCAAGCGAGCCGCATCATAGCTCACCTCGCTGCCGGGTGTACTCCCTCACACTCTCTCGCTCGCCTCCCACACAAGCAACATTTATATTATAGCGAATATAAGGCGCGGTCACAGACCAAAACAAAGACCATTTCTAGACTGTCTGTGGCAACACGACACTAATGAAATAAAGCAGATCATTCTAGGACAACTGTAGCCTATCCCCCCATCCTGGCGAGCGCTAGCGAGCTGCAATGCCCCACGCAACCATTCTGCTAACGCCGGGAGGCGTCACAGGGAGCTGAGGAGGGTGCAGAAACGCCCGGGAAACCAAAGCCCCACCCAGGGCCCTGTGCCCCTCAGCAATTAAGTTGTCTAATGTAGAATCTCGTTATGGTGCTGTCTTGTCATAGCACTGTTAAGGCTGGTGTGGTTGCAGATACTGTAGTAAAGACTTTGTCGAGTCTTGCCGAGGCGCGGTTAGCACTACCAGTATGCCAACATCAGCCACAGTGATGGCATGTTGGGGCAGTGTTGTGATGGGACTTTATTGTACTACACTCCAACTGCTGAAAGGCAACCCCGTTTGAGCCTTACAATGTAGGCCTACGTATGTAGGGTAATGGAAAATTACGCTAAACCATTGTATGGTTTGTATGTATACTGTATATTGACCAAGTACAGTATGGTATATAATAACTATACAGCTGTAAGAGATATATATTTCAAGTGTGTGTACCATACCATATCTGAATACAGTAGAATTTGTAAATTAACTTGTTCAGTGTCAGCGGCCTTTAATCCGGCAAGCGCGATAGGCCTCACGGAAGGCTTCCTATAGGGAACGCGATAGGCCTCACGGAAGCAAGACCATAAAAAAAGCCTTCCATAAAAAAAAGGGCCTATCAAAACAAAGGAATTTGTCTCTAGGTGAGATAATTCCCCTCCAGTACTCATCCATGTAAATCTCACCCACCCCCCTCCCCTCCTCAATTATCACCTATTTTTCCTCTTATTATCATCATTTATCGGTTATTTTTCTCTCCCGCGATAATGTAGCACAAGTGGGTTGCAGAAAAGATCGTTATGCAACACTCAGACACCGGCCCACACCGCCCCGCTCGTCTCAGTTACCTCACAGACAGCGAGAGAGGAGGGTTGCCTGTGGCTCTCTCTCGCCTGAGATTATGACCGGGTGGCCAATATCTTCGTTTTTCACCACCCAAATGCTTTTCCCACTTATTTTAGCACTCTTGAAGGTTCATATATACATCATATATGTAAAATAAAAGCATACCGAAAACAAATAATGCTCTATATTGTAAATATAACGAATTCTGTCAGAATCCAAGGCTAGAAATGCACAAATAACTACCCTAGCCCCTAGGTCTATTTCGCGCTTGTCAGGTTAAGGTAGCCTACCGGTACCGCAACTTACCGGTTATGCATTCCTTTACATACATTTTATAAGCTTAATCTTGGTACCGGTAACTTTTGAAATGTACGGTACCGTACTGAAATATAAAAGGTACAGTAGGCCTATATATTGGTAATGCATATATATTTAGCATAAAAATAAGTACAAATACTCAAACAACTCCATAGTCTAATTTACTAGTCCAGCGGGTGAGCATATAGGCCTACATAATCAACAGTCAGAATGGTTTGACTTGTGGGATGAAAAGGTCTATCCTTAGATAAAAAGGAATGACCGTCTTAAAAGTTGATGACATCGTGTTCAGATGTGGTAGTGCCCACTTCCCAAATATATTTTTCCACAGTTATTGATGGAACAAACTAAAATATGGTGTTGGTAGAAGACACTATAGTTTGAATAATTAATAATATACAGTACTGTATACTGTATCATTAAACATTTTGGTTACGGTATCGTACTGTATTGTGTCTTACATTGTAAGACTGCTTTGAACATTGACAATTATTGATTAAACAAATTAAGCATTAACCCGGGAACTGCCGGGAGACTCTTAAGAGTTCCCCCGGCGGACTGCGGGGAGACTCTTAACCTGACAAGCGCGATATAGACCTAGGTGCTAGGGTAGTTATTTGTGCATTTCTAGCCCTGGATTCTGACAGAATTAGTTATATTTACAATATAAAGCATTATTTGTTTTCGGTATGCTTTTATTTTACATATATGATGTATATATGAACCTTCAAGAGTGCTAAAATAAGTGGAAAAAGCATTTGGGTGGTGAAAAACAAAGATATTGGCCACCCGGTCATAATCTCAGGCGAGAGAGAGCCACAGGCAGCCCTCCCCTCTCGCTGTCTGGGAGTCAACTGAGACGAGCGGGGCGGTGTGTGCCGGTGTCTGGGTGTTGCATAACGATCTTTTATGCAACCCACTTGTGCTACATTATCGCGGGAGAGAAAAATAACCGATAAATGATGATAATAAGAGGAAAAATAGGTGATAATTGAGGAGGGGGGGGAGGGGGAGGGGTGAGAAACACATGGATGAGTACTAAAGGGGAATTATCTCACCTAGAGACAAAATCCTTTGTTTTGATAGGCCCTTTTTTTTTTTGGAAGGATTTTTTTATGGTCTTGCTTCCGTGAGGCCTATCGCGTTCCCTATAGGAAGCCTTCCGTGAGGCCTATCGCGCTTGCCGGGTTAAGAGTGAGTGAGAAAAAAAAATCAACTTTTGACATCGGGAAAAAAAATATATATATTTTTTTATTTTTTTATGGCCCCTGGGCCATGCAAAATCTCAGTCCTCTACCTCCCCTCCTTCCCCACTTTCCTCCTCTCCTTCAGTTATCACCTATTTTCCCTGTTATTCCCTTATTCTGAGGTATATTTTCGTGCTAACATTAGCGAGTTGCAAGCAGGGTGTTGTCATCACTGAAGGCAAGCGAGTGCAAGAGAGAGAGAGAGTATCGATCGACTGTGTCTCAGTGGCCTTGGGGGAAATTGGCGGGAAAGCAGCTAGCCTCACCCATACATTATACAACTCGCGGGCTATATCTCCGATTTTGACCATCCAAACGCTGTTTTCACTCGTTTTATTGTTGTTTCAGGTTAATACCTTTATAATCAACCCATAATAGGCGCATATGGATAAATATTAATGCTATTAATGGTACAATGAATATTTTAGTGACGGAAACACCTCAAATACATGCGCACAGGGAGAGGTGTCTAATTACCCCCATGCACACTTCAGAGGTTAATACGACTTTGTATTCAAATTATTAAGACCAGAGTAAAGATCTTACATTGAGATAAAAACAAGCTTACATGCTATGGAAATACGTGAAAATCGTCCGAATTCACCCCAGTTTACGGTATCCCACATTCATTCTCACACACTATAGCCAATACGCACCAATTAAATGGCGGTTGGGATTAAGCGACCCTCACTCGTAAACAGGTAGGCCTACGGTACAAGCTAGATACTATAGCGAGTTTCCTCAGCATATGAAAGCATATTAACGTGATTCATTCGTGGCCATCCCCTCTCAGGGATTATGACATCTGGCAATAGATAGAATAAATATTCCCAGTTATGTTTAGTATTGTATGTGTAGCTGGTACATTAATTAGGGTAGGCCTATACAGTCATAGCATTAAAGAAATAAAATACTTATAGGCCTACTGTACATATATTTTTTTATAAATACTGTATAATAAAGGTGTCCGAATTTGGACAGGATTTGGGGCAATTTCGGACACCTAGCCTGAATTTGTACATGGAAATAAAACATATTATAAGACTAACAAGTGATCCCAGTATAGATTCGGACCTATCGGGTCAATTCGGACATCTTTGAACATTTTAAAAGGGTCTTATCACACTCCCTAAAAGCATAAATAGGCCTATCATATCATAAGATACGGTACGGTACAACCCTTCTGGGGCAAATTCAGACATATCTGGATTTATGACCCTGAAAATGTAAAAATAAGGATTATTGTGACATAACTCAAAAATACCCTGTGTAAGTGACCACAATCAACCCAATTACAAACAATATCTGAATCTGACAGGTTGTATTTATTTTATTCATTTTCATCTTGTCTGAATTCACCCCATTTTTACAGAAATTACAAATATATATAATTAAATACCAAGTTACGGGAAATAATATACGCAGAGCCCTGGCGGTTGAGTGGAGAGCACGCTCACGTGTGAATCTGCTTGACCTGGGTTCAATCCCAGCCAAGGCGGACATTTAGTGGGTGTGGTAGTACGTCCTAGCATGTACTGTATATCATGTTCGCACCCAGTCGGGGGACACCTCGATAACTTATCCTATAAAGACTAATGACATACACAACAAAGCCATTCCAACACGTACTTCCTCTATCTACAACACCTCGTCTCTACTATCTACACTTTCCCAGCCGTATGGTCCTAGTGTACTATCTGATGGCGTAATGGAATTCCAAATGTAAGACATTATTCCAATTACCGGGTAATTATTTTGTACTTTCACCGGTACCGGTAGTATATTTGGTTAATAACTATTATTTGTAATTTATTAATGTACCGTACCGGTATAGCTTGAAGATCATGAATCACCCTGTATGTTCCCCCTGACAGTTTTTAAGTGCAGACACTGCTTTGAATGACAGATTGGTCACACTAGTAACCTACATTTTCCATATGGCAAGATTTATACACTATTTAAGACTGGAAAACTTATACCAACCCAAATTCAGAGAACCACTTGAAGGGAATGCTACGGTAATCTGCTTGCCAATCTGAGAGGGCCAAACTACCTGTCTATAAGATGAACTACGTTACGGTACCGGTACTCCATCATTGCAAATATATACGGTAAGCCTACCGTACCGGTACTGCTACCCGGCCTAAATTGAAATTAGTTTGTGCTTGTCACTGTATGCAGAGCTTTACTGATTTACAAACCATCAATGCCTATCAAAAAGATGAGCTTCATTAATTTATCTCAGTACGGAACATGGAGACACCCATATTTTACTCACTTGAATTAGGCTAGCTGTAAACAGTGCATTTCTGCATGATGTGAGAGCACAGTTTCTAGTACCAGTATTTGATATACCGGTACCGGTGTTTGATATATTTATAGTCATGGTAGGTGGGCCTGCTTACCTTAGCCAGCAGACCAATATAGCAAATATAAAGATCACGGCAACTCGAGGCTACTGACTTCAGCTGGGATCTAATATTAAACTGAATTTAAAACTCTGGAGAGCTCTCATAGGTTTCACACAGGCTGGTTAAACTTGTATACACTATGTTCCTCTTTCTTGTTAAGAATAATTGATACCGGTATTGAGTAAGACTCAATGTAAGGCAAAATATAATATACCGGTAGCCTACATCCATATCGGTACTGCACTAATGATGATAGGCCTACCATTTAACAACACCTATATACTGATACAGGTACGCACTTGATGTGATGTATATCTGAACTAATATTCTCTGCATTTTATGTTCCTGTAATAATAAAACTCTGCATAAATTAAAACTAATGAAAGATTATACCAATAAATGACAGTGCTGTACATTCTGTCCAGTAAGTCATGTTTCAGCAGAGTATTTTTGTATAAAAATTGGAAAATTGAACCCGGTACATGTACTGGTATATATATATAGCCTATACCAGTATATATACAGTATAAATAAGTAGGCTAAGCCGCTAGGCATCCCAATTTCCCAAATCCTAAACCCAGGGAAAGGAAAACAATAAATAAATAAATACAATACCGTATAAGATACAAATAATATATCTCCAGTTAGGGCCACTAGGGGTAAGGATGTAGTATTTGGGCCTACCGCCTGCCTTGTTTACACTACTCGGCACGCTCGCGATAATGTTCTCGTCTATTTTGACTGCCGTGGGATATAATAGGTTGAGGGGGGGCTTTTTCCATCCTCACCCCCATATGACTTATTGTCATCATCATATATATTTCTAGCAGAGGGCAAATAACAAAACAAAAAAATAGCCATCAAAATAGACGGGAACATAACCGCGAGCGCACGACCGATATAAACATGACGACCATAGGGCATTTGCCTGGATACTAAATCCTTCCCGGGCTAGGTTGCGGCATCTGCCTTGCCAATGCCATCTTAGCATTTAACCCCTTCAGACTCATATGACGCAGAGGTTGCCAGATTAGCAATAAGAAATAGAGTTCTCTCACTCTTATAATACCCTCTCCAAAATTAGTTTTCTGCCCACAGCTAACTCAAAGACAACTGCAGAGGTTGAAGTAACTAAACTAAAGGTTTGTAAATACCCCTGATGGTAATAAAGACTTTAAAGTATCCCTAATTGGCTCAAAATTGCGTCATATGTCGGAGAGGGTTAAAAGAAAAGGGCAAGGGAAGGGCTGGTAGAGTGGCAGGCTGACCCCTGGGCCCACTAAATTTTAAAAAAGCCGATTTCTGTCTAAGGCAAATACGGTACTTCATGCTTAACCTTACCAGGCAAGCAGCTTATGTAGGCCTATATATAAGCCTCTCTCTCTCTCTCTCTCTCTATATATATATATATATATATATATATATATATATATATATATATATACCCCCCCCCATTAATTATTGGGTAAATCTACAGTTATACTACCCCTCCCCCCTTCAAAACACGCCTTTTAGCGTGTTTTTGGATGGTTCAGCAGACTGGAAAAAAAACTTATTTTGATAAAAAATTATCCAACCAGATACGAGTTTTTCAGGTAATTTGTTGTTGTTTTTAATGTTTTCTTTGATATACAGTGTTGTTTAACCCCTCCAACCCGGATGGGCTCTTGAACGCCCATAACAACCTCGGCCCGCACAACCCGGAAGGGCTCTTGAACGCCCATTGCTTGCATGCGTGCTTTCGAATGCCGCGCGTACATTTTCGGTATCGTGGGATGGTAGGTGGCGCCACCAGGCGTAAACTCCGCCACAGCAACAGTATCTACCCCGACGCCATCATGGACAGTACGCCAAATAGTGATTCCGCTGTGTCCGATACCGTGCTTCCTACGACGCCCTTGCTTGTTCGTCGCGCCTTAGCCCGACGCCATCGCCTAAATGTGTTATCTCCCGGAGGTATTGAGACGACATTGAGACTTTATGAGTGAGCTGATGCCAAGCATAATGTTGATGATGAAGTCAGTGACGACTCCAGTAATTATAAGTCGAGTGATTATGGCCATGAGAGTGATAAAGAAGAGCAATTCCTGGGATTTGCGAGAGAACATGACAGTGATGAGAGTGATGAAGGTGAAGTACCAGTTGTTGAGGAAGCTGGTTTACCTAAAGACAGTGAACTTGAGAGAGTGAGCGAGTGGGAGAGTTCAAGGTCACTCACCAAATTTCGCTTAAGTGACACGACGCCAAGCCCTTCCCCAGGTAAATCGCCTTTCAAGCTACATTTGTATAAGCAGAAAATACTTGAGAAGGCGGCCGCGGCAGCTAGGGAACAAGCAAAACTACTTGGTGAGGATGAGGCTGTGAGTGAGGGTCAGCGTGGTGACCCTTCTCGTCCGCCATTGTCTCCCTTATCTACCCACGCCACCCAAGATGACCCGGATGCCCCGCATTCTTCCCCACCACCCCCACCATTGCCAAGGGTTGAGGACCCCACACTTTCGGCCTATTTGCCTCCTAGGTCCCCGACAGGAGACATACTGCTGCCGAAAAGGGGAAAGGTAGGAAATATACCAAGAAAATTAAGAAAAGTAAGAGAGTTTTGTTCGAGGCTCCCGCGGCGTCCACCCCGGCCGGCCCCAGCCATACGTCCCCGCAACTTTCCCCACGGTCCTCCCCACCTCTCCCGCCTTCAACATGTCTTCCTGAAGAAGTCTTTGAGCTCGCATCACCAATACCTGGCCCTAGTGACAGTGAAACATTGCTTTCTGTCACTCGTCGCAGGCCAAGGAGCCCGGGACCTCGGGGGGACACAGCCTCACCTGCCACTCCTTCCCCACCTCGCCCACCCGCACGCCGCCCACGCATCACTGGTTCCCCGCCAGATTATGTGGGGGCCACTGATGATGAAGGGCACCTCTCTCAAGACTCTGGCCATGATTACATAGGTCCACCGTCAGGGCAAGATGACCACTCTGACGATGACTATATGGACATCGACGACCCTCGACCCATCCGCTTGGCCCGGCGTCGTGCTGCCCGTCGTGCTGCCCACCGCCCTGGCCGCCGCCCTCGCCGCCCTAGGGCGCGCGCCTCCCGAGTTGGCCGTGGGCGTGCTGGGCCACCAGCTGGAGCTCCTCGTCAGTGTAGACAAGACCCATTCTACGTTTTTCAGTGGCAAGACGTAGTTGATGAGGATGCATACAACCCTGATGTGCCAGCTTTTGATGAGGTACTGGAGGGTTCAGGCGTTACCCCCAATTTTCCTGCAGGCCCCAATGCTCCACCACACGAACTGTTTGAGGCCTTCTTTGATGAGGAGGTGGTAGGCTATGTTGTCAAAGAGACAAATAAGCAGCACCAATTCCAGGTCCACTTTTTGGGAAAGGTGACCAAGGGCCACATGAGGCAGTGGACCCCAGTGACTCATAAAGAGTTCATGGTGTTCCTGGCACTCACCATGCTAATGCCTCATGTCAAGAAGCATAGGTTGCCTGACTATTGGATCACCAATGATCTGATATCCACCCCTGCCTTCGGGAAATATATGTCTCGCGACCGGTACCTTGATATCCTCGCAGCGCTCCATCTTGTCACCAACCTTGACGTCCACCTCCCAGACAAGCTGTGGAAGATTAGGACGTTGTATGAGATGATGCGAGAACGCTTCACCTCCTACTTCAAGCCCTTCCGCAAGGTCGTCATTGACGAGTCTCTTGTGCTGTTCCGGGGAAAACTCAGCTTCCGGCAGTACATCCCCTCAAAAAGACATCGCTTTGGCATAAAATTCTTTGTGCTGTGCGACTGCCAAACTGGCTATGTCCTGGACTTCCTGGTCTACAGCGGGAAGGAAGGGGACTTGCTTGTGGACCCCCTCATTGGCTTTGGCGGAGCAGTGGTGCAAGCCATGATGGACCGCTACTTTCATAAGAATCACGTCCTCTACACGGACAATTATTACACGTCCCCCACTCTCTCACAGTACCTGCATGAGCGCAAGACGGGGACTGTAGGCACAGTACGAGGGAAAAGGAAGGGCATGCCACCTTTCCCTCCAAAGACCAAAAAAGGTGATGTGTTCAAGAAGAAGTCGGGGCCCATTCTGGCTATCCACTGGCACGACCAGCGGAAGGTCAACCTCCTGACCACCATCCACAAGGGGGAAATGGTGGAGACTGGCAAGGTGGATCGCCGCACCCAGGCCAGGGTGACCAAGCCCGATGCTGTCCTGGACTACAACATCAACATGAGGCTGGTGGACAAGTCCGACATGCAGATAGGCTTCATTGACTGCCTGCGTACCTCGTGCAGATGGTACAAAAAGTTCTTTCTGCATATGGTGGACATGTCAGTTCTGAATGCCTACAACATATACAAGCTTCGGAATGTGAACACACCCATGAAGTTCAATAGCCTGCGGAGGTTCCAAAAGCAGGTGTTGACGGAGCTCCTGGAGAAGTATGCTATGCCACAGAGGGCAGTGGCACATCCTGGGCCCGCCGTTATTGACCGCTTGCAGTCTGCTCAATACTTGATTAGGCACAGGCTTGGTTCCCTGCCTCAGAATGAATCCGGAAGAACACAGCAGAAGCGGTGCCATGTCTGCTACAACAGCAGGGTGAAGCCGAGGTCAGGTAAAAAGTCAACCCTGGAGTGTGTGGAGTGCAAGGTGGCACTCTGTGCTGTAGATTGCTTCTTTGATTACCACTCCAAGCTGGAGTTCTAATAATCATACTGAAATTGCCAAATAAAATGACAATATGTACACTATAATTATATATAGGCAAAAAGTGGAAGAAAACCAATGTATTGTAATACAAAAGTCATGTATTATGAGAACATTGATACAAATACAATTACACCATAATAATATGTGAAAGTGACACATATGTATATACCAAGTGACATTCATATGATTAGAACCTATAGAAATATATAAATCAGTGAAAAAGACACAATAAATTGTATATAAAACGTTTACAAATAATATAACTAAGTGAAAGTGACACAAGACCTAATATTTGATGGCCAAAGTATAATAAACACCTGTGATAACGAATAATCAGTGCCTAATACAACAATAACCTACCTCAATTACTAATAAAATGTACGGTATCGAGTGAAAATGAGCATTATCAGTGACAGTGACACTCTCTAAAGCATATTTGTCAGTGAAAGTGACACAAGACCTAATATTTGATGGCCAAAGTATAATAAACACCTGTGATAACGAATAATCAGTGCCTAATACAACAATAACCTACCTCAATTACTAATAAAATGTACGGTATCGAGTGAAAATGAGCATTATCAGTGACAGTGACACTCTCTAAAGCATATTTGTCAAAGTGAAAGTGACAAGACCTAATATTTGATGGCCAAAGTATAATAAACACCTGTGATAACGAATAATCAGTGCCTAATACAACAATAACCTACCTCAATTACTAATAAAATGTACGGTATCGAGTGAAAATGAGCATTATCAGTGACAGTGACACTCTCTAAAGCATATTTGTCAAAGTGAAAGTGACACAAGACCTAATATTTGATGGCCAAAGTATAATAAACACCTGTGATAACGAATAATCAGTGCCTAATACAACAATAAGCTACCTCAATTACTAATAAAATGTACGGTATCGAGTGAAAATTAGCAATATCAGTGACAGTGATACCCTAATAAACATATTTTATATAATTGGCCTCAAAATAACTAGACAATATCAAATAAACATCACATTTTCAATATCAAACACTAAAATCGTCTAAGGGAGATAAATACTTTGGCGCGGCGAGCGGCTAGGTGCGTCGTAGCCATGGCCGAGGCGACGCGTCCGAACGCGGGAAGAATTTGCCGCCGAAAAGCACTCGTCTTCCCGCGCTCACCATTATGCAACCAGAGGGGCTAGAGACCTCTACTCAACGCCATTCGACAGAGGAAGGTTTGTGGAACATTATTCTTTTTTATTCACAACATTACATGACATATTCATTGACTTACAGAGTAGTTAACATAGGCCAAAGATCGTCAAAACACCCGGTACCGGAGCACAGTCGTAAGCTATAGCCCCCGGGGCTGGAGGGTTAATACCGAGGACCGTCGCATTTTAGTATTTTTAACATTAGCCTAACCTAACCGAAAAGTAACCTGTCTCCGCGACGGTCTAAACTCCCCCTCACGTTCCCTGTTTATGGGTGCGCGACGGTCTAAACCCAGCTCACGTTCCCTGTTTATGGGTTCACGAAGGTTTGTAATACTTCAATGTATCTATTACAAGTCAAATATACATTTCCGCGCATCATCAAACCATACCAAGTCTACTAATAATAATATTAACCCATTAGTACCAACAGAATAGCAACAAAATAGGGGTAGTATAACTGTAGATTTATCAATTATTGGTCATCAACATATAGGCTATATCACCAGCAGGTGCAAATAACAAGTCAAATTATATGCGATGATGCAAATGTAACTGCGAGCATGCGTCTATGTAAAAATAGCGGAAGGTACACCCACCAACACAACTCTTGCCGGCCTATGTTTCGGAAGGTACCATACGCCCACCAACACAACTCTTACCGGCCTATGTTTCAATGAGACTCAAAAACACACTCACAATACACTTACTATATACTGGGTACCAATCTAGGCCTAGGCTATTGTCTCATGAAATAAAGTCCCAAAAATATAGCAAACTAAAGCTAGCCTACTATTACCATGCAATTTGCAACCGCAGACTGGCCATGTGGAAGCTTAAACTGAATATTGACAAATGCCATATGCTACACCTGGGAAAATTAACACAAAAAAACAGTTATATGTTTTTTTTTTTTTTTTTTTTTTTTTCTATATTCCAACTTACTTCCTCTCGGGCATAGGCTGAGAGCCTTAACATTCACCGCTTTACAATGAACAGTGAAGCCCGTGAGGTCTTGTTCCAGTCTAGGGAGTGAGACATGTGAAGCACGTAGAGCACAACGAGCACCTGCCATCTTGCCTTCACATGAGGCACGGTGCTCACTCATGACCCGAAACGACCCCATCTCTGAAGTCATCTCGTTCCCGTGCTTCACTGTCTCACCCATACACTCGGACTCTCACACTTACACACACACAACGCCACCTGTTGAGCAGATAACTCACCAGGCATTGCACCCCTATAGCATATTTTGAATATGGGAATATTCATACAGTGCTATTTAATCAGGGAACAATGAGGGTATTTTATTGACGTTTCGGTGGGCTTTGTGGTAATGCACTGATACTAGGTACAGCACAAATTCCATCCCAATAATATCTTCCCATTGATACATCGGGATTTGAACCCGGGACCTTTGGATTACCAGGCCAGTGGCAAGACCACTCCACCACACCTCCCCTTGGAGGATGTGACGCTCTCGGCTAAAGAGCAAGCAAAGGATCTAGGTAATACAGCAAGCTCTTCATTAAAATTCCATGACCATGTTGCTGAGGTTACCTCAAAGGCTAACCAGCTACTTGGTACATGAAACATTGAACAATATATCTAAGTTAACCTAACCAAAACCTAACCTAATCTAGTATATTAGGTGACTATTTATGAATGTAAAATTTAAAATTAGGCTATACCGGTATTGCAACATTACCGGTACCAAATTATTGAGATATAAGTACAGGTCTCCCCACTACACAGGATTATACAATGCAATTTCTTCAGCTTTCCTCGGTAAGTATTTACCTAATTGTAGTTTACAGGAGTTGAGCTAAGCTCGTGTTGTCCTGTCTCTCAGTCTACTTTCATCCAATTTTTGTCTTGAAAATATGGATGTTCCTTGCCCCTACCACCTCCTCCTCCAGCCTATTCCATTTGTCAATACATATATAGGGGAAGCTAAACTTGTGTTGTGTTGTGTTGTGTTGGCGGATTTGTAGCCTATATTACGCTTGCAGTAATATTTCTGTCTAATTTGAATGCTTGGCAAGTTCCTGTGTAGCAGGGAGAACTGTTTTTCAGATGCCTATTTACTAAGAAACATTGAACAATATTGGGAAGGATGTAGTATCCGGGTGTACGGTCGCCATTTTTACATAGGTTTTGCGCTCGCGGTTAAGTTTCCGTCTATTTTTTCTGTAATTTGCCCCCTGCTGGCAATATATATGATGATGACAATAAGTCATGGGGGGGAGAGGGACCCAAAGCCCCCCCTTCAACCTATTAATGTATCCCACAGCAGTCAAATTAGACGGGAACATGATCGCGAGCGTGTGCATAGACTGTAAACGAGGCACCCTAATACTAAACCCGCATACTACATCCTTGCCATAATATTTTAAACCTATGTATGTATATAGGCTACTCAGGCACACACCCCAATGCTGGGGTCGGCAGACTCAGAACAGAGCACGAACAGAAACCTGTAAAGTTCCAATTCTTAGGGTCCGGGACCACTTTCGCATTCCCTTGCCCCTTTTTCTGTCTCTTGAGTAGGAGAATTTTACAAGGGAGGAGGATGCCTCCTGCCCCCAAACCAAAAATTAACCTAGTATATTTGACTATTTATGAATGTAAGATGTAAACATATATTGTAACCTTACCTAATTAGGCTACCGAGATATATGTACAGTACAGGTCTCCTCACTACACAGGATTATACCAAATGCTTTTTTCAATATTATCCCACAGCCAGCTGTTATTTGCCTCCTGCTGGTAATATATATGATGATGGAATATTTCATGGGGAGGTGAATTGGCAAAAATGTTATTTGGCTATAACTAGTTTCGGGAAGGATGTAGTTACCGGGTGTACCACTACCGACATACAACATAAATCATCTATAAATACTTATAATAAAATAAATACTTATAAATCTATAATACTAGGTCAGGTTAGGTTAGGTTGTTTGGTTAGGGTAATGAATTTTTGTATCCAAAGGCAGTCAAAATAGACATGATGAACATGATGGGGTACACCGGTAACTACATTCTTGCCCTAGTTTCTTATTATATAGGCTAGGCTACTTATTGAATAGGTAAAATCTATCAATGCGTAAAACTGTGTTACGTCCTGGGATATATAAACACTGGGCTCTTTCTATTGGACTAGGTATGCGGCAACAAGCAACAACAGAAAACGCTAGATCCAACCCTTATCTATAAACCCAGGCAACAAACCACCCTAAACCGTCAAGAGTCCTGCCTGGACAACGAGGTATCCTATGACTCGGTTACAGGGTGCACGCACTATAGACTGCTGATAGTCAAGCAGGCTATATAAAAGATCACACAATTAAGTTGACTTAAAGCTTCAAGGAAAAGATAAATAACGGAATTAAATTGCAGAAACAATTTAATAACAAACTAGAAGAAAGTACATTTAACGTTACGTTAATTAATACAACTAATCACCCCTGCGTGAAAGAAGGTGAAAGCAAACAGTCCTCAAAACATCGTACCGGTAGACAAGATGCGGGGTTCTAAACTGCATGCGGCTACTGTAGGATCTGATGCTTAGCAAAGAAAGTACGTTACGGATTTAGAGAACTCTCAACTCATAAGCAGGAATAAATACTAGTGATAGGACCTACAGTGTATAATGGCATAGGTATAATTAAATAAAGGCAGCAACTCGCAACATAACCACATACAGGTGTGCTTCTCACTCTTAGTCAGGCAAGCCTGCTCGGACAGAGTCTCTAAGCCACACCCTGACTCACAATGCTCACAAAAATGGTAAACTGTGGCACAATAACAAGCATACAGAGATAATAAACCCCTAGCTGTTAATCTGCCAGGTGGCAGAGGTCTAGCCGGAAGGATATAGGCTTCGGATACCCGGGCTGAGCCACCTGCTCTAGCCTAGGGACGTTCCCAAGTCTGTGCGCCAAATTACTCTAATTGAAAGGGTGCTCTCTAGAGAGACTCAGATCGCAAGTATCTGACTCTCTCCTGGCGACCCTAAAACAAAAGCAAGACGTGCTAGCGCAGTGCTGAGTGGACTAGGCAAGGGCCCTCACACAACACAACACTAGACACAGACAAGAAAATGCCCCCAGACTCCCACGGGTATCCTAGTAAAGTCGTGCGGGTCCACAGGACTCGCACCAGCAGACTTTACTTAAAGGATCGCAAAAAGCCCCCCCTCCGGTCTAGCCCCTGCTAACCTGACACAAGAACACACTAGCAAGCATGAAACCACCAAATATGAGACAACAAAAAAGCTTCCTAGGTCTCATTAACAATTACGTCTCTGCATAAGGCCCAAAATCCTATCTAGTTATCTGAGAGCTCGTCGTTAATACAATAATAGATATAAGGTCTATCAAGGGGATGGGATAATTAAATAGATTGGTGAAGTAGTGGAAGGAAGGTATACAAAGTAAGAGAGAAAGTTTCTAAGTGGGGTTGAGAGGGATAGATATCAAGGGGGTCCGAAGGGTACGACAGTGAGGTGACCTTGAGTCTTGAATCTGTCTGGACCCCGCCCTAGGCATGCAGAATACATCCCAGGCTTGGCAACACTCAACACAGTGCCGGGTCAAAATCCTCTACCCCGTGCGTGAGTCGAAACTAAGCCTAACGTTGCGAACAAATGCATGTGGCACATCAGGCTCCCAAGCTAGACTCTCCGCGCGAAGCAACGTCCCCCAGCCGGTCTCTCTCTCCCGCTCGTCTCCTCCCACTCTCACTAAACTTACATCTTATATATTATAATGAAACAATCAACTATCGAGTATAAAATATACTAAGATGCGTTGGTTAAGAATAAGGGCAGCTACAAGCTGTGAAACAACATAAGAATATCCCAGACATTAGTTACATTGTCGTAGGATATATACTAAGGAAAAGCCGGTCGGCCGGCTGCCGGTTTCTAAACGGCTGGGCAGCCGACGCGCGCGCATGCCCGCACGTGGCTACTATGCAGAAGCGTCACAACTGTTAGGTAAGATCCTGTGTAGCGGGAGGAACTGTTTTTCAGATGCCTATTTAGGGTACTATAAGAATCATTGAACAATATATTTAACCTAGCCTAACCAAAGCCTAACCTAGTATATTAGTGAACTATTTATGAATGTAAATTGTAAAAATATTTTGTAACATTACCAAATTATTGAGATAAATAGGCCTACAGGTCTAACCGCTACACAGGATTATACCAACTGTTATTTTTGTTTTATTATTTTAATAAATAGTTAGGTGGTTAGAGAGTGTTTCCCAGGTAAAACATGTAGGCTACAGTAAAATGCTATCTCGTCACGATAGGATTCCTCATTTTGAATTGGTAAAATCTAGCTCTTTTTACGGATAATAGTCAAGGACACTACATCCGCCTTATTAGAAACAATTTATTAGGGAAAATAGCTACAAATAGAATCGCCATATTTTTCTCAGTATAGTCCAAATTTTTTTTTTTTTTTTTTTTTTTCTATATTCCAACCTACTCCCTCTCGGGCATAGGCTGAGAGCCTTAACATTCACCGCTGTACAATGAGCAGTGAAGCCCGTGAGGTCTTGTTCCAGTCTAGGGAGTGAGACATGTGAAGCACGTAGAGTACAACGAGCACCTGCCATCTTGCCTTCACATGAGGCACGGCGCTCACTCATGGCCCGAAACGACCCCATCTCTGAAGCCACCTCGTTCCCATGCTTCACTGTCTCAACCCCTACACTCGGACTCTCACACTTACACACACACACATGGAGGATTTTCATTATCGATAACTTGAAAAAACCCGATTTCAAAGAAAAATACACCAAATATCTGTCAAAGATGTCAAATAGCGGGGGTGTGGGGGCGGCAGCCCCCACCCATAATACTAGGATAGGTTAGGTAAGGTTGTTAGGTTAGGCTAATGTCCTTTCAAAGGGGTATAGGCTAGTAAACACTAGGATAGCCTATACCTGGTAAGAGGTAAGTCTAAGAAGAAGAGTCCTCATGTAGTCTCCTTGAATGTTACCTTTTTACGTACCGTTACCGGGTATTGGAGTTGTACCGGTATCTTGAATTGGTAAAATGTAACTACTGTATAACTAGTTACTTATTTATTACTTATTGAATAGGTAAAATCTATTGAATAGCCTACGCAAAAACTGTATTTTTTCTTATATTATTTTCCAGTGTTAGGTGGCTAGAGTGTTTCCCAGGCAAAAAATGTACAGTAAAATTATATCTTGTCACGATAGGACTTCTTTCATTTTGAATCGGTAAAATGTAGCTGTTTTTACGTATTGGAGTAAAATTGGCAAGAATGTTAAGAGCGGGTGTACTGCCCTCATTGCAGGGTTGTTGATTTTTTTGATTTTTTTAAAAAAATAAAAAAATCATTGATTTAGGCCTATTTTATTTTTTTTTATTTTTTTTAAATATCCCCCCGCCCTATTGAGTAGTAATTCAAGTAGAGGAATTTATAACAATTCTGTTTCATCCATACCCTCAGCCCAGACTCCTGATCTGTTCCTGTCCTAGTCATGTTTCACTGTCTGACCACACTGCTGCTTCTGGCTGAGTTGCCAGTGATCCTCAAGAAATCATATTACAAAACCTATTATTGAACAGAATTACAGAAAAATAATAATCTGTTATTATTAGTACAGACTTAGTGACTAGTACTAGCTTTGTGGATGTTTACTTTAAAATATTGATCCCAAGGCTGTGACCAAAATCCAGAGATATTGAAGTAAAAGTGAAAACATGGCAGTCTGGTAGACCTGCACTTAGTAATATCTGACTATGTACATAGGTTAGAACTCACTCAGTTGCCCAGTGCCCACCCCAGTGTTGCGTGATTAAAGTTTAAACTTTCATTAAAGTGAGATTTGTGTCACATTCGAGTTTTGTTTTGGTAGATACTTCAAGAGATGACAGCTTAGGTCATTCTAAGTAGACAAATTATGTGTGACATATGTTTTGTGGGATTGTTAAGCAGTAAACAAGGTTAAAATGTACAGTTTTGCATTAGTTTTTCATATATTATAATATTATATCATACAAACTTGAATCTAGTATTTATCTAATAGCCTAGAGATATAATGGAGATATGAAATACCGGTAATGTAAATCTAATATGTAGTTATGTATAACACTATAACTACCGGTACTGAGAAAAACATGTATGTCAATAGAACATTTTTTTTACTTAAGAGTTACCTAAAGTCTACTATCTACTATCTTACAATGAACCAATGCCTACACAAACTTATGAAAGCATGATAAATCTTCAGAATTCTTTTTATCTTGATTCACAGATCAAAAAAATCAAAAAAATCATGATTTTTTTAGTAAAAAAATCATTGATTTAATCAATATCAACTCTGCAGGCTCATTGTTTACATGTGTACTGGCGTCGGACCTTTGCCATCATGTTCCCGTCTATTTTGACTGCCTTTGGATACAATAATATGTTGAGGGGGGGGCTTTGCCCCCCCCCCCCCCTCAACCCCCCATGACATATTGTCATCATATATATTGCCAGCAGGGGGAAAATTACCGAAAAAAATCGCTGTCAAAATAGACGCGCACTTAACTACGGCGATCGACAATGTAAACATGACGGCGGCGGGGGAGACGTCGGACCTTTGCAATCATGTTTCCGTCTATTTTGAATGCCATTGGATACAATAATATGTTGAGGGGGGCTTTGCCCCCTCTCCCCCCCCCCCCATGACATATTGTCATCATCATATATAGGCCTATTGCCAGCAGGGGGCAAATAACCGAAAAAATCAACGTCAAAATAGACACGAAGTTAACTGCGGCGATCGCCCTATGTAAACATGACGACCGTACACCCGCTAACTAGGCTACATCCATCCCGTAAAATCTTGAATAGGTAAAATGTAACTACAACTATTGATAACTCTACAGGCTACAACTTCACAATCCCTGGTTTGTCGCTATTATGTTGCTCATAATAGGCTACTATTATTCATAGTAGACTTAATATGGTTCGATGATGCTCGGAACTGTATATTTGACTTGAAATAGATACATTGAAGTATTAACCCTCTCCGACATATGACGCAATTTTGAACCTATTAGGGATACTTTAAAGCCTTTTTTACTATCAGGGGTATTTAGAAATATTTTGTTAAGTTACTTCAACCTCTGCAGTGCAGTTGTTGTGGGCAGAAAACTAATTTTGGAGAGGTAATTATAAGAGTGAGAGAACTCTATTTCTTATTGCTAATCTGGCAACCTCTGCGTCATATGAGTCTGAAGGGGTTAAAAACCTTCACCAAAGTGAAACAAATTTTAGTATGATCAAAATTGCAACATCCTTATTCTGTAATAGCCTTCATAGGATAGGCTATTTGCGAAATAATTAGTGGTAGTTTCGGTAATAGGCCTAGGCCTATGTACCAAAATAAGGGTGCGAGCCTCTTCCCTATAGGCTAGGCTAATTATCAAAGAAATAACTAAATTTCTTGGTAAATATCCTAAGCCTAGGCCTATTAAGTATTAATTTAAGCCTGCACAATTGATCTTGGTATAGCCTAGTCTAGGCATAGCCTAATCCTATGTAGCGGGGAGACTTGTATACTTACGGTATATCTCAATAATTTGGTAATGTTACAATAGCCTATAGCCTAGGCCTATGTTTACATTTTACAGTCATAAATAGCCTAGTCCACTAATATACTAATTAGCCCTAGGTTAGATTATGTTAGGTTAAAGATATTGTTCAGTTTCTTAATAAATAGGCATCTGAAAAGAGCTATACATGCTACACAGGACCTCACGCTTGCCTTAAGTGTAACCGTAATTGTGAATACTACCAAAACCTATAGGCCTAGGCCCTAAGCTAATTCAAATCTGATTTTCGTGGAAGTGAATGAGCTCCTTCACTCACCACTCGTTTGTCTTCACTTTTCGTCTCATTCTAGTTAACACTGAAGCTTTTAACTCACTCTCTGTGTCACTTGACAGCATTATTAGGCCGGAATATGACTAAAATAGCGATAAAACACGAGAGGGGTGCTTGTTTCACTAATTTTTTGAAACAGCTGGTGAGCACTGACCAATGTGCGCCGCGGGTAACGTCACGTGAGTATAGTACCTAGACGGAGAGCATGGTGGCCTGTGATTGGCTGACGTTGTAGATGTACACATAGGGGATATAAGTCGCCACGCTATTGGTTACAGCTTATATCCGAGACTTCTAGCTTGAACTCTGTTATAAAACAATGAATTTCAACCTCTTCTCACGGGTGACAGAAGGTCTATATTGCTATGTTTTTTTGTTCAGCTCAGTCAGTTGTGGGAGTCTCGGATCCACAATATTCGCGCGAAAAACTAATTTCTCAAACGTGGAGTACTAAACCTTATTATTATACTGTATATATTATATATATATATATATATATATATATATATATATATATATATATATATATATATATATATGAGAGAGAGAGAGAGAGAGATCAATAAAGATACTGTACATAGACCTAGATTCTAGATAGTGGAGAAAATGAATTTCCTATTGAATAAATATGGTTTGAAAGCACTCCACAATACTTTGAATAACCTTGGAGGATATATAAAATGCTTTGCTTGTAATTTAACCTAAAACTTTTGTAAGATTATTAAGATAATTACATAAGTCACAGACTTTTCTTTCCGAGCCATCTGCCTCAGTTTCCAGGTCACTAACAGTACACCATCTACAGTACTTTTATCATGATAAATATCCAAATCTACAGAAATTTTAGTTGTATTTGGTAGGTTACTAGCTTTCAGATTCAGTAGAAGTGCTTTCATTGGTATTGAAATAATTGTACTGGTAGGCCTATAGTCTCTAACTTCACAGAACTTAACATGGAATCTGATAAATCTTTAACTGAGCAATCTCGATGTTGGGAAATATGGGTGAAAGTCCTGGGGTGGTGGAAACATTATTGATTAAACCGTGAAAACATCATCATGTATATGCCTATCATTATTAGGCATTATAATCTGTTGATATCATCCACTTTGACAGGCCACGTTTCTGAAGCATATAGGTCATTGCGCTTCTATTACATGAAGTGTAAACCCTTTTCTTTTAGGGGAGAGGGAGTTGTTTCAGGTTAGAATTGGCAGCAGTTCTCTGCGCTTTCCCCAGCCGCATCTAATTCTGGCAATAGTGGTGGCCTCGGCCCCACCACAGGCAGAGATGGTATCTCCCAAGTAGCAAAACTTGTCCACCATCTCCAGTGACACATTGCCACGGTTCACACTCCCAGCCGATCATTCAACACAAGCTCAGTATACTATACACCCAAATTTCTCAATTTCAGCTTTCTTCCTTGGCAGAGGTCCATTTATTCTACTACAGCGCTTCTTCCCATTAAGGGAGTTAAGTACCCAGAAACGACAGATGCTACACTGAATTGAATTCACGCCCACCCCTTTTCTGCATACTGCACATGGGTATGCACTGTTTTTTTCTACATTTCCACAGCCCTAGCTACTGTGCAAAAACCTTGGTTTTATTGATATTAACTTTTAATTTTTTGTTTGTCATGCCCTCACTCTACCTTCTGAACCTTGGCATCCTGCACATTATCTGTGATTAGAATTAAGCCATCTGTGTATAGAAGTTCCCATGGGAGCCCAGCTCTAAAATCTCCAAATTAGGGCCTCCAAAACTATAACAAAGAGGAGAGGGCTCAACAACAAAATTGGAGAACTCCAACATGGACTGCATCCTCCTCACTCAGTATTCCTTTCACCCTCACTTCTGTTTGCGAGTCCTCGTACATTTTCACTATAGCACACACACCAGCCACTCCTCTACACCAAGTTTTCTCATGGCCCACTGTACAACATCCCTGGGCACCTTAACAAAGGCCTTCTCCAGGTTTACAAACACAAGATACAGATCCCTAGCTTTAAGTAACTATCTTTGCCAGTCGCAGCAAGAAGGCTACGTTCAAGGAAGTTCGAGTGACTATTTACATCATATGACCTAGTGCCGCTATTCCCATCCATTTTCTCCAGTTCGCTGCAAAACCTATCTCTATATTCTGATTTATTCAACAACCTTAATTTCCTTTTTGGCATGCATACCTTCTTGCACACAAGATCTCGCTTTAATATCATGTCACATACTAGGAGCTTATGTTGAGAGATACATTCTCACTTGGGATGACCGTTAGCCTACATCCCTAAACCACTTCCAGTCATTTCTACATGTTCACCAGGAAATAATCTATCTGGCTACTGGAACACCCAGAATTTTATGTGATCAGATGACTCACCCGTTTCTTGAACTTTATGTTACACACAACCATGTAAAGTGTAGCACAGGACTCCGGTATACATTCGCCTTCTAGATTTCTCCTTCCGTATCCATTTCCTCCATGAATGCCCCCATACACATCAGCACGTGCTCCCACATTCCCATTTAGGTCACGGTCTATTACTGTGGTGTCATTCTCAAAGAGGCCCGAAACAACACAAATTATGGTCGTTCCAGAAATCTTTCCGTTCTCTACTCAAACCAACCTGTGGAGCATATGCTGATATCAAATTCAGTATTCTTTCACCAACTTTCAGCTTCAGTACAATCAATCTTCCATTTACTCTCTTGATCTGAAGAACACTCTTCTCTCACTCCTCGGCCACCAAAACATTCACTCCTCCTTTTGCTTTTCCAGACTCATCTACCTTCCAGTAGATCCTGTATCTCTTGTTTTTTGCCAACTATCCACTGTGCACCGCACCACTTCCATCGGCTTTCCTGGGTGCAGCACACATCCACTCTTCTTCTCTCAAGTGCTTCCACAACTTCATTTGATCTGCCACTCAAACTTCCTACATTCACATTAGTAAGCCTGAACGCTCGGCAGGCTGCATGCCGTCCCCGGTGAGATTATGTGTTCATCAGACTTGGGTGTTTTCTGTGATGTTGTAATTGTCATAGTCAGCTAAATGGAAGCTCGCCAGGAAAATTTACCGTCCCGAGGACACCGGTTCCAGACTGCCCCAGAGGCCGTTCCCAGCACCTTTCCCCAACAAAGTATTGCCTTTTTATGGCCAAAGTACATCTACCAATAAGAAAAACAATATATGTTTTGCTTAGTAACATAACAGTATCACCCCCAACATCTGACAGCCACCCAATATCCCATTATAGAAAACATCTATCTATTTCATATCAGGCCGATATCCTTTTGCCATTTCTAAACTGTTATACATTGGGCTCATATAGGAAATCTAATATCCTTTAGTATGGTTATATGCCAGTACCAGCCGAACATCTGGTACCAAACACAATGCCGATTAACAAAAAGCCACTATAAACATGATAAAGGACCAATATAGTTTTGCCTTCTTCTGGCCGAAGTATAATGGCCCGTTGTAAGGAAGCCATTATCTCTTCACATAGGGAAATTCATTTATGAATTCAATATTGGGTCGATATAATTTGGCCATTTATTTGCTGCTATGCATATTATGCCCAATACAGGACAACTGTTATCCTTTAGTACTGCAATATGCCAGTATTGGTCCTACATATGGAAGACTACCTTAGGCCGGTTAATGTTTAATAGTAATGAACATAATATTAGACCACTATCTTTGGGCCTTTTTCTGGGCTACATACAACGGCCCGATATAGGCAAGTCATCATCTCTTACTTTCCGTTATATGCCAGTATTGGCCACATAATTCTCGATGATTGAAAATATTGATTACATTAAAGTTGGGCCGACATAACTTTGCCACTTCAAGGCCGTTACTCATTGGCCCAACACAGGAAGTTCATTATCCATCATGACTAGCTAATGCCAGTATTGGCCCCAATTATTGAAGACAACCAATTACCGGTTAATGGAAAATCATACTGAATAAGATGTTGGACCAATACAAGTTTGCCATCTTCTGGCCGAAACACAATGGCCAGGTATAGGAAAGCCATCATCTCGTATCATCCACTATATATACCGGTATTGTCCCAACATCTGCCATCCATCTACTATCCTATGATGGAAAACATTTATAAATACAGAATTGGCCTGATATAGCTTGGTAGTTTTTTGGCCGCTATACTGTACATATGCCCAACATAAGCAAATATCTTTTTGTAATGATTTATGTCAATAGTGGCTAAACACCTGTAACCCAATCCAACGCCCAGTGTATGGAAAACTATTTTGAATAATAATATTGGACCAACATAATATTGCCTATTTATGGAAAGAGTACATAGACCCAATATAAGAAAAACATTATCCGTTTTGTTTAGTAACATAACAGTATCACTCCAACATCTGACAGCCACCCAATATCCCATTATAGAAAAAATTTATCTATTTCATATCAGGCCGATATCCTTTTGCCATTTCTAAACTGTTATACATTGGTCTCATATAGGAAATCTAATATCCTTTAGTATGGTTATATGCCAGTACCAGCCGAACATCTGGTACCAAACACAATGCCTATTAACGGAAAGCCACTATAAATATGATAAGTGGCGTTGTGTGTGTGTAAGTGTGAGAGTCCGAGTGTAGGGGGTGAGACAGTGAAGCACGGGAACGAGGTGGCTTCAGAGATGGGGTCGTTTCGGGCCATGAGTGAGCACCGTGCCTCATGTGAAGGCAAGACGGCAGGTGCTCTACGTGCTTCACATGTCTCACTCCCTAGACTGGAACAAGACCTCACAGGCTTCACTGTTCATTGTAAAGCGGTGAATGTTAAGGCTCTCAGCCTATGCCCGAGAGGAAGTAAGTTAAAAAAAAAAAAAAAAAAAAAAAAAGGACCAATAAAGTTTTGCCTTTTTCTGGCTGAAGTACAATGGCCCGATGTAAGGAAGCCATTATCTCCTTCTTTCTCTTCTATTCTTGTATTGGCCCAACATCTGGCAAACACCACCTATCACATAGGGAAATTCATTTATGAATTCAATATTGGGTCGATATAATTTGGCCATTTATTTGCTGCTATGCATATGCCCAATACAGGACAACTGTTATCCTTTAGTACTGCAATATGCCAGTATTGGTCCTACATATGGAAGACTACCTTAGGCCGGTTAATGTTAAATAGTGATGAACATAATACTAGACCACTATCTTTGGGCCTTTTTCTGAGCTACATACAATGGCCCGATATAGGGAAGTCATCATCTCTTACTTTCCATTATATGCCAGTATTGGCCCAAGGTCTGACAACCACACAATTCTCGATGATTGAAAATATTGATTACATTAAAGTTGGGCCATACAACTTTGCCACTTCGAGGCCGTTACTCATTGGCCCAACACAGAAAGTTCATTATCCATCATGACTAGCTAATGCCAGTATTGGCCCCAATTATTGAAGACAACCAAGTACCGGTTCATGGAAACTCATACTGAATAAGATATTGGACCAATACAAGTTTGCCATCTTCTGGCCGAAACACAATAGCCAGGTATAGGAAAGCCATCATCTGTTATAATCCACTATATTTGCCAGTATTGTCCCAACATCTGCCATCCATCTACTATCCTATGATGGAAAACATTTATTTATTTAGTATTAGGCCGATATATCTTGGTCGAATTTTGGCCGCTATACGTATGCCGAACACAGGCAAACAATACCCTTTATTAATGCTATATGCTAGTAATGGCCGAACACCTGGAATCCAATCTAATGCCGGTGAACGGAAAACCATTTTGAATATGATAATGAAAAAACAAAATGTTGCCTTCTTATGGCCAAAGTACATCTACCCAATATAAGAAAAACAATATCCTTTACTTTTTGCTATATAACATTATCGGCCCGACATTGGGCATCTTATCGGTATCCAATGATGGAAAACATTTATTATTTCCATACTGGGCTGATATAATTACGCAATTGTTTGGCCGTTAAACATTGGCCCAATACAGAATATAAGTTATCCTGAATCCTGGTAAGTGCCGGTCCTGGCCCAACACTGTAAACCCAACCCAAAAACGGACAAAGGAAAACTTTTTATAAATTTACTATCGGACAGACATAGTTTCAGAATATTCTGGCCAACATACATTGGCCCAATATGAAAAAGCCTACATACCAGACTTGCCAGCATTGGCCCGTACTTCCAATGTTTGCTGGGAATATATTGGCCCTTTTATTAAAAATGGTTATTATTTCTACAATGGACCGATATCATTATGCCTTAATCAGGCCGATAAATATTGGCCCAATAAACAAAATAAGTTATACTTAATAACATAATTTGCTAATGCTGGACCAGCATAATGTATTCTGCCCCAAAACGGACACAGGAAAACATTTATAGATAATATATTGAACCAATACCGCATTAGAAGATTATGGCCAACATATTTTGGCCAGATATAAAAAAGCCAACATATTTTACCTTCATGTAGTTGCTATTATTGACCCAATATCTATCATCCAACAACCTATCTATTATGGAAATCATTAATAAGATCAAGAGAGGGCCAATATATTTTGGCCACATTATGGTCGATACATATAGGCCCAATGCAGGTAGATGACATTATTTGGTAAAGGCGATATGCCAGTACTGGCCCAACATAAATATTCCATAATGATGGCGGAGATTGGCAAGCCATTTCAAATATAATGTAGGACCAACAATGTTCTACCAATTTACGGCTAAAATATATTGGCCCTTTTAATTAAAGATAGTTATCCATTTCTTGAATGTATATACTGTATCGGCCCAACATTGTGCATCCTCTTCTGAATCAACTATGGAAACCCATTACTATTTCTACAATGGACCGATATCATTATGCCTTATTCAGGCTGATAAATATTGGCCCAGTAAACAAAATAAGTTATACTTAATAACATCATTTATCCTGCCACAAAACGGACAAAGGAAAACATTTATATATAATATATTGAACCAATACCGCTTTAGAATATTATGGCCAACATGTTTTGACCCGATACAAAAAAGTGAACATATTTTACATTCATGTAGTTGCCATTATTGGCCCAATATAAGAACATAAGAAAATGGGAGTCTGCAGGAAGCTGATCGGCTCACACAAGGCAGGTCCCTGTCACACCCAACCCCAATTACAAGGCCTAATTACAGACCCAACTCATTAATACCTTGAGGACTGACCTCACCAAAGTGGTCAGAGATCAACACAGGATAACAGGAGTCTGCAGAGCGCCGATTGGCCCACACCCGGCAGATCCCCCTCATACCCAACCCTTCTCGTCCATATGCCTATCTAATTTTATCTTAAAGCTCCCTATCGTTCTTGATCATACCATATCACTTGGTAGCCTATTCCACATGTCTACAAATCTGTTACCAAACCAATATTTGCCTATCTCTTTTCTGAAACGAAATGTGTCTAATTTGAAACCATTTGTTCGAGTTCTTTCGCTATCACTGAGCTTCAGTACATTTGTCATGTCCCCTTTATTAATCCCACTAACCCACTTGAACACTTCTATCATATCCCCTCTAACTCTGCGTCTTTCTAACGAATGTATGCCTAATTGTGTTCAACTTTTCTTCATATGGCAGATTTCTAATATTAATAATTTGTGTCATTCTTCGCTGTACTCTCTCCAACGAATCTATGTTCATTCTGTAATAAGGACACCAAAATTGGACAACATAATCCATATGAGGTCTCACTAATGATAATTAAAGTTTTAAGATAACATCCAACAACCTATCTATTATGGAAATCATTAATAAGATCAACAGGGGGCCAATATATTTTGGCCACATTATGGCCGATACATATAGGCCCAATGCAGGTAGATGACATTATTTGGTAAAGGCGATATGCCAGTACTGGCCCAAAAAAAAATATTCCATAATATTGGCGGTGATTGGCAAGCCATTTCAAATATAATGTAGGACCAACAGTGTTCTACCAATCTACGGCCACAATATATTGGCCCTTTTAATAAAAATAGTTATCCATTTCTTTAATGTATATACTGTATTGGCACAACATTGTGCATCCTCTTCTGAATCAACTATGGAAACCCATTATTATTTCTACAATGGACCGATATAATTATGCTTTAATCAGGCCGATAATTATTTGCCCATTAAGCAAAATAAATAAGTTATACTTAATAACATCATTTGCTAATGCTGGACCAGCATCATGTACCCTGCCCCAAAACGGACAGAGGAAAATATTTATGAAAAATATATTGAACCAACACCGTTTTAGAATATTATGGCCAACATATATTGGCCCGATATAAAAAAAACATATTTTACCTTCATATAGTTGCCAATATTGGCCCAATATCTATCATCCAACAACCTATCTATTATGGAAATCATTAATAAGATCAACAGGGGGCCAATATATTTTGGCCACATTATGGTCGATACATTTAGGCCCAATGCAGGTAGATGACATTATTTGGTAAAGGCGATATGCCAGTACTGGCCCAACATATATATTTCATAATGATGGCGGAGATTGGTGAGCCATTTAAAATATAATGTAGGACCAACAATGTTCTACCAATTTACGGCCACAATATATTGGCCCTTTTAAGTAAAGACAGTTATCCATTTCTTAAATGTATATACTGTATCGCCTAACATTGTGCATCGTCTTCTGAATCAACTATGGAAACCCATTATTATTTCTACAATGGACCGATATCATTATGCCTTAATCAGGCCGATAAATATTTGCCCAATAAGCAAAATAAGTTATACTTAATAACATCATTTGCTAATGCTGGACCAGCATCATGTATCCTGCCCCAAAACGGACAAAGGAAAATATTTATGAATAATATATTGAACCAACACCGTTTTAGAATATTATGGTCAACATATTTTGGCCCGATATAAAAACAAAATATTTTACCGTCATATAGTTGCCATTATTAGCCCAATATATATCATCCAACAACCTATCTATTATGGAAATCATTAATAAGATCAACAGGGGGCCAATATATTTTGGCCACATTATGGCCGATACATATAGGCCCAATGCAGGTAGATGACATTATTTGGTAAAGGCGATATGCCAGTACTGGCCCAACATAAATATCCCATAATAATGGCGGAGATTGGCAAGTCATTTCAAATATAATGTAGGACCAACAATGTTCTACCAATTTATGGCCACAATATAATGTCCCTTTTAATTAAAGACAGTTATCCATTTCTTGAATGTATACTGTATACTGTATCGGCCCAACATTGTGCATCCTCTTCTGAACCAACTATGGAAACCCATTATTATTTCTACAATGGACCGATATAATTATGCCTTAATCAGGCCGATAAATATTGGCCCAGTAAACAAAATAAGTTATACTTAATGCCATCATTTGCTAATGCTGGACCAGCATTATGTATCCTGCCCCAAAACGGACAAAGGAAAAAATGTATTAATAATATATTGAACCAATACCGTTTTAGAATATTATGGCCAATATAGTTTGGCCCGATACCAAAACACCAACATTCCGGACTTGCCTCTACTAGCAGGAATTGGCCAGTACTTAAAATGTTTGCTGGGGTAGAGTGGATGGATGTGGTGGAGTAGGTGGAGTAGCGCAGATGGTGGTGGTGGACTAGTGCGGATGGTGGTGGTGGAGTAGTTTGGATGGTTGTGGTGGTGTAGGTGGAGCACAGATGGTGGTGGTGGAGTAGTGTGGATGGTTGTGGAGGTGGAGTTTTGTTGGTGGTTGTGGTGATGGTGGAAGTGGAGTAGTATATATGGTTATGGTGGAGGTGGAGTAGTTTGGATTGTTGTGGTGGAGGTGGAGTAGTGTGGATGGTTGTGATGGAGTAGTGTGAAAAGTTGTGGTGGTGGCGGTGGAGTAGTGTGGTTGGTTGTGGTAGTGGTGGTGGAGTAGTGTGGATGGTTTTGGTGGTGGTGGAGTAGTGTGGATGGTTATGGTGGTGGTGGAGTAGTGTATAGATGGTGGTGGAGTGTGGATGGTTGTGGTGGAGTAGTGTGGATGGTTATGGTGGAGATGGAGTAGTGAGGATGGTGGTGGTGGTGGATTGTGTATGAGTGTGATGGAGTAGTGTGGATGGTTGTGGTGGAGATGGAGGTGGAGTAGTGAGGATGTGGTGGTGGTGGAGTAGTGTGGATGGTTGAGTGTGATGGAGTAGTGTGGATGGTTATGGTGGAGATGGAGTAGTGAGGATGGTGGTGGTGGTGGATTGTGTATGAGTGTGATGGAGTAGTGTGGATGATTATGGTGGAGCTGGAGTAGTGTGGATGGTTGTGGAGTAGTGTGGATGGTTGTGGTGATGATGGAGGTGGAGTAGTGTGGATGATTATGGTGGAGCTGGAGTAGTGTGGATGGTTGTGGTGGTGATGGAGGTGGAGTAGTGTGGATGGTTATGGTGGAGCTGGAGTAGTATAGATGGTTGTGGAGTACTGTGGCTGGTTTTCATGGTGGTGGCGGTAGAGCATTAAACGGAAATAAATAGGACTAGACCAGTGACAATAACACCTTCGATATTACAAGGAATAAAAGCCGTGTGTGTGTGTGTGTGTGTGTGTGTGTTTTCGTGTGTATCGGAGGGTACTAGAAAAAAGGTACACACACACGTTCACACACACGCACATAAACTCACAACCCGGATATACAGTGTAAGGTGATATGGCTGATAGAGGTATTGCTACAGAGTGAAAAGGACAGCAATGAACAACAGATCTGTTTATCCTTAAATTACTTGTTTCTAAATCAGGTAACCCACGTGAAAGATAATTATAACAACTTTACAGACAAAGAGAGAGAGAGAGAGAGAGAGAGAGAGAGAGAGAGAGAGAGAGAGCGAGTCCATTTACTCCCACGGAAAAGTCATCAGAAACACAAACGCTACAAAACTCATCAGATAAGCAAAGGGAAAGAAGAAAAACGGACGCAAAAATGGAAAGGCGTGAAAAGACATAAAAAGTTAATTTCACTCAGAGGTAGTAAAAACTTTAGAGGATAACGACAAAGGACAATGTTAGGAGGAGAGGAAAGTGGAGGAGAAGAGAGGGGAGGAAAAGAGAGGAGAGGGAGAGATGAGAGGAGGGGGAGAGGAAGGAGGAAGAGAAGAGAGGGAGAGGGAAAGTGTGGGGGAAGAGAAGAAGCAAGGACAGAAAGTGGAAGGGAAAAGGAAAGAGGAAGAGATGGCAAAATAATAGAGATAACAAAACAT
This sequence comes from Paralithodes platypus, assembly GCA_032716605.1. NCBI lineage: Eukaryota > Metazoa > Arthropoda > Malacostraca > Decapoda > Lithodidae > Paralithodes > Paralithodes platypus. Next base: position 42,757,483 of record CM064492.1, on the reverse strand, counting down.
GATACAAAAGAGAAGAGGAGGGAGAAAAGAAGATGAAATGGGAGGTGAACGGATGGGGTAGAGAATGATAAGAGGGCAAAGAAAAAAGAATGAATAGGAGGAAGACGTAATGGAGGAGAACAGAGGAGAGGATGACAATGTACTAAGCAAGTCCTGGACATTCAGGATAAGCACATCCCACGATGCACATTCAAACCCCAACCATGAAGCCTCAGTGCCAAGTACAGGGCATGGACTCAGTTTCGGAGAAATCCAACCAGGTGGAAAAAAAGGCTTCACCTACAAGCATGCAAGAAAATGGAGGATACACAATGATAGGCCATTAGGCAGTGGGAATCTTATCTCAAGAGAAAGCTGATATCTGGAAACATTGGGTCCAAACAGTGGTGGACCATGGTAAAGGATCACTAGAGATTTTCTAAGGATGACTTCATTGCTCCGCTGAACAGACCAGATGGATCCTTTGCCACATTAAACTTCGAGAAAGCTGAACTACTGGCCTAACACTTTGCGAGTAAATTGAAAGTGCTTGTCCCTCATAATTAACCTCCACAGCTCCCTAACAGAACCAATCACATCCTACAATACATCAAAGTGAGTGAAGTAAAGGTGCATAAAGCTCTTATATCCTTTGACGCAAACAAAACTTTATGTCCTGACAAGATTAGCCCAAGAGTCCTTCAAAAGTGTGGAATGGAACTGACTTCCACTCTCACCTATATATTAAACAGCTGCATCACTCACAGCAGGCCTTTTTCCTGGAAAGTGGATTATATCATACCTGTTCACAAGAAGAAGAGCAAGTCTAATGTTTCAAATTACTGACCAATTTCCCTGCTTTCAGTGAATCTCTCCACCATACAGAACCAGGAGCTGAATGACAAATGAAGAGTACTTTGTGATTGCTCTTGACATCACTGGGCTTTTGACTGAGTTTGGCCCTTGGGGCTCCTTGCAAAGCTTCACCCTTAGGTGAGCAATAAAGGTTTGTATATGAATTACTCCTCTAGACGGGTTACCGACCTAGGTTGACGAGTCCCATCCAACCGAATAAGGTATATCAAATACGGTATATTTGTTGAGAGGGAGAAAGGAAAAAAATTATATAAGGTGAGAAAAATATATGCAGAGAGAGAGAGAGAAAGCGAGAGAGGCAGGCGAGAGAGGGGATGACGGGTTTCATGTTTTTAAAGCGACGCCAAGTTGAGAGAAGAGAAAGAAGTAAGGACAAAATAGTGGGTAAAAGGGGAGAGAGGGTGCACCAGACGAGAAGAGAAGAACAGGAGAACAAGGAAGATAGAAGAAAAGAGAGGAGAGGAGAGAAGTGACGAGGAAAGAAATGAGTGGAGAGAAAGTAGAGAGCGGGAGGAAGAGATGAGGGGAGAAGAGAAGAGGGCAAGAAGAGTGAAGAGGGAAGAATGACGTGGGGAAAAGAGGAGAGAGGCAATGTGAGACGAGAGGAAAAGAGAGAATTGAAATAAGGTCAAACAAAGAGAAGAAGATGAGAGTGAAAGGCAGCGCAGATAAGAGAAGGAGAAGGTGGAGAAGGGTGGAGAAGAGAGAAGAGGAGAGAAGTGGAGAGGGGATGGGATAGCGTGGGAGAACAGTCGAGAGGGAATGGAAGAGGAGAGGAGAAGAGAGAAGAGGAGAAAGTAATACACGGTGAAGAGCAGAAGAGTCTATAAATATTATTGATCCATTCAGTACCGGTGACGTCCTTTTCATCATATTTTGGTAACTATTAGACGATTTTATTCAGCTTAGGAAATATCTGTGGTAGCTAAAAGGATTTAGTGAGATAGTCTGTAGCCTTTTAATTGCAAAAAATCCTTTCTAAGCTGAATAATACAATCTATTAGTTGACAGAATTTATCGAAAAGGACGTTGCCGGTACCGAAGGGGTTAATATAATGTAAAACACGAATAAAGGCTAGTAAATCATATACCTCACATTTAATTACATTCCCTCAAAGCTACCTTAAGGGGAGGTGTTCACTTATGTATTTATTTTCTGGACTCACTTCACCCTCATACTTAGCCTCATTAGTATTTAGATTTTAAGACGTTCGCCCCATTAATTTGGAGATTTTAAGACCTTTCGCCTCATTTCTTTATACATCTGAAGACCTTTCGTGCCATTTAGGTATCGATATTTTCCTGGCGAGCGTTAGCGAGCCTGCAATTTTGGAGGAACCTTCCTTCGGCCGGGACATTTGTCCACATAAAATGTACAGCATAATCTCGAAAGGGGGGGGGGGGCTATTATTCATGTTTGATGGAAGTCTAGGGAACAAACTAAAACACTCCTCTTAACCCTCTTAGTGTACAAGGACGTGTTTGATGGAAGTCTAGGGAACAAACTAAAACACTCCTCTTAACCCTCTTAGTGTACAAGGACGTTTTTGATGGAAGTCTAGGGAACAAACTAAAACACTCCTCTCAACCCTCTTAGTGTACAAGGACGTGTTTGATGGAAGTCTAGGGAACAAACTAAAACACTCCTCTCAACCCTCTTAGTGTACAAGGACGTGTTTGATGGAAGTCTAGGGAACAAACTAAAACACTCCTCTCAACCCTCTTAGTGTACAAGGACGTGTTTGATGGAAGTCTAGGGAACAAACTAAAACACTCCTCTCAACCCTCTTAGTGTACAAGGACGTGTTTGATGGAAGTCTAGGGAACAAACTAAAACACTCCTCTCAACCCTCTTAGTGTACAAGGACGTGTTTGATGGAAGTCTAGGGAACAAACTAAAACACTCCTCTCAACCCTCTTAGTGTACAAGGACGTGTTTGATGGAAGTCTAGGGAACAAACTAAAACACTCCTCTCAACCCTCTTAGTGTACAAGGACGTGTTTGATGGAAGTCTAGGGAACAAACTAAAACACTCCTCTCAACCCTCTTAGTGTACAAGGACGTGTTTGATGGAAGTCTAGGGAACAAAGTAAAACACTCCTCTCAACCCTCTTAGTGTACAAGGACGTGTTTGATGGAAGTCTAGGGAACAAACTAAAACACTCCTCTCAACCCTCTTAGTGTACAAGGACGTGTTTGATGGAAGTCTAGGGAACAAACTAAAACACTCCTCTCAACCCTCTTAGTGTACAAGGACGTGTTTGATGGAAGTCTAGGGAACAAACTAAAACACTCCTCTCAACCCTCTTAGTGTACAAGGACGTGTTTGATGGAAGTCTAGGGAACAAACTAAAACACTCCTCTCAACCCTCTTAGTGTACAAGGACGTGTTTGATGGAAGTCTAGGGAACAAACTAAAACACTCCTCTCAACCCTCTTAGTGTACAAGGACGTGTTTGATGGAAGTCTAGGGAACAAACTAAAACACTCCTCTCAACCCTCTTAGTGTACAAGGACGTGTTTGATGGAAGTCTAGGGAACAAACTAAAACACTCCTCTCAACCCTCTTAGTGTACAAGGACGTGTTTGATGGAAGTCTAGGGAACAAACTAAAACACTCCTCTCAACCCTCTTAGTGTACAAGGACGTGTTTGATGGAAGTCTAGGGAACAAACTAAAACACTCCTCTCAACCCTCTTAGTGTACAAGGACGTGTTTGATGGAAGTCTAGGGAACAAACTAAAACACTCCTCTCAACCCTCTTAGTGTACAAGGACGTGTTTGATGGAAGTCTAGGGAACAAACTAAAACACTCCTCTCAACCCTCTTAGTGTACAAGGACGTGTTTGATGGAAGTCTAGGGAACAAACTAAAACACTCCTCTCAACCCTCTTAGTGTACAAGGACGTGTTTGATGGAAGTCTAGGGAACAAACTAAAACACTCCTCTCAACCCTCTTAGTGTACAAGGACGTGTTTGATGGAAGTCTAGGGAACAAGGACGTGTTTGATGGAAGTCTAGGGAACAAACTAAAACACTCCTCTCAACCCTCTTAGTGTACAAGGACGTGTTTGATGGAAGTCTAGGGAACAAACTAAAACACTCCTCTCAACCCTCTTAGTGTACAAGGACGTGTTTGATGGAAGTCTAGGGAACCAAACTAAAACACTCCTCTCAACCCTCTTAGTGTACAAGGACGTGTTTGATGGAAGTCTAGGGAACAAACTAAAACACTCCTCTCAACCCTCTTAGTGTACAAGGACGTGTTTGATGGAAGTCTAGGGAACAAACTAAAACACTCCTCTCAACCCTCTTAGTGTACAAGGACGTGTTTGATGGAAGTCTAGGGAACAAACTAAAACACTCCTCTCAACCCTCTTAGTGTACAAGGACGTGTTTGATGGAAGTCTAGGGAACAAACTAAAACACTCCTCTCAACCCTCTTAGTGTACAAGGACGTGTTTGATGGAAGTCTAGGGAACAAACTAAAACACTCCTCTCAACCCTCTTAGTGTACAAGGACGTGTTTGATGGAAGTCTAGGGAACAAACTAAAACACTCCTCTCAACCCTCTTAGTGTACAAGGACGTGTTTGATGGAAGTCTAGGGAACAAACTAAAACACTCCTCTCAACCCTCTTAGTGTACAAGGACGTGTTTGATGGAAGTCTAGGGAACAAACTAAAACACTCCTCTCAACCCTCTTAGTGTACAAGGACGTGTTTGATGGAAGTCTAGGGAACAAACTAAAACACTCCTCTCACCCCTCTTAGTGTACAAGGACGTGTTTGATGGAAGTCTAGGGAACAAACTAAAACACTCCTCTCAACCCTCTTAGTGTACAAGGACGTGTTTGATGGAAGTCTAGGGAACAAACTAAAACACTCCTCTCAACCCTCTTAGTGTACAAGGACGTGTTTGATGGAAGTCTAGGGAACAAACTAAAACACTCCTCTCAACCCTCTTAGTGTACAAGGACGTGTTTGATGGAAGTCTAGGGAACAAACTAAAACACTCCTCTCAACCCTCTTAGTGTACAAGGACGTGTTTGATGGAAGTCTAGGGAACAAACTAAAACACTCCTCTCAACCCTCTTAGTGTACAAGGACGTGTTTGATGGAAGTCTAGGGAACAAACTAAAACACTCCTCTCAACCCTCTTAGTGTACAAGGACGTGTTTGATGGAAGTCTAGGGAACAAACTAAAACACTCCTCTCAACCCTCTTAGTGTACAAGGACGTGTTTGATGGAAGTCTAGGGAACAAACTAAAACACTCCTCTCAACCCTCTTAGTGTACAAGGACGTGTTTGATGGAAGTCTAGGGAACAAACTAAAACACTCCTCTCAACCCTCTTAGTGTACAAGGACGTGTTTGATGGAAGTCTAGGGAACAAACTAAAACACTCCTCTCAACCCTCTTAGTGTACAAGGACGTGTTTGATGGAAGTCTAGGGAACAAACTAAAACACTCCTCTCAACCCTCTTAGTGTACAAGGACGTGTTTGATGGAAGTCTAGGGAACAAACTAAAACACTCCTCTCAACCCTCTTAGTGTACAAGGACGTGTTTGATGGAAGTCTAGGGAACAAACTAAAACACTCCTCTCAACCCTCTTAGTGTACAAGGACGTGTTTGATGGAAGTCTAGGGAACAAACTAAAACACTCCTCTCAACCCTCTTAGTGTACAAGGACGTGTTTGATGGAAGTCTAGGGAACAAACTAAAACACTCCTCTCAACCCTCTTAGTGTACAAGGACGTGTTTGATGGAAGTCTAGGGAACAAACTAAAACACTCCTCTCAACCCTCTTAGTGTACAAGGACGTGTTTGATGGAAGTCTAGGGAACAAACTAAAACACTCCTCTCAACCCTCTTAGTGTACAAGGACGTGTTTGATGGAAGTCTAGGGAACAAACTAAAACACTCCTCTCAACCCTCTTAGTGTACAAGGACGTGTTTGATGGAAGTCTAGGGAACAAACTAAAACACTCCTCTCAACCCTCTTAGTGTACAAGGACGTGTTTGATGGAAGTCTAGGGAACAAACTAAAACACTCCTCTCAACCCTCTTAGTGTACAAGGACGTGTTTGATGGAAGTCTAGGGAACAAACTAAAACACTCCTCTCAACCCTCTTAGTGTACAAGGACGTGTTTGATGGAAGTCTAGGGAACAAACTAAAACACTCCTCTCAACCCTCTTAGTGTACAAGGACGTGTTTGATGGAAGTCTAGGGAACAAACTAAAACACTCCTCTCAACCCTCTTAGTGTACAAGGACGTGTTTGATGGAAGTCTAGGGAACAAACTAAAACACTCCTCTCAACCCTCTTAGTGTACAAGGACGTGTTTGATGGAAGTCTAGGGAACAAACTAAAACACTCCTCTCAACCCTCTTAGTGTACAAGGACGTGTTTGATGGAAGTCTAGGGAACAAACTAAAACACTCCTCTCAACCCTCTTAGTGTACAAGGACGTGTTTGATGGAAGTCTAGGGAACAAACTAAAACACTCCTCTCAACCCTCTTAGTGTACAAGGACGTGTTTGATGGAAGTCTAGGGAACAAACTAAAACACTCCTCTCAACCCTCTTAGTGTACAAGGACGTGTTTGATGGAAGTCTAGGGAACAAACTAAAACACTCCTCTCAACCCTCTTAGTGTACAAGGACGTGTTTGATGGAAGTCTAGGGAACAAACTAAAACACTCCTCTCAACCCTCTTAGTGTACAAGGACGTGTTTGATGGAAGTCTAGGGAACAAACTAAAACACTCCTCTCAACCCTCTTAGTGTACAAGGACGTGTTTGATGGAAGTCTAGGGAACAAACTAAAACACTCCTCTCAACCCTCTTAGTGTACAAGGACGTGTTTGATGGAAGTCTAGGGAACAAACTAAAACACTCCTCTCAACCCTCTTAGTGTACAAGGACGTGTTTGATGGAAGTCTAGGGAACAAACTAAAACACTCCTCTCAACCCTCTTAGTGTACAAGGACGTGTTTGATGGAAGTCTAGGGAACAAACTAAAACACTCCTCTCAACCCTCTTAGTGTACAAGGACGTGTTTGATGGAAGTCTAGGGAACAAACTAAAACACTCCTCTCAACCCTCTTAGTGTACAAGGACGTGTTTGATGGAAGTCTAGGGAACAAACTAAAACACTCCTCTCAACCCTCTTAGTGTACAAGGACGTGTTTGATGGAAGTCTAGGGAACAAACTAAAACACTCCTCTCAACCCTCTTAGTGTACAAGGACGTGTTTGATGGAAGTCTAGGGAACAAGGACGTGTTTGATGGAAGTCTAGGGAACAAACTAAAACACTCCTCTCAACCCTCTTAGTGTACAAGGACGTGTTTGATGGAAGTCTAGGGAACAAACTAAAACACTCCTCTCAACCCTCTTAGTGTACAAGGACGTGTTTGATGGAAGTCTAGGGAACAAACTAAAACACTCCTCTCAACCCTCTTAGTGTACAAGGACGTGTTTGATGGAAGTCTAGGGAACAAACTAAAACACTCCTCTCAACCCTCTTAGTGTACAAGGACGTGTTTGATGGAAGTCTAGGGAACAAACTAAAACACTCCTCTCAACCCTCTTAGTGTACAAGGACGTGTTTGATGGAAGTCTAGGGAACAAACTAAAACACTCCTCTCAACCCTCTTAGTGTACAAGGACGTGTTTGATGGAAGTCTAGGGAACAAACTAAAACACTCCTCTCAACCCTCTTAGTGTACAAGGACGTGTTTGATGGAAGTCTAGGGAACAAACTAAAACACTCCTCTCAACCCTCTTAGTGTACAAGGACGTGTTTGATGGAAGTCTAGGGAACAAACTAAAACACTCCTCTCAACCCTCTTAGTGTACAAGGACGTGTTTGATGGAAGTCTAGGGAACAAACTAAAACACTCCTCTCAACCCTCTTAGTGTACAAGGACGTGTTTGATGGAAGTCTAGGGAACAAACTAAACACTCCTCTCAACCCTCTTAGTGTACAAGGACGTGTTTGATGGAAGTCTAGGGAACAAACTAAAACACTCCTCTCAACCCTCTTAGTGTACAAGGACGTGTTTGATGGAAGTCTAGGGAACAAACTAAAACACTCCTCTCAACCCTCTTAGTGTACAAGGACGTGTTTGATGGAAGTCTAGGGAACAAACTAAAACACTCCTCTCAACCCTCTTAGTGTACAAGGACGTGTTTGATGGAAGTCTAGGGAACAAACTAAAACACTCCTCTCAACCCTCTTAGTGTACAAGGACGTGTTTGATGGAAGTCTAGGGAACAAACTAAAACACTCCTCTCAACCCTCTTAGTGTACAAGGACGTGTTTGATGGAAGTCTAGGGAACAAACTAAAACACTCCTCTCAACCCTCTTAGTGTACAAGGACGTGTTTGATGGAAGTCTAGGGAACAAACTAAAACACTCCTCTCAACCCTCTTAGTGTACAAGGACGTGTTTGATGGAAGTCTAGGGAACAAACTAAAACACTCCTCTCAACCCTCTTAGTGTACAAGGACGTGTTTGATGGAAGTCTAGGGAACAAACTAAAACACTCCTCTCAACCCTCTTAGTGTACAAGGACGTGTTTGATGGAAGTCTAGGGAACAAACTAAAACACTCCTCTCAACCCTCTTAGTGTACAAGGACGTGTTTGATGGAAGTCTAGGGAACAAACTAAAACACTCCTCTCAACCCTCTTAGTGTACAAGGACGTGTTTGATGGAAGTCTAGGGAACAAACTAAAACACTCCTCTCAACCCTCTTAGTGTACAAGGACGTGTTTGATGGAAGTCTAGGGAACAAACTAAAACACTCCTCTCAACCCTCTTAGTGTACAAGGACGTGTTTGATGGAAGTCTAGGGAACAAACTAAAACACTCCTCTCAACCCTCTTAGTGTACAAGGACGTGTTTTTCTCATTATTCTGACTATCATTAGATGATTTTAGATGGCTTATCAAGAACATGTGAGAATCAAAATGTGTATTATGTTAAATTGTACCTCATTTATATAAAATAGCCCTCTCTATCTCTAAACTGAATAAAATCGTCTAATGATTGCCAGAATAAAGAAAGAAACATGTCAACATAACTGAAAGGGGGTAACCAATCCTAAGTATATTCTTATTATAACAAATATCAGCACATTCGAACTTAACCTAAACTGATCGGACTTAATCAAGCTTAATGTGCCTTCAAGTAACGCAAACATAACCTTCGCTAACCTGGTCTAACATAATCAAACCTATTATAATGATTAAGTCTGTGACCCCGGTGAGGGCACCCTGACAGGATTACAGGTGGACCCCAAAGAGGAAGCAGAAGAAGAAAAGAATGAGAAGCCCTAGTAAGGCCTTGCCTGAGACCCTAAGGAAATCTATCCATTCAAAGTTGGTATCGAAGGTACAGATCTAGTATTTGTTTCTCTCCACTTTGCGAGATCCCTCTTCATATATAAACTCACACACCCCACACTCAGACCCCTTGCCATATTTGTAGAGGATATTTATATATAATATTGTTCTACAGGCATCTCCGTCTATATGAGTGTACAAATATCTTTCCTATTTCCATCAGAGGTACATACAACACCACTCGTCTACACAGCCTCCTAGCTATATCCACTACCTCGCTACGCCTTCCATATAATATAATATTATATATCTGTTCTCTCTTTCAGGTTCCATTAAACCTGTATTTGGGTATATATACTTAACACTCAGATAATCCTCGCCATATTGTTTTAATATATATTTGTATTACTTGTATGCTAAACTCATCCAATACTTATGCTTGCTCATGGTTGTAATCTACACTGTTTACTCTGTTCTAGTCTTTAGTTACCCAGTTAATATAAGATTAGTACACGGGGATGCCTTTCTTCCTTTGATTCTAGCTATCTTTAGACGATTGTATTCAATCCTTGGAGAATCTTTCAGAGTCAACAGGATAGTTGCGGTAGTTTTTAGCACTGCATATCTATAGGTCCTTAGGCTAATCAAATGGTCTAATTAGAGCCACAAGAAAATACCAATTGGAGTCATAGTACCGAAGGTGTAAATAACTCGAGCCCAAAAAGAAGCAAGTCAAAACCGTCACACCTTGTAACGACCACAACCCAAACGGCCACATTACTAATCAACCAAGGTTAGGTTAAGCTAAGCAAGGCTTGGTCAGAATAGGTTATAATAGGTTATGATAGGTTAGGTTAGGCTAGGTCTGGTTGGGAAAGGTTAGGTTAAGTTAGGTTAGGCCTGGCTAGGATAGGTTTGGTTAGGTTAGGTTAGGTCTGGTTGGGATAGATTAGGCTAGGTTAGGTCTGGTTGGAATAGATTAGGTTAGGTTAGGTCTGGTTAGGATAGATTAGGCTCAACTAGGTTAAATTTAGTTAGGCTAGGTTAGTAATAATAATGACCTGTCCGACATTAGCATTAGATTTGTCATCAGAGAGGTTCCATAAAAGTACCAAAGTACCAGAATGATTAAAACGTATCACTTAGCCGAGCTAGTGTGTGTGTGGGGGTGGGGGTGGGGGTGGGGGGTAATATAGTCATCTCGATCTCGATACGTACTGTAATGTGTAGAGCGCTGTTTTAGCGCATATCACACATTGGCCATGGTTGAAGTCTAACAAAGCCACCACGTGTATGAAGGCATAGTCCTCCACGAGACAATAACCTGGTTCTTGAAATAAAAACAAATTGTTATTTTCCATTATATCCACTCATGGTCAAGTAGATACGATGCCCAACTCTCCCAAAAATATCTGGAGAGAGTAAGTTCGAATCCTGGTCAGGATACCTCTCTCCCAATCTAGGTTAGTAGACTGTGGCCGTTCTGGTTGTGTCCATTTCGGTGCATGGCCATTTAGGTATAGTCTATTCGCTGTAAGTAGGCGAGAAATCATGACCTTTATCCTCTGTAACTCAAAAAGGGCTAGAGCAAATTGGCTGTAAATTTCCACATCTATCCCTTGACTAGCTCTTCCCAAATGGTAGAAATATTAGCTCGAACGAGGCATTAGAGTCATACAAGTGCTTTTTAACCCTTTCAGTATTTGAGGACGCATTTTTACAGTTTATTCTGATAATCATTAGACGATTTATTGGAATTTTGAAGTAATCTCTTTGAATTAAAGGATTGAAAAAATATCCCAATCCATTCTTTATCTTCCACGAGTTCTTGCTGAGTTGAATATAAACGTAAAATAATAGTCAGAAGAAAAATGTCAAAACACGTCATAATCCTCAAGGTCATTTTGTTTCGCAGTCAAGTGAACCATGAAGACATTAATTTACTTTTGTTTTGAAGAGTATTGTCTTACGTTAAGGGGGAGGTGCTCGCTTTTTCTGGCCCCCCTTCTCCCTCATGTTTAGAACCATTAGTTTTGCAATTTTAAGACGTTCGTTTACTAGTTTGGCTATTTGGAGAACTTATGCCCCATTACTTTGTCAATATTTAGACCTTTCGTGCTGTTTAGGTGTCGATTAATTCCTGGCGAGCGACAGCGAGCCTGTCATTTTTTAGGGATGCGGTCTTCGGCCGGAACATTTTTCTACCGAAAAATTTACAAATACTGTATATCTTGAAAGGGGGTATAGGGGTTGTGTTTTTAAGCTTGATGGAGGTGTAGCGAGGAAACTCAAAATTAAATAAATAAATAAGTAGCCCAAAACAAAAACAAGCACTAGCCCCTTAAAAGAGAACAAGATATAGTTGAAGCAGTGAAGGTGTGACGTAACTTTTGAACGTGACTGTACTGTTCCGGTAAGAGGTTTATGCCTGTGCCTCCCAGTGGTTACCTTGGATACGAGAGTAGGTCAAAACGGCAGCACTCCTAAATGGCCACAGTCTCCTAACATCATCTTAGTCAAGTAAACCTAACTATAACCTAATTTAAACTAATCTAACCTTTCATAAAGTAGCCTAATTTAACCTTAACTACCTTAACCTCAACAAACTTAACCTATTCTAACCTAACCTAATGTAACCAACCCAAGAATTGGCAAATGTTCTCAGTCTTTCTTCTCCTCAACAAGTTAACTCTGGAACTCTCTCCCTCAATTAATCTTTCCTTCATCTTATGACTTAAACTGCTTTAAGCTTCGTGTGTCCAGGCATTTCGACCCCAACGTCCCTTGAATTTGGCCCTGTCACTCTTTCAGCTTTGGGGGAGATACTCGCTACAGACTACCTACCTTTTGTCTTCTTCATAAGGACAAACACAAATCTAAACTAAACTAACTTGCCATATCCTAACCTAACCTAAGGTAACCTTATCTAACCTAACCTAACCCAATGTAACCTAAATTAACTTAACCTATCCTAACCTAACCGCCTTAACTCATCAACTGTTGCTCCTCAGGTTCGCTCGTTAGACTCTTCAATAAAATGGATTCTGTCTGGAATATAGACGGTTGTTCATCAAGAGTGTCTACGAATATCTGGGTGTACTGAACATATCGGCAAGCAAAGAGAAAGAGAGACAAAGGAAAGGGGTAACCCAGGCTATACAAAGGAAAGGGGTAACCCAGGCTATACAAAGGAAAGGGGTAACCCAGGCTATACAAAGGAAAGGGGTAACCCAGGCTATACAAAGGAAAGGGGTAACCCAGGCTATACAAAGGAAAGGGGTAACCCAGGCTATACAAAGGAAAGGGGTAACCCAGGCTATACGAAGGAAAGGGGTAACCCAGGCTATACAAAGGAAAGGGGTAACCCAGGCTATACAAAGGAAAAGTAATGTGTTCTAGTGTTGTAAAGGGCACGTCACATGCAGATAATTTAATAGCGGGAGGGGGAGGTCTGGACGCCCTTCTCCCTCATGCTTAGTTCCATTAGTTTAACAGCGGGAGGGGGAGGTCTGGACCCCCTTCTCCCTCATGCTTAGTTCCATTATTTAATAGCGGGAGGGGGAGGTCTGGACCCCCTTCTCCCTCATGCTTAGTTCCATTAGTTTAACAGCGGGAGGGGGAGGTCTGGACCCCCTTCTCCCTCATGCTTAGTTCCATTAGTTTAACAGCGGGAGGGGGAGGTCTGGACCCCCTTCTCCCTCATGCTTAGTTCCATTATTTAACAGCGGGAGGGGGAGGTCTGGACCCCCTTCTCCCTCATGCTTAGTTCCATTAGTTTAACAGCGGGAGGGGGAGGTCTGGACCCCCTTCTCCCTCATGCTTAGTTCCATTAGTTTAACAGCGGGAGGGGGAGGTCTGGACCCCCTTCTCCCTCATGCTTAGATCCATTAGTTTAACAGCGGGAGGGGGAGGTCTGGACCCCCTTCTCCCTCATGCTTAGTTCCATTAGTTTAACAGCGGGAGGGGGAGGTCTGGACCCCCTTCTCCCTCATGCTTAGTTCCATTAGTTTTGGGATTGTCTTTGTTCTCTCTCTCTTTATATATATACACACCGGTATATATATATATATACCGGTATATGTATATATATATAAGAATTTCGCCCCATTTGTTTAACGGTTTTAACCCTTGTCTAGCGGGGGGTTTTGGGCTTATTTGGGCATATTCAGGCCCTCCTGAATGATAAATCAAGTATCTGCATGAAAATAAATGTATTTAGCAAAAACTAGGCGCTAAAAGCTTCAAAATGAGACCAGAATGAGCTACGTAGCACTCGTGGTTCTCATACAGTGGTACCAGTAACATGGGAGTTTAGCGTATAGCGGTATATTTTTCCCAGCTACGCTCACTACTGGCTACACTGCCGGCCTCTCGAGAACACAGGGAGGGTGAGTTAGTGGGCAGCGGTAAGCCCTGGGTGTCGGCCGTGTGGCCTGCTGCGCTCCCGGCCATTTGCACTCTATTTTAACCCTTTAAAAGCCTTAATAATGTTCCTAACTTGCTGCTTTTTGGATACAGACTTAAGTCGGGCCCCGCTCTTTAAGTGTTAAGACCTTTCGGGTCATTTAGGTGTCGGTTTGTTCCTGGTGAGCGACAGCGAGCCTAGAATATAGGAGGAATCAGTCTTTAGCTGGGGCATTTTTCTACAAAAAAAATCACAATTTCTTTTTCGAAAGGGGGTCTTGGAGGTATTTTCTTAAGCTTGATGGAGGTCTAGGTAGGCACCTAAAAACAAAATCAATAACTACACATAAATAAATATATAAATAAAGTTATACAAATCTGTCCTAAACCATAGCTCTGGATGGTAAGTGGGTAACTTTGCCAATGAGAGGCTAGCTATACATATGAAATTATCATACAAGAGAATTAGTTTATGTAAATACAGTACTAAGCTCTACTCAAGCTAACCTGGCAGAGAAGCCCCTCGCCCATTCCTACCCATGCAAATGATCCATTGAAACCAAAGGAATGATTGGCTTCCCTCCCAGCCAATCATTCATTTGGGTGTGTGTGCAGTGTGTGTGTGTAATTGGTAACTAGAAACGCTGCCTTTCTTATTGAAATTTTGTTTTAACAAACAATATCTCATAACCATTAAACAAATTGCTTTGTATACTATAGTCCATTCATTATAGGTAGGCCAAAAACCTTTGACCAGTAACCTCTATAACTCATAAACGACTGGCGTAATCGAGCTAATAATTCTATCACGTAGGAAGGGGCAGCCAAGGAAAAGGTGTGGAGATGTACAGCCCAATTACTCTAGCCTTTTTTGAGTTACAATGGTTAGGGGTGAGGATTTTTGGCTTACCTATAATGAATGGACTATACCCCATTATATGTTGAATAGGTAGGAGAAGCTACTGGTATTGGTAAAGTTGCAATAGAAGTAAAATTATATGAATAATGATGAGTATAAGACGAATTACGCACAATTATTGTTTATTCACCATTTATTTTAGGCGTTTTTTTCTATGTTTTGTTTTTTTCTTCAGAATTACTAAAGAATTAAAAGTACTTGCATTACATAGATACATGTGTCCATATGTCGATGGGGTTTTCACAATTGTTGCAATTTTGTTTATTTTTTGATATAACAGCCTTTTAACCCTTAATTAGCGGCTCACCACATAAGTCGAGTTAAATAAAGCTGGACTATGTGGCGGCGCTCGACATAACTCGAGTGGCAATTTCAGCACGTAATGTTGCTGAGAGAGAGAGACAAGTGGTGGCAGGAGAGTAGCGAGCGTATGACTGCTCCAGACCACCGCGGCGAACATACTGACACGAATCCCAGCTCCCTCCTCCCTCTCTCACTCGCTATATAAGGAATTGTATCTGGAAAGTGGCTAATTACATGCTTTTTGCACTCGCGTTGCACGGTTATTGCAAGAAAACTAGCCATCATAAAAGGATCGTTATGGTGTCATTCGAAAGCTCTGTTTATGCCCTTTCAGGGATAGGTACTTGTTTTACGTTCTGGGTCTTATTTAGGCATGAAAATGATCACGTAAACAGCCCTATTTTGGCTAAAAACACCCCGCTGGGCGGTACATATAAATAAACCGCATAGGCCGCTCGTAAGGTGTTAACACAGGGAATATGTCAATCATTCTCTATAAAGTGCCGCCAGTGCAAAAGATGTTGTCTCAATTCTGACAAAAAAAATTATATTTAACATATACAGCAATATTACTGCTCCATATGCACATATTTTACTTGTGCAATTAGCATGTGAACCTTGAGGAGCCCGAAATTTGGTGTAGGGAGCAAATATCAAGTAAAAAAACATACTATTGTGACGGGAGGTGAGGGGGGATGCATACGAGGGAGTGCAACATAGATGTGTCTTTGTTGCTTGCTTGAGGCATACTGAGCTCCCAGCTGTCTAATGCCCATGTAAGAGGGTAGGGGAGGGTGAGTGAATGTATTTTAGGTGGGAGGTGGGAAGTAGGAGTGAAATTGGAGGAAATGTAACCAATAAATGAGAAGGAGAGAAGTGGGGGGAGGAGAGGGTGGGGGAAAGCTGGGATACATGTGGAGGGAAGGCAGGAGGTAGTGGAGGGAAAACATGCTACCTAATCACATATTGCTTCCATTTCACCGGCTCTGGGGCATATTTTGTGCTTTTATTTTATAGGCGATTTTCCAGAAGGAGCATTCCATTCGCCCAGTAGAACATTCCAGAAGGAGCATTGCCGTTCTTGGGTTACTATAGCTCTCTTTGGTACTGCGTGACATGATATTTATATAATTATGTTATCACACACTAAATACATAAGCTATATTATAAGTTTGACATATAGGCTAATATGAAACTTATAGCAATTTTGAAGACACCATCTTCTGGATGTATATATCTACTTAATGGAAGTGTTATTTAATTCCAGAAAGATCTGAAAAATAATAAACAAAAATGCCAAAGTAAAAAGTTAATACAAAATTATTGTGCGTAGTTCGTAGTTCGCCTTATAATTATCATTATTGATATAAGTTTACTTGCATTGCAGCTTTGAAAATACCAGTAGCTTCTACTACCCATTCATAATTTAATGGGCTATTATACAAAACAATTGTTATAATGGTTGTGAAGATATTATTTTATAAAACAAAGTATCAACAATATGGGCCGCATTTCTCATTTCTGGCAGGTAAGGCTGCAGTGCCTGCAAAGCTCCTATTGGCTGATGTTGAACGAATCCTGTGCCTGACTCACAGACGATATGAATATATTTATATAATCTATTCCTGTTCACTTTACAATAGCCATGATAATATTATTTTTTAATGAAAAGTTTCTTGCACGTCCGACTTCAGATATCATTCTTGATCAAAACTTAATCATTAAAATTGTGTATAATTGCACATTGCAAAAGAATAATAAGAAATATAGAAGATATCTTATCTAAACCGAAATACACACACTTAAGCGAATGAATGGGTGGAGGGCAGCCAATCATTCGTTTAGGTTCTATGGATACTTCCCAAGGATAGGAATGGGGGAGGGGCTTCTCTGCCAGGTTACCTTGCATTAAGTACAGTCAAAGATATTACAGGATATGTTTTCATAAATGATACTACAGTACATTTAATATAAGTAGTCCAGAAAGCGTGACTCCTAATTTCTGGAACTCAATAAGGGCAAGAGAAAATGAACTTACAGTTCATCACTTATTCCATCGCTGACTCTTCTCGAATGGTAGAAATATTAGCTCAATTACCCTGGTGTTGTTTGAGTTATATAGGTTAGTGATCAAGATATTTGGCCTAATTATAATAAATTGTGTATAGCAATCTTTGAGAAAATTATTACTGTAAAAGGAATTCACTTAAAGAAAAATATCAACGAATACAAAAAATAATGATAATAAAAATACAACAGTAAATGATAAAGCTCTTTCACAGAACGCTACTAGCCTAACTTTCCTATATCAAAGTGAATTATATAGACTTATTATTAAATATAGTTATAGATTATTATATAGTGCACATGAAGTAAATATGAACAGATGACAGGGAGAATGATGATATTAGGAGTGCTTTGGTTAACCCTTTCAGTACCGGTGACAGCCTCTTCATCATATTCTGGACACTATTAGACGATTTTATAATGGTTACGAAGGATATATGGTAAATAAAAGGGTTAATTGAGATAGTCTGTGGCTTTTTAATTGGTAGACGTACTTCTTAAGCTGAATGCAATCATCTATTATTGTCCAGAATATGATGACAAGGCCGTCACCGGTACTGATGGGTTAAGAAGACGTAATGAGAGAGAATAATATGGTGATTAGAGCACAAGAGAGTGGTATAGTAAACGATTATACCCTGTTCCAAGTATATAGGACAATATATGCTCTTAAGCATTAATCTTTATAACTAACAAACGACTAGAGTAATTGAGCTACTATTTCTACCATTTGGGAAGCATCAGCCAGGAAATAGGTGTGGAAACTTATAACCCATTTGCTCTAGACCTTTTTGAGTTGCAGAGGCTAGAGTTCACGATTTCTGGCCTGCCTATTTGGAACAGGGTAAAGGGAAGCATGGTATAGTCAACAAATTACTAAAGGGAATAAGATAAAGTAGTTTGGTGAATATGAAAGGTAGTGTGGATTATGTGGAGAACATTGGGGGTTAATGTGGAGGACAGATGAGCATGGTTTAGTTATGAATGTATATTTTGTAAAGAAAATACGATATTGGTTAAGGTGGGTAGTGGTTATGTTTTGATTTATTTATCTATTTCTTATTTTTTTTTTTTTTTGTGTCCTCGCTAGACCTTCATCAAGCTTAAAAAACACCCATTAGACCCCCTTTCAAGATACATTGTTACATTTTTCGGTTCCTCTTAAACTATAAAGTCTCGCTATCGCTCGCCAGGAAAAAATCAACACCTAAATGGCATGAAAGCTCTTTAAATTGACAACGAAATGGGGCGAAATAAATTAAAATCACCAAACTAATTTGCTTAATCTCAAAACTAATGGGGCTAAACACAAGGGAGAAGGAAGTCCGGACAAACTAATCAAATAACATGACAGCTATGTTATTGAAGAAAATTAAATATGTTGGATTAGGGAGATATGTAAGAGAACACGTTAT
Organism: Paralithodes platypus; assembly: GCA_032716605.1. Lineage (NCBI taxonomy): Eukaryota > Metazoa > Arthropoda > Malacostraca > Decapoda > Lithodidae > Paralithodes > Paralithodes platypus. The sequence goes on along the minus strand of CM064492.1, from coordinate 42,739,166 downwards.
ATGTGTATTGTACTTCATATGTGATAAAAAGTGAAAGGCTGAAATCATGTGGTAACAAAATTAATCAAGAACATGAGAAAGAGCATGTGTGTGTGTCTGTGTGTGTGTCAGACAGAGAGACAAAAACAGGTAGAACGCACAACAATAGCAAGAGATCAAGACATACTACGCAAGACAACCACAGAAGGTAAACAAATTGCGAGAGAGAAACGGGCCCAGCGAACGAACATACCAGCGAACGAACGATCTACAGCGACAAAACAAACACGTTCCAGACACACACACACACACAGTATACACACACTTCAGCCGACACGCGAGCTAGGCGGGGATATCCCATCGATCTCGACACGATTTCGATGCAAATGGGAGAGAGAGAGAGAGAGAGAGAGAGAGAGAGAGAGAGAGAGAGAGAGAGAGAGAGAGAGAGAGAGAGAGAGAGAGAGAGAGAGAGAGAGAGAGAGAGAGAGAGAGAGAGAGAGAGAGAGAGAGAGAGAGAGAGAGAGAGAGAGAGAGAGAGAGAGAGAGAGAGAGAGCGAGCGAGCGAGCGAGCGAGCGAGCGAGCGAGCGAGCGAGCGAGAGAGAGAGAGAGAGAGAGAGAGAGAGATAATAAAATAGTTAGCTCCTTCCCACTTCCGGAATCCGCAATAAAGGCATCTGAAGACCATAGGATACAGAGGATGGAAGAAGGGCCATTCTTTGTTTAGTCCATTACAAACCAGACTTGCGATAATTATAAGAAAACTAAGAAACTCCCTCGCCTGTGCATCGTCTTAATACCCTGTTATCATAATTACCCTCGAAAGAGTATAGTCCAAAGTATTACCCTCGAAAGAGTATAGTCCAAAGTATTACGGATCATCAACTCACTTCCTCCTACTAGTTACCTACAATGTATTTCTACACGCCGCAATGTTGCATCTCGTTCACTCTTCTATCGCTATTACAACAATCAGTGTTCTTCAGAGCTCTCTTAGTGCATACCCCCTCCATTGCGGTGAATGGGAGGCACCTGCCTTTCAACACAGTCCCACTCTTACTCTGCCCAGCTCTCCAACCCAAGAATCGGCACATTTTTTCAGCCTTTCTTCGACTCAACAATTGAACTCTGGAACTCTCTCCCTCAATCAATATTTCCTTCATCCTATGATTTAAACTTCGTGTGTCCAGGCATTTTGACCTCAACGTCTCTTGAATTTGGCCCTGTAACTCTTTTGGCTTTGGGGGAGACACTTGTTACAGGCAACCTGCCTTTTGTCTCCTTCATACACATAGAATAAAAATAAATTGGTTTTACAATAATGTAATAGCTGATGAAACAGGAAGGGGCAAGACAATATCCCACCAGTTAGCACTATATGGTCCGACGTGTTTGGGGGTTATTAAGGGGGGTCACCGGCTTTTTTAATTTTTCTCTCCTTTTCTCTCTTTCCCTGGTTGTATCCATTCGGCCCCATTCAGCGAACTGTTTTAAGATGTTTATCCCCATGTAGGTGTTGATTTCTTCCTGGCGAGCGATAGCGAGCCAGCATTGTATGGAGAAATCCGGCTTCGCCAGAGACATTTTTCTATCGAAAAATGTACAAATTTAGCTTGCTGTCAAAACAAAAATATATATATGCTGGCTTGCTACCGCTCGCCAGGAAAATATTGACACCTGGATGGGGATAAACGTATTAAAACAGTAGGCTGAATGGGATCAAATGGATACAAGCCAAAGAGAGAGGGAGAGAAATAGAAATAAAGCGAGGTGGGCTACCTCAAGATATTTTGTTTAATTATGTGTTGAAGAGTTGCTTGCTTTAGCATTGTTTGAACAATGTATTTCAGTTTCACCCCTAGGCTAACATAAATGCTTTCCCAGACTTCCTTCACACACACACTCACCCAGACCACCGTAAACGTAAGTGTGTACATTTTTCAATAATAAAATGTCCCGGTCAAAGGACAATATCATCTAAGTTACAGGCTTACTATCAATTGCTCAGAAAAATTCACACCTGAATGGGGTGAAGAATCTTATTATCGCCGAACTAATGGGGTGAAGCGTTTTAAATTCTCCAAACTAATGGATCGAAGCAGGGGGGATCTATAAAGACCCCCTCAGACCAAATAGGGGTAGGAAAGAAAAACAAAGTACGGATAGACGGCAGCCAGAGAGTGAGTATTTTTGGACCTCGTTCTCCTCATGTTTTGCTCCATTTTGTATAATTGTTTGGCTGAATAGTTTGGCGATTTTAAGACCTTTCGCCCCATATCTTTGTCAATATTAAAACCTTTCGTGCTAGTTAGGTGTAGATTTTTCTTCCCTGGCGAACAATAGTGAGTCTGAAATTATGGAAAAACCGGCCCCGGTATATTTTTCTACCGAAAAATGTACACATTATTCTAGAGGGGGGATGTAATTGATATGTTTTTAATTTTGATGGAAGTCTAGGGAGGAAACTAAAAATACAATATAAAGATACATAAGTGAGCAAATAAATACTTAAACATTCCTAGTGTTGTGTATAGGAAGGCCGTAATACCGTGGCAATTTTAGGTTAGTCACTATAACAAAACCTTAAATCTTGACTATTAACTTTTCATAACTTGAAGAAAAGGACTAGTGCAATCGAACAAACATGTCTACCATTTGGGAAGAGTTATACGGATACTAGGTGTGAACAATTTACAGCCCATTTGGGAAGAGTTAAACGGATACTAGGTGTGAACAATTTACAGCCCATTTGGGAAGAGTTATACGGGTACTAGGTGTGAACAATTTACAGCCCATTTGGGAAGAGTTAGACGGATACTAGGTGTGAACAATTTACAGCCCATTTGGGAAGAGTTAGACGGGTACTAGGTGTGAACAATTTACAGCCCATTTGGGAAGAGTTAGACGGATACTAGGTGTGAACAATTTACAGCCCATTTGCTATAGTCGATTTAGTCTTGTGCAGTACCGGCGACGTTTTCGTTTGTTCTTATTTCAGGTGCATTTAGACGATTTTATGATGCTTAGGAAGGATAGAGGGTAGCTAAAGGGATTAATTGAGATAGTCTGTAATCCTTTAATGGGTAGTCATGCTTCCTAAGTTGAATAAAACCATCTAATAGTTGCCAGAAAATACTGAAAAAAAATGTCCCCGGCACTGAATGGGTTAAAGATAATAGTGGTCAATATTTAAATTATAGCTCACTGGTCAACATATTATAGCTCACTGGTCAACATATTATAGCTCACTGGTCAACATATTATAGCTCACTGGTCAACATATTATAGCTCACTGGTCAACATATTATAGCTCACTGGTCAACATATTATAGCTCACTGGTCAACATATTATAGCTCACTGGTCAACATATTATAGCTCACTGGTCAACATATTATAGCTCACTGGTCAACATATTATAGCTCACTGGTCAACATATTATTGCTCACTGGTCAACATATTATAGCTCACTGGTCAACATATTATAGCTCACTGGTCAACATATTATAGCTCACTGGTCAACATATTATTGCTCACTGGTCAACATATTATAGCTCACTGGTCAACATATTATAGCTCACTGGTCAACATATTATAGCTCACTGGTCAACATATTATAGCTCACTGGTCAACATATTATAGCTCACTGGTCAACATATTATAGCTCACTGGTCAACATATTATAGCTCACTGGTCAACATATTATAGCTCACTGGTCAACATATTATTGCTCACTGGTCAACATATTATAGCTCACTGGTCAACATATTATAGCTCACTGGTCAACATATTATAGCTCACTGGTCAACATATTATAGCTCACTGGTCAACATATTATAGCTCACTGGTCAACATATTATAGCTCACTCGTCAACATATTATAGCTCACTGGTCAACATATTATAGCTCACTGGTCAACATATTATAGCTCACTGGTCAACATATTATAGCTCACTGGTCAACATATTATAGCTCACTGGTCAACATATTATAGCTCACTGGTCAACATATTATAGCTCACTGGTCAACATATTATAGCTCACTGGTCAACATATTATAGCTCACTGGTCAACATATTATAGCTCACTGGTCAACATATTATAGCTCACTGGTCAACATATTATAGCTCACTGGTCAACATATTATAGCTCACTGGTCAACATATTATAGCTCACTGGTCAACATATTATAGCTCACTGGTCAACATATTATAGCTCACTGGTCAACATATTTTATTTTTTCTGGCATGGAAACTTAGAGCAGCTTTAGACAAATTTTGGGGTGCTGAATCCAAATCTGATCTCAGATTTGCTCTATCACATCACTTTTTTGTGCTAGTGGTATACCCCATTTTCATGGATTATACCAAACATTAACTTTTCGTCACTCATTACGGATGGCCAGTGATTGCTTTATTGTTAGAATATGGTGTTTTATACTTAGGATAGTGTGTTTATAATAGTGAGGGTTCAATCCCAATAGGACACTCTGTAAAAATGAAAGAAGAGTATGCCAACATCAAGATTGTTCTGGAGAGGTTTAATACCATGTTCATAAGAACATAAGAACATAAGAACATAAGAAAATGGGAGTCTGCAGAAAGCCGATTGGCCTAAGCAAGGCAGATCCCTGTCCCACACAACCCCAATTACAAAGCCCAATTATATGCTCAACACTCTAATACCCTGAGGATCATCTTACCAAACCGGTTAGAGATTAACGCAGGATTACGGGGGTCTGCAGAGCGCTGATTGGCCCAACCCGGCTGATCCCCCTTCACACCCAACCCTTCTCGTCCATATGCTTATCCAATTTTTTCTTAAAGCTCCCTATCGTTCTTGATCCCACTATATCACTTGGTAGCCTATTCCACCCGTCTACAACTCTGTTACCAAACCAATATTTGCCTATATCTTTTCTGAAACGAAATTTATCTAATTTGAAACCATTGGTACGAGTTCTTTCGCTATCACTGAGCTTTAGTACATTTGTCATGTCCCCTTTGTTAATCCCACTAACCCACTTGAACACCTCTATCATATCCCCTCTAACTCTGCGTCTCTCTAACGAATGTAAACCTAATTTCTTCAACCTTTCTTCATACGGAAAATTTCTAATATTATGGATCATTTTTGTCATTCTACGCTGAATTCTCTCCAATGAATCTCTGTCCATTCTGTAATAAGGACACCAAAATTGGACAGCATAATCCATATGGGGTCTCACTAATGACAAGTAAAGTTTTAAGATAACATCAGCAGTTCTGTTACTCACACTCCTAGAGATGAACCCGAGAATCCTGTTTGCCTTATTACGAACGCTTATACACTGTTTTCTAGGCTTCAAATCATTGCTAACAAACACACCTAGATCTTTCTCGCAGTCTGAATTTTCTAATTCTAAATTAGCTAGTTTATATTTAACATTTGTTTGCATCTTCCCTATCTTTAATACCTTGCATTTGTCAATGTTAAACTTCATCTGCCAATTTACTGACCATTCATGTAAGGTATCTAGATCCCTTTGGAGGCACTCTATATCGCTATCTGAATCAATTGATCTCCCCATTTTAGTATCGTCTGCGAATTTACTTATCCTACTAGTTATACCTAAATCTAGGTCATTTATGTATATAAGAAACAACAGGGGACCTAATACCGATCCCTGGGGGACACCACTTTTGACTGCTCCCCACTCTGACTTGGTACCATTTATGCTGACTCTCTGTTTCCTACCAATTAGCCATGACCTAATCCATCCCAACAACGACCCTCCTATTCCATGTGCCTCAACCTTTCTCATCAATCTCTCATGAGGGACTCTGTCGAAAGCTTTACTGAAATCTAAATATAATATCATATGACTTGTCACTATCTACTGCTTCATATACCTCTGAGAAAAAGCTAAGCAAATTAGTAAGGCAAGAACGTCCCTGAGTGAATCCATGCTGAGAAGAATTTATTAAGTTAAATTTTACTAAGTGGCTTCTAATTTTCCTAGCAATAATGGACTCTAGCAACTTTCCTATGATTGATGTGAGACTAATGGGACGGTAATTGGATGCTATCGATTTATCACCTTTTTTGAAGATCGGAACTACATTTGCAAGCTTCCAAGCTTCTGGAACTAAACCTGTTTCTAATGACTTGTTAAATATAAATGCTAATGGACTACTTAACTCATCTCTGCATTCTTTTAATACTCTAGCATATACCTCGTCAGGACCAGGCGATTTTTGAGGTTTCAGTCTGTCAATTTCCTTAAGCACATCATTTCTACTTATATTAACTGTACTTAACATATTTTCTATACTATCACTATATACCATATTGACTTCTGGTATCTGTGCCAAATTTTCATTAGTGAAAACGGAAAGAAACTGACTATTTAATGTACTGCACATTTCTAAATAATTTTCTGTTATTTCTCCTATTGAAGTTTTTAGGGGGCCTATTACATCTCTAACTTTAGATTTATATAGTTGGTAAAAAGCTTTAGGGTTATTTTTTGAGTCGCTGGCTATCCTTATTTCATAATTTATTTTTGCTTTCCTGATTTCCTTTTTGACCTGTCTTGATAGAGTCTGATACACATCCACAATGCCTGGATGTGTTTGGCTAGTCCATTCACTATTCTGCCTTACACTTAGATAAGCAGTACGGATTTGTATCAGGTTTACTCCCCCAGGCAGGTTGCCGATCAAGGCTGACGAGTCCCATCCACCCGGATTGTTATAAGGTTGTCTACCCTAGAGGGGTTGCCGACCAAGGCTACCGAGTCCCATCCACCCATAAGTAGTGATAATGGTCATAATAATACTGATGATCGTGACAGAAGTAATAATGATTGTAAGATGATGGTGATAATAGTAATGATGATGGTGATAGTTGTAGTGATAATGATGACAGTAGTGATGATGGTGACAGTATTAGTCATGGTGGTGAGTAGTAGTGATGATGAAAGTAGTAGTGATGGTGAGAGTAGTAGTGATGATGGTGAGAGTAGTAGTGATGATTAAAATAGTAGTAGTGCTGATGATACTAATGAGTATAGTGACTAGTAGTGGGTCTGCGATGGTGACCCATCGCAGAGTTGGGTATGCCCTTTTTATTTTGGACAAAACGGCGCGTCTACTTTTATAATATATTTATAAATTTCCTCGCTAGACCTCCATCAAGCTTAGAAAAAAACCCTAGATCACCTTTCAAGATATATTTGGCTGTTCCGGCCAAAGGCCAGTTCCTTCTAACATTAGAGGCTCTCTATCGCTCGCCAGGAAAAAATCGACACCTAAAGCGCACGAAAGGTCTTAACATTGACACAAACATGAGTCGAAAGGTCTTAAAATCGCTAAACTAACGGAACGAACGTCGAAGAACCTCAAACCTAATATGCTAAACATGAGGGAGAAGGGGTTCCAAAAAAATCTACCCCCTCATTTAAGTTTGTGATGTATGACAGTCCATGGTGGAGAATTGTTTACTATCTATATCTATCTATCTATTATTCAATACTATTATTCAATGTTATTCATTTTAAAATGGGCCTCCAGCAATTAACAGGCTTCAAACTATCTCACTTAACCCTTCTTACTGCCACAGATCCTTCTTAAACTGCATAACTCTTGGCAAAGTTTTTGAAATTATATTAAATAATCACATAATTAAGCATCTGGAGAATAATAAATTAATCAGTGATAGGCAATATGGTTTTAGACGATGTCGATCAACTGCAGACATTCTTTGCCTTCTTACGCATCAAATCAACCAAGCTACAGACCAACATGGTGAAACACATACAATAGCACTGGATATATCAAAGGCATTTGATAGAGTCTGGCATCAATCCTTATTGTCGAAGATGTCACACTACGGCCTTGCATCATTAGTTCCACTAATTTCTTCTTATCTTCATAACAGAAAAATACGTGTAATGGTAGATGGCCTTTATTCTCAATTTCACTCAATAAATGCTGGTGTTCCCCAGGGATCAGTTTTGGCCCCAACTCTGTTCCTCATTCATATCAATGATCTCATATCTACCACTCATAATCCAATACATTCCTACGCAGATGACTCAACACTCCACAGTTCCTTCACATTTACCAATTCTTTCACCCAACCCGATCTTATAAATTCAAAAATAAACACTGCAATTTCTCTGAACCAGGACCTTTCTAGAATTAATGAATGGGGACAAGAGAATCTAGTTTCCTTTAATGCACAGAAAACCAAGTACATTCAATTTTCTAACCGACAGAATCTCACTGACTCCCATATATTTTTAATGATGTAAATATTCCCACTTCCCCTAGTATTGACATTCTCGGTGTAACATTAACTACTAACTTGAGCTGGACACATTATGTTAGAAGCATTGCTAAGAATGCCTCTAAAAAACTGGGACTCCTGTACAGAGTTCGAGAATTCTTCACTGACGAGCAGTTGGCCGTAATATATAAAAGTCATGTGCGCTCTTAGATGGATTACTGTTCACCTCTGTGGGGTGGAAGTGGAGTGGTTGCATTGAGGCAGTTGGACAAAATTCAAAATAAAGCTATTAGATTAATCAATAACCCTGCAATCACACAGGACCTTCCTACATTAGCCATACGAAGAAACGTTGCATCCCTTGCATTATTCTACAGATATTTTCACAGCAATTGTTCCGAGGAACTTGCTTCAATTGTGCCGCCTCTCCACATCTTTCCCCGTAGAACTAGGGCAGCTGAGAGCGCCCATGAATTTACACTTTCTCCTCCACAATGCAGAACTTCTGCTTATCAGAATTCATTTATCCCCAGAGCTACTACTCTTTGGAATTCACTTCCCTCGAATTGCTTTCCACAAACTTACAATCTACAAATGTTTAAATCCAGTTGTAACAAACATTTTATGAATGGAGGATGCCTTTAGGCACATGGACCTTTTTGTTTTATCTGTGTTTTTCCTTCCTCCGTTCATTGTCTCTTAATAAAAATAAAAAAAATAACATCGTCTAAATATAGCTAAAATCAAATTTAAATACGTCGCCGGTACACAAGGGGTTCAGCGTAACGGTGTATATTCAGTCTAAACATACAGTATAATGTTGGTTTAGTAATATTACGAAAGTTTGAATTAGGTTATTGGAAATAATCGACTCTGCGTAAGCAGAGTGGTATCGCCGCCCCCGTATAGTGGTACAATGCCGGCCGAAATGTCTGTCTTGTCCGGAAACTCCTCCTAGACAATTTGACGGATTTTCACCAAACTTCACACGAACATTCGGTGGGTCAATGCGACGGTCAGTAATTGTTTTTGTATATTTTGTGTAATAGTTATGATCCTAGGTAAAAAATACGGTTACCCCCCTCCCCCCCCCCCCCAGGATCCTCCCCCTCTCCACCAATACCGGTAGTAGAGATGATGATATTAGTGATGATGGTAAGTACTATAGTCCATTCATTCTAGGTTGAACATAAACTATAACCTCTAACATCTGTAACTCAAAAAGGGCTAGAGCAAATGAGCTGTCAATTTATGCACATATTCCCTAGCCAAGTCTTTCTATTTGGTAGAAATATTAGCTCGATTACTCTAGTCCTTTTTGAGTTATGAGAAGTTAGAGGTTACGATTTCTGCCCAACCTAGAATGAACGGAGTGGTGATGGTGGTGACTGTAGTAATGATGGTTGTCAGATGATGGTGATAATAGTCAAGAAGATGGTGATAGTTGTAGCGATAATGATGTCAATAGTGATGATGATGGTAGTGACTGTGGTGATAACAGTGTAGACTATAGACGATGGTGAGAGTAGTAATGATGATGATAGTAATTGTGATGGTGACTATACCTGATTTTTTCCAGCTGATGATCGAGAATCGTAGATGTGGCAACTGTGCGGTAATGTCTCGTGATTAGTTGGAGTAAATGTGTTTGATTTCGTAGGTTGTTTGTGATAAACATTAAAATAACTGTTTCATTGTAATTGTTTGACTCATCATATCTACAAAGTATAGTATTGTCTTCTATTCTAAATCTTGTAAAAGCCGTTAAGCATTGATCTGCAATACAAACAGGCATTAACCAAAAATGCATCTGTATCCAAGTCAACTGATGCCCAAACGAACACTGCATTTCATTTAACTAATTCTATTTGAAAATTAAATGACATTTGACTGTTTTACCGCATATAAAAGACAGTATAACACTCAGTACATGTAATATAAGGCATGTACTACATTTAAAGTAGCCTATATGTTCAGGGAATTTAGTAAATTTGGTGGTGGGGGAGGGGGGGGGAAGAGGTTGGAGCAGCGGTTCCTGAGGCTGGAAGTTAACATCTATTATCCAGACTCTTATCAAGCATTTCCTTCATGGGCGTATATTCATGTAAATATTTTCATGGGCATACACAGTTTTATACAGCCAATAATATTTTGTGTATTTTACTTGTACACAAATTTAGTAGCCTACAGCTGTGAAGATATTCTCCATAGTCCACTAAGGTGTGTAAGCTTTTAAGAGTGTGGCCATTTTGGTAGTCCTTAAGCTAGCCTAATTTTAAAGGAATGGGCAGTATATGACAGGGAATGAAAAAGCTGTTCATTCATGGGTGTGTTATGACTTTCCCATTCGCCGTAACTAATGCCATTCAGTACCGGTGACGTCCTTTTCATTATAGTCCAGCAATTATTCATATGAATTTATAAAGTTTAGGAAGGGCTACCAATTATAAGGCGACAGACTATCTGAATTTATCCTTTTAGCTACTATATATCCCTCCCAAGCTTCATAACTCGGAAATGGATGTTTGATGGAATTCCACACACTTGTCAACTACTGAGCATGACAGTGGTAGTTTGACACATGTGGTGCCTCTATGTAAGGCAGGACATTTTCCTGCTTTAACACCTTGGAACATTGGGTGGAGTTAGAAGAGGAGACTAGGGAAACTGCCCATAACTGCCAACAAAACCCCTATATCGATGATTCTTCCGACCCTGTATTACCCACAGTGCTGAGATAAGTTTACACTCCACGTAACATATAATTACCAGTTAAAATTAATCGTTCCAGGCCATAGGGATTTAAGCTATTAATGGATAGCTGTACATTTTTAGATGAGGTTGTTAATGCGTAGCAATGACAACCACGTGAGTGGTGGGTATATATGAAAACATTGGTATATGGTAAGTATTGCGAGTAAGTAACAAATACTGTTTATGAGATGGTATGGGTGTGAAAGGGATCTGCCTTGTGTGGGCCAGTTGGCTCTCTGCAGAACCCCATTTTATTATGTTCATATTTCTTACAATCTTGTATCTTGGTTGCTGCTATAATTATGATACCATGGGTGTATAGTAAGTAGTGTACCAGATAACGTGTATGAGATGGGTTTGGTATGAAAGGGATCTGCCTTGTGTGGGCCACTTGGCTCTCTGCAGACTCCCATTTCATCTTGTTTGCATGTGGAAGGGATCTGCCTCATTTGTACCGATGTGCGAACAAGAGAGAGAGAGAGTTTCCATAGACCTCCGTATGGGTTGGCAGGCCCTGGCTAAAGTCTCCACGTCTACTCTCAGGAATCTCGCAGAGTCTCCAGACAGACAGACAGAGAGAGAGAGAGAGATTGGCTGTGTAAGGGATCTGCCTCTCTCGTAACAGAGTTGTAGATATGTGAAAAAGGCTACCGAGTGCTATAATGGGATCAAGAACAATAGAGAGCTTCAAGATAAAATTAATAGGCATATGGACGAGATGGGTTGGGTGTGAAAGGGGTCTGACTTGTGTGGGCCACTTGTTTCTCTGTAGCTTCCCAAATTGCATGTGTAAGGGATCTGCCTCATTTGTACCGGTGTACAAACAAACAAGAGCGAGAGAGGGAGAGATTGGCTGTGCTAGGGATCTGCCTTTATTTGTTTAGTAACAGAGTTATATATATGTGGAATAGGCTACCGAGTGCTATAGTGGGATCAAGAACAATAAGTTTTCAACATAAAATTAAATAGGACGAGATGGGTTGAATGTGAAAGCGATCTGCCGTGTCCGGGCCAACCAGCTCTCTGCAGGCTCCTGTTGTCTTATTTTTCTTATGTTCTCATTTGTTAGAGAGAGAGGGAGAAAGAGAAGCGTGGCGAGAGGGAATAGAATGTAAACGTAAGGAAGACGGTGATACATAAGAGAGAGAGAGAGAAAGCGGGATGGGTTGGGTGTGAAAGGGATCTTCTGTGTGACTGTGTTTGCTAATCGGCTCTGCAGACTCCCATTTTCCTATGTTCTCATTTGTGAGAGAGAGAGAGAGAGAGACTAGGATGTTGTAATCGTAAGGAAGACCGATAAATGAGAGAGAGAGAGAGAGAGAGAGAGAGAGAGAGAGAGAGAGAGAGAGAGAGAGAGAGAGAGAGAGAGAGCTGCCTAATTTGTACAGGGGTGCAAACAAACAAGAGCAAAAGAGAGAGTGATTGGCTGTGTATGGGATTTGCCTCTATTCGTTTGGTAACAGAGTTGTAGATATGTGGAATAGGCTACCGAGTGCTATAGTGGGATCAAGAACAATAGAGGTTATAGAGCTTCAACAACAAAATAGGTAGGACGAGATGGGTTGGGTTGTGAAACGGATCTGCCGTTTGTGGGCCAATCGGCTCTCTGCAGACTCCTGTTTTCATATGTTCTAATGTTCTCATTTATGAGAGAGAGAGAGAGAAAGAGACTGATACTATGTAGACGACCACCATATCCCTCCACAAGGCCGAAATTACCGTGCCACTGGACTGTCCAGTTTTCTCAACACATTTCACCCCCTCTCTTTGTCTCTCGTAGTTCATCTCCCTACCCTATTATTTCCGTCTTATTTACTGTTTATGCCCTAGTTATTAGTGTTCACTCTTCATATAGGTCTCCTGCTACTTCTGCATGCATATATGATAACATGAAAGTGACCAATATGCACAATATAAAGCTATGTATCTTGTATATTGGGGCCCCTTCTATAACTCCCCCTCCTCCCTAGCCCTTGGTTGCCATCACGTACACGACTCTTTCCTTCAATCTCGCCATAATGTTCGCATATTTTATCGCGTTTATTGTCTATGTGAGGCTTATTTAATGCTGTGTAATATTCAGATGAGTCGCCTATATTGGTTCATGTACATTAGAAAGCATGAAAATACTCAAAAAAAGATATACACCCAATATTAATTTTCAACCCTCCCTTCCCACTCATTGGTTCCACCCACTTATACCTCCTTCCCTCCTCCCTACTCCATGGGTGCCGCGATATTATCACGCCTCCCTTCCCTCCCCTTGGTTCTGTTACTTGCGCATATATAACCTACGATTTGCTTTGCGCATACATTTTATGTCAGCTTTCCGAAGACAAATTAGGGGAGGTGTGGCGGAGTGGTCTTGCCACTGGACTGGTAATCCACTGGACCCGGGTTCGAATCCCAATATGTCGATGGGAAGATATTATTGGGATGGAATTTGTGCTGTACCTAGTATCAGTGCATTACCACAGCACACCGAAATGCCAAGAAAATACCCTCATTGTTCCCTGATTAAAATAGCGTTGTATGAATATTCCTATATTCAAAAATATGCTACAGGGGGGCAATGCCTAGTGAGTTAATTGCTCAATAGGTGGCGTTCTGAGAGTGAGGGTCCGAGTGTGGGAGTGAGACAGTGAAGCGCAGAAGCGAGGCGGCTTCAGAGATGGAGTTCCTTCGAGTCGTGAAGCTTCGCATGTCTCACTCCCTAGACTGGAGCAAGACCTCACGGGCCTTACCGTGTTCAGCGGTAGAGTGTAAAGGCTATCAGCCTATGCCCGAGAGGGAGTAGTTGGAATATAAAAAAACATAAAAAAAAAAAAAAAAATCCGATTAGCCTAATATCTATCCTTGTATTTAAATTGTGAATCCTGTTAGATGTCATTACTTAATAAAGACACATGGAAGGTTTACAATTATACACAGAATAATATAAGCAAATACAAACTTCAGACCATAATTATTCGGTGAGGTGAGGGAGCGACGTGGGTGACTCTCTTGTTCTTGTTTGTTGGTTGTAGGGCTGTGTAGGCAGGCCCAATTAACCCTGCCGCAGACCAAACAGGCAGGGAATCACAGGTGGCCGAGTCGACCCGAACGCCGCAAGAAGATCTTGGTGTGCTGGAGCACCCAGTCACGGAGGGCCGGGTCCAGCCCATGGCCCCCCAGCAGGACGGGGAGGGTAAAGTTGGTGACCCCGAAGGAGCTCTACCGTTTCATCCACCGTCCGGCACCACGGGCAGAAAGGGTTAGGCACCAGTCGTAGACGGAAGAGGTGAGAGGCCAGCCCAACATGGCCTATGCGGAGACGGACCAGGGCGGTGTCAAGGGGGCGGAGGGGGGAACGGGACCAAGGGTGAAGGGAAGAATCTAGCCTGTACTGACCAAGGGCGGTGCGGGAGAGCTCACCTCTGAGGGAGGCATCCCAGAGTGTCCGGCAATGGGCAAAAGCTAGCCTGGAAATGGAGGAGGGAGGGAGAGGGAGGGGCTCAAGGGCAGGGGAGGAGTGTGCAAGTGAAGCCGCAGAGTCAACAATTACGTTAGCACGGATACCGACATGGGAGGGAACCCACTGAAAATGGAGGGAAAAGCCAGACTGCCAGAGGGAACAAAGGAGAGAATGAGCCTGAAAGACAAGGGAGCAATGTGAGACAGGGTGCTGGGAGCTGAGGAGGGCAAGGGAGGATAGTGAATCTGAGAATATGACTATCGACTGGAGGGGGAGGAGGAAATCGCGAATGAAAAATAAAGCTTGAAGGATGGCAAATAATTCTGAGGCAAGTACTGTTTGGGAACCGGACAGCCGCCAAGTCCGACAAAGGGAAAGGTGCTCAACATAAATGGCGGCAGAAGAGGACTGGAGGGAGGAGGTGTGGGAGCCATCCGTGTAAGTAGGGAAGTGAGTACTGTAGTGGAGGGAGACAAGTTCCAGGAAAAGGGAGGGGGCACGGAAGTTATCCTGAGATTTGACGAAGGGATCATGAAGGGAAAGGTGGAACATAGAGGACAGGGCAGACCAGGGGGGGGGAAAGGGAGACTGAGGGGTTGGTGGAATGGGATGGAAGGGGCAAGGAGAGGAAAGAGGAGGACAGGAGGGCATGGATGAGGAAAGGGGAACGGTAGCGGACAGGCCAGGAGGGAGCGTGAGGCAAAACAGGTGCATGAGAGATGAGGAGGCTATAAGCTACTTACCTTATAAATATGGCAGTACAATTGTTAAGAGCAAACCTGGTGGTCCCTCGGATATCCACCCCCGGCAGGGTTGGGTTATTGACACAGGGCCCTCCCGGTCGTCATCATGCGACTGTGTCAAGAGCATTGCAACGTCCCAAAGCTGCTTGTCAGTGCAGCTTTTTCTTTAGTAATATAAGGGGACTTCACTCTAACATCAATTCTGTACACCAATTTCTTCAAGCAGAATCCCCTACTCTCCTTTTTTTGACAGAGACTCAAGTAACATCCACATCTGACACATCTAGATTTAATTTTCCAGGTTATCAACTGCTCCAAAATTTCAGACCTAAAGGTGGTGTATGTTGCTTCGCAAAATCTGAAATTGCCCTGGAGGAGGTTACTAGTTTCAATTGTCCCTATTTTGATTATTCTATATACAAATTAATTTCTGCTGGTAAACTTAAATACATATGTTGGATCTACCGTTCCCCAAATACTCCTCCGGAGCAAAGTCTTTTTGATTCTCTGTCCTCACAACTCAGTGTCCTCAACTTAAATGCTTCTTCTGAAATCACTGTGTTGGGTGATTTTAATGTCCATAATGTTGAATGGCTCACTCATTCAGCCAGGACTGATGATGCTGGTCGTGAATGTGAGCTATTTGCAGACTCATTTAATCTCATTCAACTAGTCAACCAACCCACCCGTGTACCAGATAATCCTAATCATAATTCCCACCTACTGGACTTATTTTTAACAACCAATTCAGAAAATTATGATGTTACAGTGAGGTCCCCGCTTGGATCTTCTGATCACTGTCTGATACAGGCCACCTGTCTATCACCTACCACACCTTCCCACTCTGAACCTGTTTTGGTGACTAAATGGCATTACGATAGGGCAGACTGGGAGGGTCTTCAAGGTTTCTTTATTGATATTCCCTGGACCTCTTTCTTTTCTAATGATGCACACTCCACCTTGAGCCACATACAAGATTTTATAAAAATTGGAATGGAAACTTTTATTCCTCATCAAAAGTACAGTAAAAGATCTAATTCACCTAAATGGTTTGACCATAATTGTGCTAGAGTAACTAAACAAAAAGCAATAGCCTACAATGCATACACAAGATCAAAAACACATGAAGCCTTTAATTACTTTAGAAACATCAGAAATCATGCCAAAACTGTATTAAACCTAACTAAATCAAACTTTCTCCATAAGCAGGCAAATAAACTTCTAAATAATCCAAATGATAACAAAATATTTTGGTCTACTCTTAACTCATTCAAATCCAACTTCACTACTGCTTCATCCATTCCACCATTAAAATCTCCGACTGGCAATCTTGTAAGTGACCCACGAGGTAAAGCTAACCTTCTTGCGGATATTTTCTCCACCAACTCAACCTTAGATGAAATAAATCAAGATGTCCCTGTACTTAATTTTAATTCGCCTGAAATTCCCTCACTTAAGATCCACACCAGACAGTCATGTCAAAACTATTTTGCAGAATCTCTCAGTAGATAAGGCTCCTGGTCCAGATGAAATTCCTCCAATAGTACTTAAGAATTGCTCCTTGGTGCTCGCTCCTGTATTGGCAAAAAATTTCCGTCTGTGTACTCATACCTCATGCTTCCCAGTACCCTGGAAAGAAGCAAACATCCATCCAGTTCCTAAAAAAGGTGCCTCTTCAGATCCATCAAACTACAGACCAATAGCTATAACTTCCACTCTTGGCAAAGTCTTTGAAATTATATTAAATAATCACATAATTAAGCATCTGGAGAATAATAAATTAATCAGTGATAGGCAATATGGTTTTAGATGATGTCGATCAACTGCAGACATTCTTTGCCTTCTTACGCATCAAATCAACCAAGCTACAGACCAACATGGTGAAACACATACAATAGCACTAGATATATCAAAGGCATTTGATAGAGTCTGGCATCAATCCTTATTGTCGAAGATGTCACACTACGGCCTTGCATCATTAGTTCCACTAATTTCTTCTTATCTTCATAACAGAAAAATACGTGTAATGGTAGATGGCCTTTATTCTCAATTTCACTCAATAAATCCTGGTGTTCCCCAGGGATCAGTTTTGGCCCCAACTCTGTTCCTCATTCATATCAATGATCTCATATCTACCACTCATAATCCAATACATTCCTACGCAGATGACTCAACACTCCACAGTTCCTTCATATTTACCAATTCTTTCACCCAACCCAATCTTATAAATTAAAAAATAAACACTGCAATTTCTCTGAACCAGGACCTTTCTAGAATTAATGAATGGGGACAAGAGAATCTAGTTTCCTCTAATGCACAGAAAACCAAGTACATTCAATTTTCTAACCGACAGAATCTCACTGACTCCCATATATTTGTTAATGATGTAAATATTCCCACTTCCCCTAGTATTGACATTCTCGGTGTAACATTAACTACTAACTTGAGCTGGACACATTATGTTAGAAGCATTGCGAAGAATGCCTCTAAAAAACTGGGACTCCTGTACAGAGTTCGAGAATTCTTCACTGACGAGCAGTTGGCCGTAATATATAAAAGTCATGTGCGTTCTCAGATGGATTACTGTTCACCTCTGTGGGATGGAAGTGGAGTGGTTGCATTGAGGCAGTTGGACAAAATTCAAAATAAAGCTATTAGATTAATCAATAACCCTGCAATCACACAGGACCTTCCTACATTATCCATACGAAGAAACGTTGCATCCCTTGCATTATTCTACAGATATTTTCACAGCAATTGTTCCGAGGAACTTGCTTCAATTGTGCCGCCTCTCCACATCTTTCCCCGTAGAACTAGGGCAGCTGAGAGCGCCCATGAATTTACACTTTCTCCTCCACAATGCAGAACTTCTGCTTATCAGAATTCATTTATCCCCAGAGCTACTACTCTTTGGAATTCACTTCCCTCGAATTGCTTTCCACAAACTTACAATCTACAAATGTTTAAATCCAGTTGTTACAAACATTTTATGAATGGAGGATGCCTTTAGGCACATGGACCATTTTGTTTTATCTGTGTTTTTCCTTCCTCCGTTCATTGTCTCTTAAAAACAAAAAAACAAAAACAAACACAGTTATAAGGGATCTTTCGTATATCTGGGAAAAAGAGAGTAACGTCTTTGTAATATAATTATATAGGGCAAAATGATAGGGCACGATGGAGGGTGGTGACGTTAAGGTGATGAAGGTCCAGAGCAAGGGGAAAAAGACCCGCCTCCGCGTGGAGAGAGACCGCCGGTGATGAGCAGAAGGCCCGCAACGCGATGCGCAGCGCCGTGTGCTGCACCACTCCTGCCGTTTGAGTACAGTGGAGGAGGCCGAGGCGTAGACGGAGCAACCATAGCGAATTTTACTTAGCACGTACGCTGAATAAAACCGCAGGAGGACATCCTGATCCGCGCCCCAACGGACACCCTCCAAGCTCTTCATGATATCGAGCCGCTTCATACACGACGACCGCAAATATTCTATATGATGCTTCCAGGTTAAAATGGGGCCATCGATTCGGAGCCCCAGAAATGTATGTTGCGTACGTAATGGGGCTGGCGTACCTGCAAGGAGGATGGACGGGAGCTTGCGCTGATGGGTGAAGCACATTAATGCGCACTTCTGCTCATTGACGGCAAAACCCCAGTCCGCAAACCACCGGAGCAGGTCATCCACCCCGGCCTGCAGGCAGTTCTGCGCCTCTAACAGCGTAGGAGGCGTGCAAACCAAGGATAGATCATCCGCATATGCCAAAAGGGACGTACCAGGGGGACGGGGGAGGTCAGACAGGAGTCGATTAAAAAGGAAGGGACTAAGGCCCGAGCCCTGGAGAGCCCCACGACGGACCGGACGCGGTGTGGACAGCGCACCCCTCATCGAGACCGAGAAGGAACGACCCGTCAGAAAACTGCGTACCCAAGATAATGGAACACCCGAGACACCCATACCAGAGAGTTTGCTTAAGATCCCCTCATGAGAAGCGGAGTCAAAAGCACCCGCCACATCCACAAAGAGGGCCAGCATGATCCTACGACGCCTGTAAGTGTCGTGTAGCAAGTGCTCCAACTGCAGGAGGACGTCCAGCTTGCCCCGGCCAGGTCGGAAGCCACACTACTCCTCCAATAGCGCATCATCACTACTACTATAACCATCATGACTACTACTGCCACCATCATCAATATCATCATCACAACTGTCATCATATACCACTCTGATTACGCAGAGTTGATAATAAGTATAGCCAGGAAAATAAAGTAATTTGTGTAAAATATGCTAAAATTAACCTTCTCACTCTCCGGGCATTACTTTTGAAAGTTTTTATCAGGATTTTATAATCTTTCCCATTAATAAAATCATCGATCCTAGCCGATTCCCAAATTCGCAACACCAAGAAAGTTTCCTATTGCTTGTATTTGTCCATAGTTATCGCCTTAACTGTACTTGATTATGCAACAGAAGATAGAAGGAAGGCAGTAATACAACATTACTGAAAGAAATACCATGAAAACCTCTAATGATTATTGTGAAACATAAATATTAGGAATGTTTCCCAATTATAAGGGTGATCTTCCCCACTTAAATTCAAGATCATTTGGAAACTCACGAAATGACTATATGTGTTTGTAATATGAAACCACAACATTTATTTTCGCTCTTTTTGATGGTTCATTCAGAAATATCTATCATCAACATTGGATTATTTATAAATATTCTAAATGGATAATTTTTCACTTATCGAACCAAAAATATTCAATCCCGATCAGTTTTACACCATAAGAATTACCTTTTATACAATTTACTATGCACACATACAACGAGAAAAGGGTATTCTATAATATTCAGGTAGAAAAATATCAATACCTCGAATTATCATCGTGAAAATGTATGCTGAAAGTACAATTTCGTCTTTGTGTACTAGAACGGACAATATCAAAGAAATTTTCAGTGACTACATCGGTTTCTAGGAGTGCAATACATAGTGTCTGTTATGCTTTTTCCATTGGAATTATAAGAATTCACGTCCTATAAATATTAAATTTTATATGAATATTTTCATGCACGTCATTCGAAGAATAATCACAAAATGTTTTGCTTCATTGTAAGCGCGCATTTAACCTATCTGATTAACTATGCTGCTATCAAAAATAGTTCCAGGTTTACGGCAAAGGCTATGAAAGCTTTGACAACAAGAACCAAGACTACTATTAAGATTTGAATGTATATGAGTATTTTCATAGCAGTATATACGAGTGACTGTTGGCACTGCTTTAAATATACGATAACTTACCGTAGATCGTGTCTGGGACAATATTTTCTTGACCATTTACATGGTAACGATATCCAAGCATTTATATGTTATTTTCAATGCTATATGAATAAACTTCAATCACATATAGACACAATTTGCATGTAATAACAGAGATTCCAGAAATGTATAGGCCGGTGGTGAACAACCTTCCCATACTGGGAAAGATTTCCTTAGACCTTCACTGTCACACTATTTTGGGGTTTACAGTGTTGCAAGTTATATCAAATTATTCCTTGCTTCTTCAGCTTCTCACGGCAGGCAGAAGGTGCGATTCACGCCTTTCGGTGATTTATGCCAAATTATAGGTTTGATTTCCGGAGGGAAGTACTGAAAACCTAATATTTAGTAGGGCCCCGTAATCATTGACGATTTGCCTATTAATATAAGTCTCCATTCCACACCCGCGTCAGCCGTTTTGAATCTACCGCCGCGGGGATGAACAGAGCATTACTCATAAGTGTAACGCAACTTCTCTTATGGAGTCGTCATTAGATCGGGTACCCACTACGAAAACACTTTCGTAAAAAATAAGAGAAGAAAAAAGAAAAATTTAACTATACATTGTTATAACACGCTTCCCACTTTGGTGGATTTCTTGCGTTGTGGCTCCTTGCTGCTCCTCACCAGGCGGCCATTCGTCCTTCACTGATATATCAAGATAACACCCAAGATATTAAGCGAATGGGAAGGGGATGGATGGGAGGGCCCTGCATCGTCAATGATTACGGGGCCCCTACTAAATATTAGGTTTTCACTACTTCCCTCCGGGAATCAAACCTATAATTTAATAGTGGCCCCTCCATCATTGACGATTTGCCTGAATTCCCAAGACTGGAGGGCGACATTCGTAACAATATCCTAAACCTCAGAACCGTAAGGCATATTCAAGAATTGTATAACAGAATAAGTCTTTATTGTTAGCATACAATACAAAAATATAAAAATATTAAAGGATGTGAGCAGTGCGTCACTTCAAAGAAGATCTGCTCCAAAAGTTTACAGGATCTCGTCTTGAGATTCTGTTCGATAGCGATTTGAGAAGACACTCATAGTTTCCTTTCCACTATCCCAGATTTTATACTGTTCACAGTTTATTATCTGGCATAAAACTGTATCTATTTGACCAGTTTTATACTCAACTAAAACTATATAGTTGCAATTAAGATAGAACAAACTTTTCTTAAAATACAACTTAAAACAAAATAACGAGCTTTCAGAAAGCTGTCTTAAATCAATTCAACGAGCTTTTACATAGCTCCTTTTTAAAATAATTATAGATTCTTTTAAAATCAAAACAAAACATGTGAGCTTTCACCTAGCTCACTTTTGTAAACGCCAGTGGTCTTCTCCGGCGGAGGAGTCCGTTTCTGGCGGAGGAGTCCGTTTCCGGCGGAGGGGCTTTTGGGTATATTGAGATACTCTCATTCCCCCCCCCCCTGTTTCTTGTCCTCCAAGGGACTTAAATTACTATCAAATTAAGCATGAGCTCCTCAGCCGTAAAAAACACCTAAAGCGCTTGCTAGTGGATACGTCAAGAAAGATAGTGCCCGACATACTTTGAAAATGAGGGGAAAATTCCACTGCAGCATTTATATCTTATACCAATGAGGGTAGAGGGGGGTAATTCTTTCGTGATGCGAACCACTGCTGTAGGTCAATCCTAAGAGGGTTCTAAGAGTCAAGGAAGTTTTCCTAAGCTCCAGACTATTTCTATATATAGCACGTAAAGGTCCGCATGCCCTTCCTTGTTCATGTTGGGGCTTCATACAATGAATTTCAAAGAACAGTGTCATACTCGTCACAAGCCTGAGGCACTTAATGCTATTACTTGCTCCGGCAACTCGTGGGTGTCTTAACTCATCCGGTAAGATTCTGGTCGGCGGAAGACTTTTTCCGGCGGATACCAGAACTTGGGAGAAAATATTAATGTGGGATAGATGTACTAATCTGCTCCTAAATAATAACAAACCCCGAGCTGAATCTGCCTAAGTAATGGTATGACCTCTTATGACTAACAAATTCTGATTGTCAGGGGCATGAGCAGCCTAGGCTATATCAGAGCCGAGGACCGATTGACTCATTTTTAACTTTTACCACTATAGGGTGGTTTACATGGTTAATACAGGTTATTTGAGTTTCGTAGACCTAATCTCTTCATTCTTGTGGTTCCGTTAATACCTCATTTCCGAACTTCAGGTGGGTTAGCATTTTGACGTACCGAATGCTACACTTAGTGGGATAGAGGTCTCTGCCTGGTGAGACAGACCTCCAAGGAAAAAACTATCAAAGTCAAGGGCTATCCCTCGCCTGTCGGGGTAGTCCGGAGTGAAAATGGTTAGTATGAGTGCA
Source organism: Paralithodes platypus (assembly GCA_032716605.1). NCBI lineage: Eukaryota > Metazoa > Arthropoda > Malacostraca > Decapoda > Lithodidae > Paralithodes > Paralithodes platypus. The sequence continues at coordinate 42,716,302 of CM064492.1, read as the reverse complement.
CTGCATATAAGAGTAGACTAGTAGTCCACTATTAACTAAATGACATTCCGATGACCTACACTTTCCCGTTATCCCTAAGCTTTTCCGGCGTGATTGCTTTCCTCCGTGGACCGGAAGGAAGGGATGTATATCCGAACCTTTGTGTACTACTTCAACCTTTCTTGGTGTCTGTTTGTACTACCTTATTAGAGTCCCACGGAACCACAAGAACGCGTGAATGAGACAATTTTATACCACGAAGGTGTAGCGTTGTCAATTGTAACTGAAAAACTTATAATGTAACGTCATTATAACTGGTATAATATATCCCCTATGGCCCTCAGTGCCTAAGCTACTCATGCCACCGGCGGGCGGAACAAAAAATACTATGATGGACTCATGCCACCAGCGGGAGAAACAAAAACACCCTATTACTTGGAGGCATAGCACGATTACTTCGTCCCTCAGGAAAACGGGGGATGGCTTGTTTGGTGAGATCGCTGTTGGTCCTGGTAGACCGAAGCCTACTACCGTAGAAGCCTTCCGAAAATGGATCCTTTTAAACTGTTCCCGAGGTGAGAACTGTCCTTAAGATAGTGCAAACTGCCTTTTATCCCAGTGCTTGTGACTGAAAACCTTTTATACCCGAGAGCAGCCGTGCTCGTGCCATGTCCCATGCAATAGTTAATCTAAACATTCAACTTTTTTTAGATATGATATTACACTACTCGTGTGATGATATCCCTAGAATAGTTACCCTCCGATTTTTTTCTGTACTATTCAACCCGGCGTAATGATATATTCTCATAGGTCCGGCGAGATAACTCTGATTGAGTCTCGGGTCACTAAGTTAGTTACCGTTACTTTAGACAGTGGAAGAGAAAAAATTCAAACGGCTTTGGCCAGCGACCGGCGGACGCATATCCGAGCCTTTGAGAGTCCAGAGCCAGTGGACTGATTGCCGTAGTATCCTTTACACTGTAAGCGGTACCTACAATGATTTCATAGGCATAGGTGTACTTTTTTGCCTAAACATCGTTGTTTGTGGGAGAGAAGCCTGCTTGTCCCGCTTACCAGTGCCCGAACATGGCCTGTTTGTCGTGTAAACTTGTGCCGAAAGATATTTTCCTCCAGCCAGTTTCACGGTGGGCTCCGCGGGAGCATATACGTCAGAGGTATGCCACGTTCGCCGGTACGCAGCCCGGAAAAACCGTAGTGACCCTTGACGCGGCCTGGGTGTTTAAAGACGGTATCAACCTCGGAACTTTGTACCAGAGCACGGCTTAGGGAGAGAGGTCGAAAAAGGAGGGGAATCTTCCAAGACTTGGGATAAAAATCGAAAAACAAACCAACAAGCGGGTATTAAGGTGTGGTAACATCCTGCCTCCGCTTGTCGCCTGCCATCGTCGTGTTTAAAGCCTAGTCTAACCTTACTATGATGTCACCTTGCTTATCCGAAGCATCGTATCTACATCTCTTTGAGTCTGTGAATCAATCATCGATGCTGTTAGTATCTGGGAAAAAATAACCCTGTAATAAACATTATCGGGTAACCCCTTCTTCACCATATCGAGTCTGAGAAGCTGTTTAGCTCGAACTGCCTCAAACAAGGCTGTTCGGATGTCCCTGATCGATCTCGCTGGGTGCGGCAGGAGATATTGTTGAAAAGCTTTAACCGTTTCCTCCTGATGCCTCGGTGGGTTGGACACCGGTTTAGCAATGGCTTGAGCTGTGTCTCTAGTTAGCAGAAAAACAATAAATTTATGGGGAGCATTATCACATACTAAGAAATCTCGTTGGAGTTCAATAGGATCTGGAGTTTGGAAAGGAGCTGGGAAGTGTTTCCCTTCTAGTTGAGGGGCAATAAGGAACTCAAATATAGCTCGTGGGACACCGCCGGGCCGTGGCTTCAACAAATCAAACTCAATATGGTGTGGTGGGGGGACAGGTAGGGATACATTGGAAGCTATGTCAATGGCAAACTGTTGGACCTCCTGATCCCAACTCACCCATGGTCCGTGCCCCACCTCTCCCAGATTTAATTCCCTTCTCTCCTGTTGTGAAGTTGTCGGAGTAAAGGCTAAACTTGGTTCAATCAAACCCAATGAATGATCACCATTGTTGTCATAAGGCTGAGAGCGAGCGGGGCAATTAGGAACATCTGGGGAAGGAGGGGCAAGCCGATGTGGTTCATAGATGAAATATTGATAATTGGTAGGGTTAGGAATTGCTTGAATCTGTACCCCTATGACATTTCTTTGGGCATCTTTGGCCCGGAAGACTTTATGTCTGTTTACTTCAATGGACCATTCCCCCGGTACTGGGACCTACCCGCGTATGGATCTGTGCCCGTCTCCTGCCTTAGACTAGGTAACAGGGAGCCAAAGCCTGCCCGGTTCTTTTCGACCCTGCAGCTTGCCCTCCGTTTGCAATTGAGATAGTTGGGATTGAGCAACTGGTTTAGAGCCATGAGATACTACGTGCTCCGGCTGAGGCTTCAAGGGTTCCGCCGTTGAGTGAACTGCTACGTTAACTTCAGGAATACTAGCACTAGGTTGTGAGCAAGAAACTGTCTCCTTCTCCGCCGCGGTAGAAGCATTGACGTTAGCTGCCAAATCGCTAGCTAGTGATAGTCTATCTGAACCGTCTACACCCGGTTGGGACCCCATAACCACCCGTGGTGTGATCGCGGCCCTGGCTTGTAAGTCCGCCGGATCATTACTAGCGGTGGAGAGTGGCAATTTAGCTATGGTCGAAGCCCTGATAGTATCCGGGTCTGTGATAACATTTATTTTGGCTGGTGACAGGGGACGAATTGGAACGTGTTCTGGCATTATTAAGTTAGTGGAGGAGACTGAATGGAGAAACAAAACCTCGTCGTCCGTAGAGGTGGCAGGCACAAATCCCGCCCGGGGGGTTACCGTCACCTCATTAGGAGTATCCCTAGGGTGTTTGGAAATAGCACATTGTTGGAGAACTTTTTGTAACAATTCATCTAACTGTTTCGCCGTGACACATTGGGACCTTGGCCTTTTGAGAAATTTAGACTTTACCTTATCCTCAGATGGTGGTTCCTCTACCTGTACCGTTGGACATGGTTCCTCAAGTACTTTTCCTTTGTTATGCAGAGTTATTGGTTGGGGAACTTTTACCGGCGACTTTTTAACGTGCGTCACCGACGCCTGACTGACCAGTCGAGAGGGTTGTGTAACCCTGTCCCTTGGGACATCGCTCAACTTATCCTCTATCATGGTATGACCTGTAGTGACAGACTCTGACCTAGTGTTAGGTACTGTTACTCTTGTGTCTCTGGCCTCTGGCCTAGTGGATAATTGTGGGACGTCTATCGCCGGCGTGTCTAAACCCGCCGCTATATCATGACTTTGTTCCATGTCGAGGCGACCGGTTGTGAAGCAGACTTACACACATGGGTGAGGGGGCTCTCCTGAATTTCCGCCGCAATCTGGTTCTGCAGTGGGCTGGACAACTTGCGCTTCTTGGATGGCAAGTAATCTAAACTGGACCCCTCTGACGAAGTTGCTGGGGTGATTCCAGTTGAGTTGAAGGTATGAACTCCGGCGACTCTGAGCGAGTTCGCTTGGTTTGGGGAGGGGAGCGACCTTCGGATGCCTCAGATGACTGGGGGGAAGCAAGATTTGAAATTCGGTACCAAAGGAACATGTGCCTGATGGACTGAGGGGTCTTCGAAAGAGTACAGGCGAATGATTCTAAGTAACTGCATTGTCACACAACAATTCTACATCCGCCATCCTTGAAGTGTAAGAAGCAAACTTATTCTTAATTTCAATAAGGGTCAACAAGCATGACATATCTTGACTAGCTAGCCATTCTTCGAATAGATCCAAGCAAACTGGACATTTACGAGTTGTCCATGAAAAAGTAGTCTTGTCCAAACATTTAATACAGCATATACACAGCCTGTGCTCTGCTACTGGGACCGAAAGACAGGTAGGAGTAGAACAAATCGAGAATAGAGGCATGGTTACTGACTCCCCTCCCCGCCGGGAACAGTTCCTCCTTAGCCGCGCTGCTCGAGATGTGAAGAGATCTGGAAATAGAAAATTTCCAGGAATCAATGCTCATAAGGATAACCTTAGAGGTGTTAACAACATACTACCTACTCCCCAGCGTCGAAAAACTAGTGGGCCACTGCACAACAATTTTTCCGCCTCCTGAGAGTTTTCGTGAACAACCCCTCGCCCTTTTCAATCGGGGGGAAGTCAAGTGGGACTGCTTACCTATGACATGGGTCACTGGCCCTAAACAGAACTCCTAGCAAGCGTCGTCGTGCAGCTGCTTGCTAGCTAGACACTGCTAAACCTGTTACCCAACTGTGCCGCTGGGCTGGCGGGGTAAACTGGCAATTCACAGGGTGAGTCGTTAGACATCGGTCCGAGACCGTTCTCCCTCCGCCGGGCCATGCACGTCCGTCGGCAAGGAGGGTAGTGGCACACTACCAAAAAAGAAGGGGTAGGTAAATCCCAAGCACACCAGCACGGCGGCAGCCGGGCTCAGTACGAAGACAGAGGACCGGCGGCCCAAGGAACTAGGGACAAAACCGTCTAAAGCACAAGACCACCATTGCCGTACCAAAAAAACCCACACAATAAGGACGTCTCCTAGAGTTCCCGGAAAGTGATCGACACTCGAACCAGGGAACACCGGAAAAAGGGGGGGGGGGACATAATATAAATATCATAGAATTAGTAACACCCCTAAACCTTAAGGAGACCCTACTAAGGCTGGCCACGAGGCATAAGAAACCCATAATGTATGAAAAAACTTACTCCTGAAGACATAACAGCCACAGCACGAGGAGAAGAGGCCCGTGAGAGGGGCCTAAGAGCAGGCTCGAACACCAGAACATTCCACACCACGTGTAACAATCCTTGAACTGGAGCGTCTGCTAAGATGAAAAAACACACGGCCCCCAGGCCAACACGCTGGACTGAAGATCATACTGCGATGAAAAATAGCCTCCTAGCTAAAGATAATAAAAAAACTAAGGCGCGCAGAACCAAAGAAACAACACAAGTGGCGACTGTCCTGGAGAACACGTGAACATAATTAAGTCGCACCATGGTGTATTTAGAGGGTGGTATGGGAAGATGCTAGTGCGTCTTCTGGTGCTGAAAGTGTTAACCCTTTCACGCACATATGACGCAGAGGTTGCCAGATTAGCAATAAGACCTAGAGTTCTCTCACTCTTATAATTACCTCTCCAAAAATAGTTTTCTGCCCACAGCTAACTCAAACCCAACTGCAGAGGTTGAAGTAACTCAACTAAAGGTTTCTAAATACCCCTGATGGTAACAAAGGCTTTAAAGTATCCCTAATAGGCTCAAAATTGCGTCATATGTCGGAGAGGGTTAACACTCTCCGACTCATATGACGCTAGAGCGTCATATGGCGGTTTTTCCAAAATACTCATATGACGCTAGAGCGTCATATGAACATATCGTAATATCTCTCTAATAAGTTATATGACGCTCTAGCGTCATTTAGGCCTGGTAAGTTAGGTAAGTTAGAATCTGTCGAATGGTGGCAACCCCAAGTTCCTCCGACTTCTAACGGTCCCTCAGTGAGATTTTGACTGTTGTGGGAATAATACCGTGCGGTCCGCCTCCTCGTCAGTAAGTTGACTATTTCAGTCTGAGGGGGTTAAATACAATGATAAAATTAAATATTAATCAAACTACAGAGGTACTCGGGAGAGTGAGTACCTCCGCTTATGCTGGCGGAGGTATAGGCCCTAGCGATCACCTCCAAAATCACTTCTTCCTTGGTGCATATCATGATTCTACGCCCACCAAATTTTGTGAAAAACGGGTCATAACTATGTGAGTCGCCTATGCTGGCAGTGGTATGCACTTTACTGATCACATCCAAAATTGAATAACTTCTTGCGTGGCACATAGGCCTATCCTATCTGAGCACCAACTTTCGTGAACATCGGTCATTAGCTTTTTGAGATATCTTGATTACTGACAAACAGGCAAGTAGAGGCAACAACATAACCTCTGTCCAACTTCGTTGGCGAAGATACTAATAGAGAAAAGAAGGGAAAATAACAACTTACTGGAACTGAAAGATAAATTTGATGAATGTCAGAAGCAGAAAAGAGTTTTAAAGGAAGAAACGCAAGCATGAGAGAGCTAGAGGGAAGGCTGATAAAATTAGTGTGTGTGTGAGTGTGTGTGGTGTTTGTGTGTGATGTCAAATTGGATCTTTGTGTGCATGTGTGTGAAATAGGTGATGGTTAAGGGGAGGTTTTTAGTTGATTCCCTAGACTTCCATCAAGCTTAAAATTACTCCCCCTAGACCCCCTTTCAAGATAAATTTGTAAATTTTTTGGTAGAAAAATGTCCCGGCTGAAAGCCGGTTCCTCTTATATTACAGGCTCGCTATCGCTCGCCAGGATAAAATCGACACCTACATGGCACGAAAGGTCTTAAAATTGACAGAAATGGGTCGAAAGTTCTTAAAATCGTCAAAATAATGGGGCGAACGTCTTAAAATTAGAAAAACAACGGGGCTAAACATGAGGGAGAAAGGAGTCAAGAAAAAAATCTCTCAAGTGGATATCTCCCCTTAATGCGTCTGGGTGAATAATATATATATATATATATATATATATATATATATACTGTATATATATATATATATATATATATATATATATATATATACTGTATATATACTGTATATATATATATATATTATATATATATATATATATATATATATATATATGCCTGATAGTGCTTATATGATGGATAGATAAATTCCCCAGCTTGTAATACCAAAACAATAGGCATTTGACCCAATTTAGTATTTTTTATCAATATTTTTCCCAATTCTCGATTTCTTTGATTTTCAGCAGACCGCCATGGCCAGCCGGGATAATCTATCAAGCACCGATATATCGGCCCTGCTCGACCAACTCGATGTCGCGGACGATGATACCATTGAACTCGTGGACTGCGGTGAAGATCTCACCATTGAGCCAGTTATCGCGCCCCTGGGTGACCTATACGAGCCAGATTACGACTCGGAAGACAAGGCTGATGGGGCCGACGAACAGGTACCTCCCTCTCCCTACGACTTGGACGACCTCCCCCTCCCCCGTCCTAAACGCACCCTCTCCACCCTCCCATGACTCACCCTCGCACTCACCACGTGCCAGCAGACCAGTTGATAGGGAAAACTCGGCATCTCCAGCCCGACCAGCCCCCACGGCAGCCCCTACAGGAGCCACAGCCCCTACTACAGCCCCTGCAGTCGACCCACTATATAAGATTCCTGTCCCTAGCAACAAGGTGGTAGCCAGTGATGGCACAAGATGGAGCAAGGACCCACCACCACCACACCGAGTTTCCAAATGGAAGAGAACCTCGCAAACGTACGTGGAGGGGCCAGCACCGCACACCTTCACAGCCAACACTTTGCCTGATATCCTGATGTTGTTTCTCGACGAAACGATGTTAGCCAAGATTTGTGTGGACTCAAACACCTTCATCCTGAAAGTGAGGGAGAGGATGAAGAATGCCACGAACATCTACAGCGACATAGGACTGCTTGAACTGAGGGCACTTTTGGGGGTTCTGGTCGTAGCACGGGCCAAGAAAGACAACCATATTTCAGTCGAGGAGATGTTTAGCAGCGATTTAGGGTGTCCCCTGTATAGATGTGCCATGTCGGAGTCCCGCTTCAGTTTCCTGATGAGGTGTCTGCGATTTGATGAGGCCACAACTCGGGTTGAGAGAAGGCAGACTGACCGCTTCGCCACCATACGTGAGCTGTGGGACAGCTTTATCACTCACTGCAGGAATAACTACACCCCTGGCGAGGCTGTGACTGTCGACGAACAACTCCTGGCGTTTCGAGGACGATGTGTTCAAGACCTACATCCCAAAGAGACCTGCTAAGTAAGTAAAATATATATTTGTTTAGGGTGAAAGTGGATATAAATGATAAGTGGGAAGGGTGAAGGGGAAGTGTAGGCGAGGACACTTTTGGAGTTGGTGGGAAAGAGAGAGAAGTGAATGAAAGACTTACCTTATATATTATATATACCTTTTGTATTTACATTTGAATTCATTATATTTATGTAATTAATGTTATTTATTGATTTACCTTCACTAATGACTTACATTTACAAATGTATAAACTTACCTGACCTACCTTTACTAATGACTTACCTTTGACGATTTATTGACTTACCCTACCTGGAATTCGAAGTATTTATAATTTTTTCTTTCCCTTCACAGGTATGGCCTCAAGCTGGTCCTCACCTGTGACTGCCGGACGTACTACATGTTCAATGCATATCCTTACCTGAGGAAGGGTTCAGTACCTGTGCAGCAGGGCATGAACCAGGGCCACTACCTCACAATGAAGTTGCTGGAGGAGTGCTACGGGAGTGGCCGGACAGTTATGACAGACGACTGGTTCACGTCCATAGGGTTGGCCAAGGATTTGAAGGAGAAGGACCTCACGACAGTCGGGACACTACGGAAGAAGCCCTCTGTACGTGCCGTCATCTTCGACCCCAACAAGTCAGCCCCCAAGGCAGCCCACACTGCCCGTCCCATTGGAACTACAGCCTTTCTCTTTCATAATTACATAACTACAGTTTCCTACAAGCCCAAAAGGGACAAGACAATAGCCCTCCTGCCAACACTCCATCACACCACCGAGATAGCAGAAAAAAACAAGGCCACTGCACAACTGTACTACAACAAACACAAGGGGGGCGTCGATGCTTTCGATAAGCTGTGTGCCAACTACAACTGCAACAGGCAGACTCGACGGTGGCCCATCTGCATTTTCCTAGGAATGCTAAACATTGCATGCATCAACTCCCACATCGTGTACAACAGCAGGTTATTGAGGGAAGGGGATAAGGAAATCGGAATGAGGGAGTTCATGAAACAACTCGGCTCATCACTCATAGAACCTTGGGCCGCACACCAACTCAACCTCCCCGGACAGCACACAACGGTGAAAAACGTGATCCGAGATGTATTCCACTACACACTCCCTCCACCATCACCTGATGCACGTGTGGGTCCTGCCAGACGTCAAAGATGCACCCTCTGCCCCAGGGGAACAGACAGGAAGACCAACACCTACTTTATCACGTGTGCCCAACCTGTATGCTCCCTTCACTGCCACATCATATGCGTCAACTGCCACGAACCTTAGGTAAATATAATTATTTTGTTCCCAGGTTAATTATTAGACATCTAAGTATAAAATAACCAAATTTCAGCACATTCGGTCATGTTTCAAGGCCAAGCAAGCATGTTTCAAGTAATTTTGAAGGGGCCTTTTGGAGAAAATGTTAAATGGTGGTGAGTTAGGTTACCAAAAAGTCACTAAATATACAATTTATTATGCCAAATTTAGTAATATAAATGTGTTTATACAATTACAGAGTGTCAGCACAATAAAACATGTTGCAGGGCCTCTTTTGGGGTTTTATGTGAGAGTATAGAAAATGGTGTGATTTTATGTGACTAAAAAGTACCTCTCATTTCTTTTTTCCAGACCGTGTACATCCTGGGGTCTAGGATACCCAGGTCCTAGGAGGGCCTTCATCCTACGAAGTTTCAGCCAAATCGTTTGGTTATTTTATTTTATTTTTTTAGTCAACACAACTTTTCTGGCTCGAAACTTTTTTTCCAGTGCCTCGAACGCAATATACTCAGGAAATAGACCCTACAACTGTGATAAACGCTAGTTAGATGATGTATATGTAATATTAACCCACTTAACCCCAGCGACAACAACGTGTCGTCGGCAATGTATGTAACGCTAAACCCCAGCGACGACAATGTGTCGTCACTGGTACTCCGGTCCCAATTACTCCGGTCCTATGGTACCTATAGGGATCAGATTTGTATGGGAACTGTGTAAGTATCCCACGCAACCATGACAATGGTTGAAAACTCTCAAAGTCCAACCGTGTGCGCGTGAGCGTGCAAAAACATGGTTTTTGGGTGTTTTTCCCTTCAATTTTTTACTCTTCTAAAATCGACTTTCGGGGGCTCCGTAGGACCCCTTTTTGACCTTTTTGATAGTTTTTTTGTGGTTTTTCCTTCATTCCTAACCCATTCGCTATTGTTTCTGGGAAAAAAAAAATCAAATCCTGCCGGTCCCTGGTGGTACATTTATTTATAACTAGCTGGGGCTCAGTGGGTTGAGGCCTTATGGGCATCAATAAAGCATTAGCAATATTTGACTTGATTATTTTCCCTATTGGGGTCCATCTGACCCCTGTTTCACCTTTTTGTTTCGATTTCTGAGCATTCACCTTCTAGGGGGATATACATTCAGTATATATATACAGTATATATATACAGTATATATATATATATATATATGTGTGTGCGTGTGAGTGTGTGTATATTTATTCTCGGCCGGGTTCCAACCACCTACAGTCAGAACGAGTGTCCATGCTTTAATCAACTCTACCACAGCGTGATATAGAATACTTAACCTTTTCCTATGTATATTTAGGAGAAGGGAAATCCTACTTGGAGAAAGTATTTCGTTTCTTACGCAAATCGTAGGACCCATATTCTAGGATTCCATACAAGGATTTTTACAAGTTTTCCCTGCCTGGAAGTATGTGAGCGAGCATTGTGGTGTACTTCTGCTGCGTGTCTGCCTGCTGTGACCGAAACCTCTCCGGGAGATCTGGGCCCTGGGAGTCTTTTGCTAGGAACCCCTCATGGTCTTTAGTCTCTGTTTCTTCTCCTGGGTGACCTAGTTGTGTGTGAATTTTCTACAGTATATACATTTTATTTTGTTGTTTCTGTTCGGGCTCTGTCTCGAGTCGGCCACCCCCATCTATGGGGTATATGCCTGAGTATATACAAACATACATACATTCCCATGCAACTCAGGCATTAATATTAAATATATCTCACATATACATGTCAGCTACTAAATGTTTTTTGCTCTTAGCCAGGCTCGAACTACCGACAGTAAGGACGAGTGTCCATGCTGTAGTCAACTTTATCACGGTGTGATAATAAATACTTAACCTTTGGTTTTATCCAATGGTCTGATTGTCTACCATGCTACTGAATTGTCATAACACATATTACATTGTTGTACATGTTCTTACGGTCGCAAATGTATTATAAGGGACCTATATAATGATAAAAGTAGTCTTCCTATAAACGGCCCTGCCAACATATCCGTTACAGTCATCTGTCTAGACACTGTCTACTGACTCTGAAAGTGACGTCAAATGATCAGCCAATGGTAGTGGATTTTCCTGGATGGCGTCACACCCATTTAACCCCTTCTGTACCGCGGCATATTTTTATTTTTATTCTAGTTATATTAAGACGATGTTGTGCAGTTTAGGAACGATCTGTGGTAGTAGGAAGGATTAAATGAAATAGTTTGAAGCCTATTAATTGGTGGAGGCCCTTTTCAAAATGAATGAAATGGTCTTAGTAGCCAGAATAAAGTTAAAAGGACGGTACCGGTAGTGAATGGGTTAACCGATCACCTGTGCGCATGCATGTATTCCATATAGGAAATGGGTGCAAGAATTGCTCACAAGGTGATACAAGCATGAAACTTCCCGGAAATGTTCACAAGCACCTACTTTACAATTTCAGAGCAGGAGCCACCGAGATTTCTGTATTGCATAGCAACGGTTGCTAGGCAAAGCATTTTCCTTAGCAACCGGCAGCAACGATGCAGTTTCTGAACTACTATGAAGTGTTATGACTTTGTACTTTTATTTATTTTCCTATATTCACTCCTAAAATGGTTCAAAAGATGTATAAAAGCATATATATCTATATAATAGAGTGAATGTCAGCACAAAACCAGGGCACACTGGTGACATCACTGCTGTGTAACTCAGCATGGGGTTCAGTGCCAGCTGATCTAGATATACTAGTACTTTAATAAGTACTAGTATATCTAGATCAGTGTCCCAAATGCTATCTAACAGCCCCAAATCCACTAGCTACTAAACTGTAGTTTGTAGTTGGTAGATGTAGTTAGATAGCCGCGCCTGAATTGACAGGATGTGCCAGCGCGGGAGAGCCGAGCCAAGGGTAACGGGGCTTAAGAATTACCCGGAAGGTGTACAGATCGCACGGGACTTAAATGGCACTGGATGAACGATCGGGCTAGGTGTAGGGAAACTGAACCTAGTTGTATCCCATAAAGGAATGTGTGCAACAGATGTATTTGATAAAGGTGGTAAAAGGATAAACCCTCGGCCTTAATCATATTTTGTTTCCAGTTTCAGCAAGTTTGATATATTTGATCTACGCACAGTGATAGTCAAGACGTACTGAATATTCACAGAAATGGCCAGTGCCTCATCTTCATCTGTTCAAGCAACTGATTGGACTATCTGTGTTTTTTGTCAACTGGACACCAAAGAGTCTCTCATATCACCAACTGACAGAGGCTATGAAACCATAGTAGACAACATCACACAGTTTAGTAACCTTGACTCAATGCCAATCAAAATCAATCTGGCACGACTTGACCATGGGAATGGTATTCAATCAATATTGTAAGAACAGAATGCAAAGTGGCACAAATCTTGTTATCAGAAGTTTTCACATACCAAACTGGAACGCGCAAAACGAAAGCACAAGTCTGAGGAAGATGGGACTGCTTCAAAACGAATTTTCACACGTAGCACTAGCAGTGGTGGTGATACTGCCTCAAGTGGAACAGTTGGCAGCAATTGTCCCAAATGCTTCTTTTGTTCCCAGCAGCAAACAAAGGAGAACCTCCGCGAAGTCTGTACATTTCAACTAGATTTTCGTGTGAGGAAATGCGCACATGATCTACAAGATGAAAATCTTCTTGCAAAATTAAGTGCAGGAGACCTTATTGCCCAGGAGGCAAAGTATCATGCAAACTGCCTTACAAACCTGTACAATAGAGCACGTGCAAAGGTATCACAGGATCAGGATGCCTCAGATGACCAGACATGTAAAGGAATTGCTTTGGCTCAGCTGATTTCCTACATTGAGGAGAAGAGGCAAGATGAGGATGTGAAGGTGTTCAGACTTGCAGATCTTGTGAAGCTCTACACTGACAGGCTAAATCAACTTGGAGTGGATGTTACTGCACGAGTAAACAGTAAGCATCTGAAAGACCGCATTCTCATGCATCTCCCAAGGATGAAAGCTTACAAAGAAGGACGAGATGTGTTCATGGCTTGTGAAGAAGATGTTGGCTCTATTCTCCGAGAAGGATACCAACTGATCGAGACGAGCAGAGTGTCATGATGACCCAAATTGCTGAAATGATCCGACAGGACATCTTCGCACACAAAATAACATTCTCTGGATCGTTTGGCCATAACAGCCAAGTGGAGTCTGTTCCACGGTCCCTTTTGTCACTGGTCAGCATGCTTATCAATGGTTCAAACATCACAGATCAAACATCCAACACAACTATCAGCCAACCAATACTATCCATTGCTCAGCTGTTGGTGTACAACAGCATCAAGAGACGCAGGGATTCTGTGAGAAATCCACAAGTATATCACAGCAAAGATCGTGAAACGCCACTACCCGTCTATGTAGGTCTTAAGGCTCATGCACTAACCAGAGATAGAAAGTTGATCGAGAGTCTATATACTCTTGGTATGTCGGCATCATACAACCGCACAATGGACTTGATCACATCATTGGGTAATAACGTCTGTGACTATTACCATCAGATTGGCACAGTCTGTCCTCCTCAACTTCGCAAAGGGCATTTCATCACCAGTGCTGCAGACAACATCGACCACAACCCTAGCTCTGCGACATCTACAAGTTCATTCCATGGCACCAGCTTGTCCTTGTTCCAGAATCTCACTCCGCGAGATGTCTGTGAAGATGAAGACAATGGCCAAGGATTCACTTATTCAATAACTCAAGAGAGGGGAGGGGGTTGAGGAAAATTAGCGACTTGCCCCTTTCGTACACTGAACTGAAACGTCCAGGGAAGAAGTCTGATCTCATAGAATGTCTTGAAAAGATAGTAGGGTCATCAAATGATGTGACACCAGAGACTGAAGTGCGAATCATGGATGGTGCGGCATTTGTTCACTTTCTTAGACCTGAGGGCTGCAAGACATTTGGAGACTATGCTGCCAAGGTCTTTCTTCCATACATAAACAATGCTCAAAGCCAGGCTCTGAGAGTGGATGTTGTCTGGGACCAGTACTTCGATAACAGCCTCAAGTCACAGACAAGAGAACAACGTGTCACTGGTCCTATTCAGCGTAGACGAGTTGGGGCGTCTAGCCCAACACCAAAGAACTGGCAGCAGTTCCTTCGCTTGGCCAACAACAAGACAGACCTGTTTACATTCCTGAACAAGGAACTGCTGGAAAATGCATCAGGAGACCAGACTCTCATTGTTACTGATGGTGCCAATGTGCTATGCTTACCTACACGAGACACCAGCAACATTGCTCCCTGCAACCATGAGGAGGCAGACTCGAGGATCATGGTGCATGTCAGTGATGCTGTTATGCAGGGCTTCCACAAGATCCTTGTTCGAACTGTGGACACTGACGTGGTAGTATTGGCAGTGGCAGTCGTACAGCAGCTGGCTCAGAGACAGCAGATATAACTCTGGATTGCCTTTGGTTGTGGAAAGGACTTTAGGTACATCCCAGCTCATGAAATATGTGCTTCACTTGGCACAGAAAGATCCTTGGCACTGCCTGTGTTCCATGCTTATACAGGTTGTGATACCGTGTCCCATCTGGTCCAGGTGGGAAAGAAGACTGCATGGAAAGTGTGGGAGGCACATGATGAATTTACTGCGACATTCTATGAGCTGCACAATGCACCTGAACAAATTGGTGAAGCGACTGAGGCTTCTCTGGAGTACTTCACCATTCGACTCTATGACAGGACAGCAACTTCTCGTTCCATCAATGAAGTCAGAAAGAATCTGTTCATCCACAAAGGACGTCAGATATCATGTCTACCTCCAACCAAGGCTGCTCTACAGCAACACATGAAGAGGGCAGTACTACAAGGTGGGCACCACTGGGGCTGCACCACGGTGCCAGAACGACAGTTGCCCTCTCCAAGTGAGTGGGGATGGACTTGCCCAGAAAAGTGGAGGCCTCTGTGGTCTAACTTGCCCGAAGCCAGTGCAACCTGCCCAGAACTACTGAAGTGTTGTTGCCGAGGAGGATGCACAGACTGCAAATGTGTTGATGCGCATCTAAAATGCACAGCCTACTGCAAATGCAAAAGTGACTGTGACAACAGTGTCTGAAGCTTTAGGAGTGGCATTGTTATAGCCTGACTTGCCCTAAATTGGATTTTATGCCACATAATTCTTGTATATGATCTCCAAATGCAATGCTACATATTTTTTAGAACAAGGAGTTGAGAAAAAACCATAGCACCTCACAGTTTTCCAGAAACTGCATTGTTGCTGCCGGTTGCTAAGGAAAATGATTTGCCTAGCAACCGTTGCTATGCAACACTGAAATCTCGGTGGCTCCTGCCCTGAAATTGTAAAATAGGTCTTTGTGAACTATTGTGGAAAGTTTTATGCTTGTATCACCTTGTGAGAAAGAGAGGGAGATGTAGACCATAAGAGAGGTGGAAGGATGGAGTTAAGAAGTATATGAGTGAAGGCGGTGTTGGATGGGAGGAGGGGCGTCGACTGACTGGGGACAGAGGTGCATCGGGCCGTTTCATTCGTGGTCATCCCTTCGGGGATCACGGCGTCCGGCAATAGATAGATATATAGATTAAAAAAAAGTCCATAAACCTAATGCTTTTTCCTTGCAGAAGACATTTGTAACTTGTTTTGAACTGTTGTGAATTGAAGGTTGATGAAAGGATAATTTGAGAAAGACATTTTCAGAAAGAGATAATTTGAGGCATACATTAATTTTGAATAGGCGAGGTTTGTTATACAACGTCCCGCGCATCAATAAACGCGTCGTAATGAACGCAATTGAATAATATATATATATATATATATATATATATATATATATATATATATATATATATATCCCAAGTATTAACATCTGAGAAAATTCCTGAAAAACTGAACAGAAGATCAAATCCAGCGCAAGGTACTCGATATGACGCCCTTTAATACTAAATATGCTGTTACTTCCTATAGAGGACTCAGATAAGGGCACGACCTTCCGAAATCGTGGCCTTTCTTCATCGATTTTATGACGTGCTTCACGCGGAAAATATTATGCCTCATTGAGGAAGAGAAATATTTGAGAATCCGGTATGAGGCATATCGCCCATCAAATCGTTACGTCAACTGTAGGAATAGAAACTGATGTGTTGCCACAAGCGTGCGGGTACAATACCGTACTTGTCATAATCAACCAAACATACAGAAATTTAATAAAAGGATCACAATAAAAAGGAATTTTAATTAAAATTTTGATCGACCATAATGTAAGGTTCTACTAGATTAATTATTATGTCTATCTACATTGACGTTTAATACATTTAGTTTTGTCCAATATTCTTTGGCTTCGCGATTTTATACATTTTAAATTATATCATAAACAGGCACACAACTTAAATACTGTAATTATATAAGACAAAACATGAATTTAGTAAATACAAGTGAATAGGCTTCAATGATTAATTTCTCTACAAAATGGTCAAAACTAGACATACTAAAATATTACCTACCTGTGATTATAAAGGCCCTTACATATTATCTACTTGTGATTATATAGAACCTTACATATTCCCTACCTGTGATTATATAGACCCTTACATATTACCTACATGTGATTATAAAGGCCCTTACATAATTATCTACTTGTGATTATATAGACCCTTACATATTACCTACATGTGATTATATAGGCCCTTACATATTACCTACATGTAATGTTGTTGTTGCTGTTCCCCAGGCTGTCTGACCGAACAGCCCCAAGGTCCCGAGCAAGGCCAAGGCCATAACCGAGCACCCCCACAGAACCCTCCCTGCTTACCACTAAGAAAACCCAGGTGACTGAAGCCGCTCCCAGGCGAGGAGCTGAGGAGGGTGCGGAAACGCCCGGGACATTAAAGCCCCACCCATGGCCCTGTGCCCCTTACCTACATGTGATTATATAGACCCTTACATATTACCTACATGTGATTATATAGACCTTTACGTGTTTTCCGGCGTAGTAAAACAAGTGCCAAAGTCCAGAAACACCAGTATACACTTTGACCAATTAACCCTATCTGATGAAAGGCGGGTCTTTTTTACTCTCCCTGTTTCACTTCATTAGTTTGGAGATTATAAGAAGCTTCACCTCACTTAGGAGAAACTGGCCATTGGCTGGAACATTTTTCTACCGAAAAATGTAATTATGTAGCTTACAGGGGGTTTGGGTGGTGATAGATTGGGGAGGTTAGTTTGTTTAGTCTACGGGCCAAACTAAAATTACATGGTTCGAAAATGGCGAAAATCAATTAAAACCTTTCATATTAATAAACATAATCATACCAGCCCCTTAAATGTTTCACCACATACTGTTAAGCTACATCCAAATATACATACTTGTTAGTGTTAAAAGGGCCAACTTCTTCCTCAAATAGCTGCATGAGTGGTAAATTGGTCTCTTAACACTATCTGGTTCGACGTCGTGTGAATTATTATGATTTTTTGTTTTGTATTCTATACTCCCTCTCGGGCATAGGCTGAGAGCCTGCATACTCCACCACTGAACACGGCTAGGTCCATGAGGTCTTGTTCCAGTCTAGGGAGTGAGACATGCGAAGCATCCATTCACGGCTGGAAGCAGTCCCATCTCTGAAGCCATTTCGCCTCAATGCTTCACCGTCTCATCCCCCAGACTCGGACCCTCACTCTCAGAACGCCACCTATCGAGCAATTAACTCACTAGGCATTGCCCCCCTGTAGCATATTTTTTAATATGGGAATATTCATACAGTGCTATTTAATCAGGGAACAATGAGGGTAAATTTGGGGGCTTTTCGGTGTAATGCACTGAAACTAGGTACAGCACAAATTTCGTCCCAATAATATCTACCCATTGACATATTGGGATTCGAACCCGGGTCCATTGGATTACCAGTACAGCGGCAAGACCACTCCGCCACACCTCCCCTTGTAGACCCTTGATTGTTATTGATGATATTGCTCGCTATGTCCATATATTTTTGTCTACCTCTAAGTATATTCTTAAGCAATTACTCTCTTTGAACTTCAGAACCATATCATACCAGTAGCAGAGCACAAACTATAGTAGAGGTGTTTTTTGTTTTTTTACCTGGCGGAATGTTTAATCCCCTGGCAGTTAATTTCTCAATACTTAGTGGACAAATGCGAAACTGCTGTCTCTGCATCATAGTATTGACAGGATTTCACAATTAACACCATATTTAACTATAGCAACTGTGTAATAGCTACATAATTAGGACGAAGATAAGTCAGTTTCTCGCTAGCATAAAAATAGAGTATAGTGTATCATAATTTCAGGAGACAAATAGCCAATGAGGCCTACCAAAACCATCAAAATTCCAAAATATGTAATCAATTCAAAATCAGAACCATTATCATAACGGGCCAGAGCAATTTTAGTGTTTTGTATATACAGTATATCATAGCTAATTCAAAACTCTACCTGTCATTATTCAGAACTATTATAATGAGTCTTGGCTATTTTATCAATTGTACCTACTATAGAAACCGTGGCACCCCATTGCGGAGAAGAACAATGTTACGATATACTGTATATATATATATATATACAGTATATATATATGTATATATATATATATATATATATATATATATATATATATATATATATATATACAAACACACACACACTCTATTACATATATTTGCATTATAGTTCACTAAAAACCGTACTTTTCGTGAGTCAGAGCTATTATACCACATTTGACATTATAGCTAACTCAAAATACAACCTATCATGAGTCATGTCTATTATATTATGGGATAATAGAAAACACAAAACCTTACATATCCTATCACCAGAACTTCTTTACATGTTTTAAATTATGGCTAACCTTGAACCCTAGTTGTCACTTATTGAGTACAGTCACTCATACAATTTCGTGGACCTCATAATTATACTATGTATGTAAATTGCCCTTCGAGAAACTCTATTTTGTTTTTTCTCTCTCTCTCTCTCTCTCTCTCTCTCTCTCTCTAAGTATATATATATATATATATATGTGTGGTTTTGTAATTGATGTACAGTCATGGTGATGAGTACGTGAACACCTCCTAATGATAAAAACAAGACTGAGCATTATCTAGTGAATCCCATTTCATCAACACAGTTCGACAGTGTATCATAATTGGGCCTCCATAAAATGTCCACAAATTCCTGACCATGACTGTACACACACTCCCATTCATAATTTAACTTGCTTCTATATACTTGCATAATGAACAACATGGTGGTGGGAGGGGTCCATGTGTTTCTTTGAGTGACTGTACCGTCAACACCGAGTTACTTGTATTTGTATATTATGTTAACCCTATTCAGCCTCCCCTAATTCGCTCCATTAATTTGGAGATTTTAAGAAATTTTTCTCCAACAATTTGGCGATAAACAGACGCAACCCATTCAGGTGTTGATTATTTCTGGGCGAGCGATAGCGAGCTTGGAAGAAATCGACCGTCGGCCAATTATTGTTCTATCGAAATATGTACACATTTAACTTGAAGGGGGTCTGGGTGGATTTTTTGTTGTGTGTTTTTTTTTGTTTTTTTTTAAAGGAAGTTTGGGAAAGAGTTTTGTTAGCCTAGGTTACAAGCTAAAATACATTGCTCGCTCGAAAATGGCAAAACCAAAGTAAAATCCTCAATTATATATAAACAAATATAATAATAATCCCCAAGACGTTAGCCCAGATAGTGTTAACCCTTTCAATATACCGCGACAATTCTTTCATTTTATTATGACTATTATTAGTATTAGGTTGTCTTCAGCTTACGTCTAATCTTTCTGAGTTTAAGTAAAAGGCGATGTCACAAGAACGTCTTATCCTTTAATTTTTGATGAGCAAGTTTCTCCTCGTACAACTTTTTGGTAATTTCACATTGGCATCGACAACTAGATTGGCTTCATATGATGTTAAGCGATTGGAATAATACTGGGTGATCCCAAAAAATACAACCCACAACATTTTCAATACGTTGTCGCATTGGGGTGACGCAGGATCATAGCAAGAACTGAACAATGGTTTTAACAAGATGGAGCCACTCCTCACACGTCAAACCAACTCTGCTTTGACTCAGACAACGATTCAACGGCCAAGTTATCAGCAGGGGATGTGATATTGAGTGGGCGCCCCATTCACCTTATCTGAACCCCTCAGATCTTTACCTTTGGGATTATTTAAAGAATTGTATATTCGCCATCCACGATCAACAGGTTGAAATGGAAAGTATTTTAAATGACATTGATGTGCCCTAGATAGAGAGATAGATAGATACTGATATATATATATATATATATATATATATATATATATATATATATATATATATATATATATATATATATATATATATATATATATATATATATATATTAGGGTGGCCCAAAAACAAAAAGTTTAAATTGTCATTCTCCACAAGGCTGATCCTGTTCCATATCACAAAGGGAGTTTGCATGCAGAAAATCATAAATATTTTACTGTATTTAGAGGTACCAACTATATGTACATTTTTCGATTTTGAAATAAAATATATATATGTTTTACTTAATTTATTCTTGGTTGTTGTCATTATGTATACCAATAACTGTAAACAATGAAGAATTGTGTGTTAATTGTAATAAATATAACTTAATAAGGCAGAAACAAATCTTTGACTTGTAATGGGTAAGTTGTTGGGACCTCTAAACATGCTTCTATCTCTCCAAGTTTTAGCATGTAGGGTCTTGTAGTCTTCTGTAACCAAACCAGCCTTGTGGATCAGCATATTATTAGATATTTTTTATAGCCCTATGTTTTTGGGCCACCCTAATATATATATATATATATATATATATATATATATATATATATATATATACCGGTATATACAGTATATATATACATATATATATATATATATATATATATATATATATATGTTAGTATAGCCAGGTAATAGATTCTCTTTTAAACAGACGAGGTTAAAGGCAATAGCAGTTTCAGCATTCAGGATTTTATTGTTACAGCTTTCAATAGTTCTAACAATTTTCCTCTGGGTTTCAGAGATGAGGTACAACAGGTTAGCAAAATTCATGGTGGATCCAACGTTTCACAAGTAAACATCTTGCATCTTCAGGGAATGGAGAGGTAATGATTAGAATAGAATGAATGAATGAATGAATATAGAAAAGGTGGGTGAGGGTGAAAGAAGGGAAGTTTTTATTGGTTAAGTAGGAGAGACAGTGATAATAGTGGGAGAAATAGGGTGTCGGGGCTTGACCCAACGTGCGTGAGTTGAATAATTGAGCTGGGGTTGAGTTGATTTAGTTGGAGAAGTTACTTTAGTGATTCAGGATGGCTTGCCAAGAAGGGGGCAAGGGATGGGGAGCAAGTTAATTTTGGATGGTATAAGATCGAAAGTGCTTGCATGTTTTGGGGTTGTATTTTTGGGTGGTAGTAATTCGAAGATGGTATAAAAGGGGGAGGTAATTTTGGGTGGCATGGAGTCAAAAGGGGTACTGCTGGGGAAGTCTGTCAGTGGCAGAACCTGTAAGAAGGCTGTACTGTTATTATTATAGAAGTTACGTTAAAAGGTTGTTGTCTTGTACTTTGTCTGTGAAATTATACATTTTAATGGGAAGTGAAGCTAGGAATCTAGGTCAAGAGTGGTAGGGAGGCTGGACTGTGGACGAGCCGGCATGACCCACCTCCTCTACCAATCCTGATTTTAAGTGAATATTGGAATGGGTGCCTCTCTGTTGTTGGGGTGAAGGAGGTTTGACAAGGGGCGGTGTAAAATTCTGTTGAAAATTTGGATGAAGTTATCATGAAAGGTCTCAAGTTTTATAATTTGTTTTTCTGCTAATTGCTGCCAATAAGTATTTAGAGGGGGGATGTGGGCTAGATTGTGAAGATGTTGTGCCGTCTGGAACTCATACCACTGAGTCCCGAACATCCACCTCAGTGCTTTATTTTGTATTTTTTGATATTTTAGTTGGTTGGTAGGGGCCGAAAGTGAAATGCTGAGTGGGACGTAGCACAAAAGAGGTCTTATAAGTGCTTTGTATAAGTGAAGCTTGGTTTTTATTGAGGCATTTCTGAATCGATAGATGGTTTGTAGTGATTTAGATGGGATGGCAATGGAAGTTTGTGCTTGTTTGTGGAATCGGATGTTTTTGTCGAATGTCGCAAAGCAATAAAGCATATAAATGAAAATATAATTTAATATATA
This sequence comes from Paralithodes platypus, assembly GCA_032716605.1. Classification (NCBI taxonomy): domain Eukaryota; kingdom Metazoa; phylum Arthropoda; class Malacostraca; order Decapoda; family Lithodidae; genus Paralithodes; species Paralithodes platypus. Next base: position 42,693,877 of record CM064492.1, on the reverse strand, counting down.
TATATATATACTGTATATATATTGGAAAAATAACTAAATACATCAGTGAATCTCTCTCTCTCTCTCTCTCCCCCGTCTTACCAAACCCACTCACTCACTCACCACCCACCACCTTTCACACACAGATACCTCTCGCCTCTGAATGCTTGGCTCTACGAGGAGCTGTCCTTGGACTACTGCTGTTTATCATATATTATGTCAACGACATCGATATCGGTCTCTCTATTGCGATCTCCAAACTTGCAAATGATATTGTACTCGGAGTGAATGTGAACAACCAAAAGGGGTCGAACAATTAAATATGGATCATAGCAAACTGAGTAAATTGTCGGAAACATGACAGGTGCCAATAAACTTAGAAAAGTGCAAGGTGTTTCCTATCGGTCATGTTAAGCCCAAATCAGACTCTTCACCATTAGGAAAGAATCTGAAAGTGACTTATTTAGAAACAAATATTTAGGTCTTTTGCTTAGTCATTGCCAAAAGTTTTCCAAACAATGCATGGAAGTAGATTAGCAAGCCCAGACTTTGTTACAGTATATTTATGGACAGTTTCAATACAAAATTAAGGACGCAATCCTCACATTTTAGAACGCTCTGATACAGCCTCCTCAAGAATATGCCGCTCAACTTTGGTCTCCAGTATTCAGGAAAAATTTAGAGCAACTAGAATGTGTCCAAGCTAGGATTACAAAGCTTATCCCTTCAATTAGAAGAGCAAGCTAAGAAGATTGTTTGAAATCTTTTCTTTCCGTTGGAATCGCATAGACTTCGAGCTCAGCTCATTGATATCTTGAAAAATCTTATTGGATTTGACAACGTGGATTATAGCAAAAGGATTAGCCTCAATAGGAACACAACACACATACATGGATGGAAATTAAATTGAAAGAAATTCAGTACTGTGGTTTTTGGACTTTTTTCATACATAACATCTGTATTAACTGAAAAAAACATCCCTTAGAGATGTAAATAATTCTTTAGGAGAGCAGTTCAAGAAGAGAGTAGATAGAATTGTACACGCTCTGCAATGAGTGAAGTGGATTTCACAACCTCTCCTTTTACACCCAGAGTAGCTTCCCAGAGTTGACTGCAAGGTTTTCGAGATACTAACTGTTTTTGTAACCCCTCGTAAATCTCTCTCTCTCTCTCTCTCCTACTACTACTAATATGTTGTCATAATCTCCTAGTATAAACTGTCATTGTCGTTAGTAGTATTTAGGTCGGACCACCTAGTAGGGACCGCAAGGTCTGTTAGTCTAGTTGCCAAAATGTGGACCCTGCAATGTTTACTACTTCAAACTTTTTTCACAGAAATAAGCTCTTTATAGTTAGAAGAGCCAAATTAGCTTGGTTGCTACTTTTGCAACATTGAGCATTTCCCAGAATTCAAGATGGCGGCTGCCGCCATCTTGAATCTTCAACTTTTTTTCTCAATGACATAAAGAGTCGTGTAATACCACTTTTTAGGGGTTTTAAATGGCAGGGAGTCCATTCCTGGAATTCGTTTTTGTATATAGAGTCAAAGTTAAGGTAAAATCGAAGGTCAAAGATCAGATTTGACCATAAATCAGAAAAAATTAACTCCATTGAGAAGCTGGTTCTTTATCTTTTCGTTGTTTAGGGGTTTACAACTTTTTTCCTTATTTCAGAGTACGGTGAGTCAGCATGATCAGCATTAATCCTGTGGTACCCCAAGCCGTCACAATCGTCATGGCTGCTTGAGAGGGAAACTGCCTCTTCAGTCCGTGTAATGCCAAGGGAGCGTTACAGACTTTCAAGACCGTGGCCATGCAGAAGATTGTTACTACAAGCAAAGTAAAATGTGATTAACTATAAACAACTCTGTCAGGAAGTGTCATTCTAGCTCACAAATCATGTTACTGTAGCAATACATCGAAGGGTAGAAATAATATAAGAAATAGAAAGGGGACATGGACTGACATTGGTATTTCCAAAATGTTTTTGAAAACCCAATGTAGTGACTTTGTTTTCAAGCCAGACTGTCTTTTGTTTGGGAAAGAGTGTAAGCCAAAAGACAGTAAGAACCCACACAGGTGGGTGCAAGTCAAACAATGTACAACTGTAGATAGGGATGTTGATATCACGTTCCAACAACAATTGGAAAACCTCTATGATGAGAGACAGGACCAGTGGGCTAATGAGGTAACGTCAAGACTCAGTGGGTGCACACACTGAAACTGTTGACCCACACAGCCACTTGCTCAGCGCTTGTTGAAATGCCCTTCATATCTCCAGTCCCCTTCCCATGCTTGATATAAGTCTGCTCACCGAACTGATCTTCTGGCACTGCAGTCCCACCATCAGTGTCGACAGACGTGCGCCCCTGCCAGTAGGTCTACCTTCGCATGCTAGGGAAGGTGCTCCATCTGTTGTACATACCAGCTCAGCTAGCAGGCATAATTGTGGTGACCTTCTGCAAACAAATATGGCAGCATCGCCTTGAGACAGTGCTCTTGAAGGAGGAAGTCACCGTTCCGCTCTCTGCAGTCTGCACAGGGACATGAGCGCCAGCAGTGTAGACTTAATGAGACAGTCTACCCATAGCCTCCCGGTTGAGTGCTCTCTGGCTGTCTCCAAGTAGTCGCTCAGCTCCTGGTATGTCTTGGTGCCACTCAATTAGAAACTCTGCAGCAACACAGCGATGATGAGACGGTATGCCCATAGAACATTGGTCCAGGCATTCCCGTTGATGATGCTGGTTATGCCACCAAACGCTGCACTCATGAGAATTTTGACACCATTCTCAGTTTCCCTATACAGCCCAGGAAACTCATGAGAGTATGCATGGGTGAAGTATGAGGTTATTCCAGCGCTGAGGGTTGTTCCATTGTACTAGGCATGCAGTCTGATACAGTTGGAGGTCAACTGTGAGGTGGGTGTACTGCATCCCAAAAGTATTTAAAGTACTTTCGAGACACATAAGCCTAGTCAGAACGGTGTCGGGGTGAGCAAGCGGTGAGTCTATCATTGGTCTGAGCACCACTTGTGTCTTGGGCTTCTGGGTAGAGCCCACCACCAGTCAGTCTTGCTGAGCATTGAAGCCCGCCTAATCAACCGGCTTGTCGTTCTCGTGGACTTGCGACAGCCACGCCACGTCTCCCTGTTGACTAAACTTAACTGCAGCAGACTATAGCCTATAGCTGCAACTCTTCATCAGACATAGCTTTCGTCGGAAGCAGAGGTGGATTCAGCTTAGAAGGCCCACTGTAGTGCTCTTAACTGTAAAGCCTGATGGGTGAGTTGCAGAGAGGATGCCTTGTGTTTCTTGAGTCGAGGGATCTTGAGCTGCATCACGCCAAATGTTTCCTGTGTCGATGATGCTGTCAGGATGCTGGGTGAACTCATGTCCATGGTGTCGGTGTTTTTTGTCCCATTGGTGTTTGCAATGTTAAAATCATATTTGTCAGCCCAGCTGAAGATAGTGACGATTTCAGTGCTCAAGCCGAGTTTCTTGTGGTAATCTGACTGGTTGTCTGACAAGAACTTGGCCACTGACTTCCAAAAGTGTAGCACTTCTTCACAGGTGCTTGTGACACCATGCTCGTTGAGAGTCTTGATGAGCTCTGAAATGCCATGCTTGTGGTGTAGTTTCACAGCCAGCCTGATCGTGGTCTACTTTCTGTCTGCACTGCCAATGTGCTGCTGGATGCACTGGGCCAAGATCAGTGACGGCTTGGTGATGGCGCCCTCTGATACGAGGCTAGAGACCAGTTTAAGAAGAGTCAAGACCAGTTTAAGAAGAGTCGCACTGGTGCTCTCAATGACCTTTTGATGAGCATAGGCACTGAGGTTATAATCCCCAGGACTAGGTGTTGCCGTCACCTTACTCTAGATCTTCCTCACCAGCTTCTCCAGCTTGTTGTCACCACCCATGCTCTTGTTTATCTTGACAATTTTAATGAACTGTCCGAGGCTGGCTATAAATCCAACTACACTGTCACAGCCCTCGATGTGGAGCACAAGCAGCTCGTCGCCGAAGTAGACTGTGATAATGGACACGAACTGTCTTCTTGACACAGTGCCTGAGGCACTATACAGTTCCGATGTCGTCAAGACAAAGGACCTCAGTGCCTCCTCCACTGGCGCCACAATGGAGGGGCGGTTCAGAGGAGCAAAATGGAACCTGTTGTAAGAGGGGACATGGTACTGTGCATCAGCAGCATGCAGATCAATGACCTCACTGAGTCTTGACGTTACCTCATTAGCCCACTGGTCCTGTCCCTCATCATAGAGGTTTTCCAATTGTTGTTGGAGCGTGATATCAACATCCCTATCTACAGTTGTACATTGTTTGACTTGCACCCACCTGTGTGGGTTCTTACTGTCTTTTGGCTTACACTCTTTCCCAAACAAAAGACAGTCTGGCTTGAAAACAAAGTCACTACATTGGGTTTTCAAAAACATTTTGGAAATACCAATGTCAGTCCATGTCGCCTTTCTATTTCTTATATTATTTCTACCCTTCGATGTATTGCTACAGTAACATTATTTGTGTGCTAGAATATCACTTCCTGACAGAGTTGTTTATAGTTCATCACATTTTACTTTGCTTGTAGTAACAATCTTCTGCATGGCCACGGTCTTGAAAGTCTGTAACGCTCCCTTGGCATTACACGGATTGAAGAGGCACTTTCCCTCTCAAGCAGCCATGACGATTGTGACGGCCTGGGGTACCACAGGATTAATGCTGATCATGCTGACTCACCGTACTCTGAAATGAGGAAAACAGTTGTAAACCCCTAAACAATGAAAAGATAAAGAACAACATATACTCGTCAATGGAGTTGATTTTTTTCTGATTTATGGTCACATCTGACCTTTGACCTTTGATTTTACCTTAACTTTTACCCTATAATATACAAAAACGAATTCCAGAAATGGACTCCCTGCCATTTAAAACCCCTAAAAAGTGGTATTACAAGACTCTTTATGTCATTGAGAACAAAAGTTGAAGATTCAAGATGGCGGCGGCCGCCATCTTGAATTCTGGGAAATGCTCAACGTTGCAAAAGTAGCAACCAAGCTAATTTGGCTCTTTTAACTATAAAGAACTTATTTCTGTGAAAAAAGTTTGAAGTAGTAAACATTGCAGGGTTCACTATAGGAAGTAGGCCTATAGGGATTGCAACTAGACTACTGTATGTGTGGTCATAGGGCCTGTGTAACTCTCTCCCTCTCTCTGCCTATCTGAATGTTGAGTACACTCCTCCAGCCACCTTTTCTTTCCACGTGTGCCAGTGACCCTATTATTCTCCTGTCTGTCATACTGTGTTCTCTCTCTCTCTCTCTCTCTCTCTCTCTCTCTCTCTCTCTCTCTCTCTCTCGTATGAGATAGAATTTCCTCGACTATCCTTTATTTTGGGGTTTGGTATCTCTACTAGAATTAATCGGCGGCAATGACCTGCTGTTGCGCTGCCATGTGGAGTTATTGCCATGCATTCATTCATGCATTACTAGAAAACATAACCTTTTGAAGATTATGACGCATTTTGACAGTATATCCTGGCTAGACGATTGTATACATCTTAAGAAGGATTTGTGGGAATTCAAGGGGTAAAAACTATATCAATTAACCCTCTGACTTCCATATGCCCTTCCTAATCTAACTAAATTCGTCTAATGATAGCCAGAAACAGAAAATATATGCGTAATAGTAACTTGACCACCTCGTTTGGATCCTAAATTACGTGTGGTCAAGGTATCTCTCTCTTTCTCTCGACCCATGCCTCATCTCCCCCCACTTCAGCTCACCCATCCAACCATTCTCCTTTTTCCGCGGCTCTTCTTTCTAAAGGGATACTACAAGGACCACTGCAATTATCCCTGTCTTTGAACCGGCCCGCCTCTCTGTCTGACTGTGGGCTCGTCTGTCTGTCTGGTTATAGGATCGTCTGTTTGTCTGTCTGTCTGGTTATAGGATCGTCTGTTTGTCTGTCTGTCTGGTTATAGGATCGTCTGTTTCTCTGTCTGTCTGGTTATAGGATCGTCTGTTTGTCTGTCTGTCTGGTTATAGGATCGTCTGTTTCTTTGTCTGTCTGGTTATATGATCGTCTGTTTGTCTGTCTGTCTGGTTATAGGATCGTCTGTTTCTCTGTCTGTCTGGTTATAGGATCGTCTGTTTCTCTGTCTGTCTGGTTATAGGATCGTCTGTTTCTCTGTCTGTCTGGTTATAGGATCGTCTGTTTCTCTGTCTGTCTGGTTATATGATCGTATGTTTGTCTGTCTGTCTGGTTAAAGGATCGTCTGCTTCTCTGTCTGTCTGGTTATAGGATCGTCTGTTTGTCTGTCTGTCTGGTTATAGGATCGTTTGTTTCTCTGTCTGTCTGGTTATATGGTCGTCTGTTTGTCTGTCTGTCTGGTTATAGGATCGTCTGTTTCTCTGTCTGTCTGGTTATAGGATCGTCTGTTTCTCTGTCTGTCTGGTTATATGATCGTCTGTTTGTCTGTCTGTCTGGTTATAGGATCGTCTGTTTCTCTGTCTGTCTGGTTATAGGATCGTCTGTTTCTCTGTCTGTCTGGTTATATGATCGTCTGTTTGTCTGTCTGTCTGGTTATAGGATCGTCTGTTTCTCTGTCTGTCTGGTTATAGGATCGTCTGTTTGTCTGTCTGTCTGGTTATAGGATCGTCTGTTTCTCTGTCTGTCTGGTTATATGATCGTCTGTTTGTCTGTCTGTCTGGTTATAAGATTGTCTGTTTCTCTGTCTGTCTGGTTATAGGATCGTCTGTTTCTCTGTCTGTCTGGTTATATGATCGTCTGTTTGTCTGTCTGTCTGGTTATAGGATCGTCTGTTTCTCTGTCTGTCTGGTTATAGGATCGTCTGTTTCTCTGTCTGTCTGGTTATATGATCGTATGTTTGTCTGTCTGTCTGGTTATAGGATCGTCTGCTTCTCTGTCTGTCTGGTTATAGGATCGTCTGTTTGTCTGTCTGTCTGGTTATAGGATCGTCTGTTTCTCTGTCTGTCTGGTTATATGATCGTCTGTTTGTCTGTCTGTCTGGTTATAGGATCGTCTGTTTCTCTGTCTGTCTGGTTATAGGATCGTCTGTTTCTCTGTCTGTCTGGTTATATGGTCGTCTGTTTGTCTGTCTGTCTGGTTATAGGATCGTCTGTTTCTCTGTCTGTCTGGTTATAGGATCGTCTGTTTCTCTGTCTGTCTGGTTATATGATCGTCTGTTTGTCTGTCTGTCTGGTTATAGGATCGTCTGTTTCTCTGTCTGTCTGGTTATAGGATCGTCTGTTTCTGTCTGTCTGGTTATATGATCGTCTGTTTGTCTGTCTGTCTGGTTATAGGATCGTATATTTGTCTGTCTGTCTGGTTATAGGATCGTCTGTTTGTCTTTCTGTCTGGTTATAGGATCGTCTGTTTGTCTGTCTGTCTGGTTATAGGATCGTATGTTTGTCTGTCTGTCTGCTTATAGCATCGTCTGTTTCTCTGTCTGTCTGGTTATAGGATCGTCTGTTTGTCTGTCTGTCTGGTTATAGGATCGTATGTTTGTCTGTCTGTCTGGTTATAGGATCGTATGTTTGTCTGTCTGTCTGGTTATAGGATCGTCTGCTTCTCTGTCTGTCTGGTTATAGGATCGTCTGTTTGTCTGTCTGTCTGGTTATAGGATCGTCTGTTTCTCTGTCTGTCTGGTTATATGATCGTCTGTTTGTCTGTCTGTCTGGTTATAGGATCGTCTGTTTCTCTGTCTGTCTGGTTATAGGATCGTCTGTTTCTCTGTCTGTCTGGTTATATGGTCGTCTGTTTGTCTGTCTGTCTGGTTATAGGATCGTCTGTTTCTCTGTCTGTCTGGTTATAGGATCGTCTGTTTCTCTGTCTGTCTGGTTATATGATCGTCTGTTTGTCTGTCTGTCTGGTTATAGGATCGTCTGTTTCTCTGTCTGTCTGGTTATAGGATCGTCTGTTTCTCTGTCTGTCTGGTTATATGATCGTCTGTTTGTCTGTCTGTCTGGTTATAGGATCGTATATTTGTCTGTCTGTCTGGTTATAGGATCGTCTGTTTGTCTTTCTGTCTGGTTATAGGATCGTCTGTTTGTCTGTCTGTCTGGTTATAGGATCGTATGTTTGTCTGTCTGTCTGCTTATAGCATCGTCTGTTTCTCTGTCTGTCTGGTTATAGGATCGTCTGTTTGTCTGTCTGTCTGGTTATAGGATCGTATGTTTGTCTGTCTGTCTGGTTATAGGATCGTATGTTTGTCTGTCTGTCTGGTTATAGGATCGTCTGTTTCGCTGTCTGTCTGGTTATAGGATCGTCTGTTTCTCTGTCTGTCTGGTTATATGATCGTCTGTTTGTCTGTCTGTCTGGTTATAGGATCGTCTGTTTCTCTGTCTGTCTGGTTATAGGATCGTCTGTTTGTCTGTCTGTCTGGTTATAGGATCGTCTGTTTGTCTGTCTGTCTGGTTATAGGATCGTATGTTTGTCTGTCTGTCTGCTTATAGCATCGTCTGTTTCTCTGTCTGTCTGGTTATATGATCGTCTGTTTGTCTGTCTGTCTTGTTATAGGATCGTATGTGTGTCTGTCTGTCTGGTTATAGGATCGTATGTTTGTCTGTCTGTCTGGTTATAGGATCGTATGTTTGTCTGTCTGTCTGGTTATAGGATCGTATGTTTGTCTGTCTGTCTGGTTATAGGATCGTCTGTTTGTCTGTCTGTCTGGTTATAGGATCGTATGTTTGTCTGTCTGTCTTTCTGGTTATAGGATCGTATGTTTGTCTGCCTGTCTGGTTATAGGATCGTCTGTTTCTCTGTCTGTCTGGTTATAGGATCGTCTGTCCGTCTGTCTGGTTATAGGATCGTATGTTTGTCTGTCTGTCTGGTTATAGGATCGTCTGTCCGTCTGTCTGGTTATAGGATCGTCTGTTTCTCTGTCTGTCTGGTTATAGGATCATATGTTTGTCTGTCTGTCTGTCTGGTTATAGGATCGTATGTTTGTCTGTCTGTCTGTCTGGTTATAGGATCGTATGTTTGTCTGTGTGTCTGTCTGGTTATAGGATAGTATGTTTGTCTGCCTGTGTGGTTATAGGATCGTCTGTTTCTCTGTCTGTCTGGTTATAGGATCGTCTGTCCGTCTGTCTGGTTATAGGATCGTATGTATGTCTGTCTGTCTGGTTATAGGATCGAATGTTTGTCTGTCTGTCTGGTTATAGGATCGTATGTTTGTCTGTCTGCCTGTCTCGTTATAGGATCGTATGTTTGTCTGTCTGTCTGGTTATAGGATCGTATGTTTGTCTGTCTGTCTGGTTATAGGATAGTATGTTTGTCTGTCTGTCTGGTTATAGGATCGTATGTTTGTCTGTCTGCCTGTCTCGTTATAGGATCGTATGTTTGTCTGTCTGTCTGGTTATAGGATAGTATGTTTGTCTGTCTGTCTGGTTATAGGATCGAATGTTTGTCTGTCTGTCTGGTTATAGGATCGTATGTTTGTCTGTCTGCCTGTCTCGTTATAGGATCGTATGTTTGTCTGTCTGTCTGGTTATAGGATAGTATGTTTGTCTGTCTGTCTGGTTATAGGATCGAATGTTTGTCTGTCTGTCTGGTTATAGGATCGTATGTTTGTCTGTCTGCCTGTCTCGTTATAGGATCGTATGTTTGTCTGTCTGTCTGGTTATAGGATCGTATGTTTGTCTGTCTGTCTGGTTATAGGATAGTATGTTTGTCTGTCTGTCTGGTTATAGGATCGTATGTCTGTCTGTCTGTCTGGTTATTATGGCCCAGACAGCACCACTTCTCTTTCACCCCCGGCCATATCAACATGGACTACATGGACCTTGAGCACATCATGACCATTAACTGTTCATTCAATTATTACTTCTTTTATCTTTTCATTATTCATATTTCCTTGTATATGTTTTTACTAATAGTATTAGCTATTTATTAATGTATAATGAATTTCATCAGTTATGTAAATAAATCGTTTTCGTTTGTGTATTTCTTTATTATTATCATTAAACATATACTAGCAATTACTCATTTGATAAGTCTAATATACTATACAGTATATTGCTTTTCAATGATTACTGATAGTTTTTGAATATTATCAGATAACTTAATTATTGTTTGCCTTTCATGAATATTATCATTATGTTATGTTATGTTGTTGTAAGTAAATTGTTGCATACATTTAATCTTTTTCATGACAATTATTGTGACTATTCTTAAATTTTGCATTAATAATTGTAATCAAGCATTTTTAAATTGAAGTTTCTCGTATAACCTCTGCTTCCTGTTTGTCTGTATGTATTGATTGTTTATTTACTTCTACTGTTATTATTGATTTTTCTATAATATTCATTGTTCTTCACTCTTTATTTAAATCTGCTGTTGCTTCTTTATATTTTGCAATTATACTGTATTTGTATTGCATCTATTCACTTTTGATAGTATCAATTGCTTGCTTTAGTAATATCGTTAATTTATTTGTACTATAAATGTAGGTTATTTGTAGGTTAGCAATTGGTAGGTGTCATGTGCTCATGCTATGCTAACTGGCATGATGCGTCCATTGTGTACGTAATTCATAAATTTCATACAGAGCACGTGCGTCATGCATGTGGCTTCCGGTAGAACATGACGGCCGTATCTCGTGCATATGCAAATAGTATCTTGTACGTACTTGTACATATTTCCCGAATCTAGTGCGCACAATTTACGTACGCTACACGCACAAATAATTCGTGGGTGGTTCGGCCAACCATAAGAGCCTTGGTATTTTTTCGACAAATGTCCCGTACGCTGCTGCACTCTGCCATACTCCCTGGGCAACTTGCGAAAACATTGCCGATCTATTCCCGTATAGCACATTTGGTCAATACTTTAAAAAATACGGCTAAGTGTGATGTGGCCTTAGAACCTAGGAATAATAAAAAGTAGGATATAAGTATAATATATAAATAGAATAAATAAAATATATTATATATATATATATATATTCTGACATACGGAGCCCTGTATGTTTATTTAAGAGTTAGAATTAAGAGTTGAAGGAGTGCCAAACTACCCAGGCGGCGAAGCAGACTAGCGAGCAGCGAACCAGCGAGTTGGAAACCAGCTCGTCCGCATACCAGCAAACAAGCCTTCACACCTGGTGCGTCATAGGGGACCCTGCAAACTACTTCGATGACCCAACGCTATGACGATGATCGACGCCAGGAGATTCCATTGGACCACGCACCTGCTACGCAACTCAAGGAGCTGTGATTGGGGCGCGCACCATCCCTCGCCTCCTGATTCGTTCCTACACTATCATTGTTTAGTATATAAGACCCGAGTAGTGGGCATTCAAATCAGTCTCATTTGGAGTTGGGAAGGTGAACTTGCAGCTGGAGGAAGACTGGGTGAAGTATTATAATGGGATTGTGACTGTCAGTCAGATTATATAAGTGTGTGTTAAGTGTGTTCGGTGTAAACACTTACGTTATGTTGGTTAGTGAGATATGTGATTGGGAATTAACGTTAACGCTACTATTATGTACTTAACTATTTTAGTTGACTAACTTGTGGACTAAAGCAACTCTTCAAGTAATTGGGTTATGATAAAAGTAATACTATTGTTCTATATTAAGACTTACGAGTTCTTTAATTTTCTTTTAATTAAGCTTACATTGCTTAACGGTGCTTAGTACGGTGATGCTATTGTCTCTTCTTAGTAATATCCCTTAGACTAACATGGCTGTTTTAATGTTACTTCTAGTGATTTCCTAAGCTGAAGAAAATTATTTTAGCTTCAAAATATTATTTTTGCTTTTCATATTATTTGAGTGAGACCTGAATCGAATCTATGAAGCGATCCTGTAACTTAATTTACTCATAATCAAACCTCAATAATGTTACATGGTTAAGAAATACATTTAACTAATTATTAAATATATATCTAACTTTTTATGTGACTTTGATATTAATCCTGATGATAATAATAATATAATACTATTAACGTAAGACAAGAACCAAGAATAATAACTACATTAAATATAAATAAAAGGATATAATTATAAGAAAACTATCTATTCATTTCAAAAAGGGTAAGAGACAGAAATATTCTTACTTTAATATTTATCTTTCAAGACTTTTTATAGAATTAATAGTCCTTCTTTAGATATAACTTATTCGGTTCATAACCATAGCCTACTAAGCTTCGGTTAAATAATAATTCTTTATAAATACTACATGACTTTAATTAGTTTCAGTATTTTTCCATAATTAAAGAGTATCAGTCAATAAAGAATACCAAGTCCTAAGATCCAAAAGGAAAGGAAGCAACAACATGAAATAATTTTATTAGATTTTACTTTTGTTTTGCCTTCAGCTGACTGATCCCTTAATATATATCTCTGTGCTATCTAGATTCATCAAGTTAACCACTTGAGGATCAAGATAGGTAACAATATATATATATTTATAACTATAATGTAATTATTCATGAAAGGCAAACAATAAATAAGTGACCTGATAATATTCAAGAACCAAAAGTATGAATTGAAATGCCGTATGTAATTTTCAAATGATTAAAAAATATTATATAAGTATAAGTTTAATGATGCTAATCAAGAAATACACAAAGGAAAACAAAGTAAAACTCTTAGTTAAAAATGTTTATGGAATACATTAGAAATTAATAGATAGCTAATAATATTATTTGGTTCTGTCTGGGCCATATGACCTCATTTATATGTGTGGCAGGGTTCTAGTGCTTGGTGCATCTGTGGTGGGTATGTGGTGCTTCATTCACGTGTGTCGTGCATCTTGTGTGCTTCCTGTACGTACATTATTCGCCCCCATTTCGTTTTCACTATTATTGCATATGTTGTACGTTCGTCAACCTGTGTGTTGCGTACTGGCGACGTACATATGGGTGTGTACGCTGTGCGTCACACGTTTGTATGTAGTTCGTAAGGTCAGATTTTTTGTCAGAATTTGTACGTTGTTAGGCCAACTTGCATTTTCGGGCAATTCAGGCAGTACGGGGAAAAATATGGCTAGGTGTGATGCGGCCTTTAGCCAAAGTGACTCTCGTATAGCATCGTATTGTGATACGTGCAAGTGTCAGGAATCAACGGGAAAGTTTACGGTAGCATACAGGAGAGTTTGGCGGGACCGCCTTAAAAATAGTGAGGCCCGTATTTTTGTGTGCGATATTAGTTTTTGCGTCCCACGTATGGCCAATCTACATACGGGCTTTGGATATCACGTTCAGGGTATTTATGGATTATCTGTGAGTTTAGGCTGAATTCGGGGGAATTCGTCGGCCATACTCATATATGTATACCTGAATGTTGTAAGTATGGAATCCTTGGAAATTAGATGAAAAACTAAAATTAGACATTAAACAAAACTAATTTGCTGAATCATTGTGTAATGGCAAGTAAATAACATATTCATGTAAATGTTAGTATTCATTATCAAATGAATTATCAATTACTAGTGAATGAACAATACAAATGGTACTAGTTTAATCATTATCATGAAATTAAGTAAATATAACGAGAGAACAAATACTTAATATTTGTTCATCAACCAACTCCACTTTTCAAATCAATTAATGAATTTAACAAATACATATAGCACTCCAAGGACTCTAACCTAGGACACTCACACCGAAATTCCGCGCATGAATGCATACGCTATCAAGACAGTGAAATACAAATATAAATACAAAACATTAAAAATGTACATAAACGAAACAAAAAGAGCAGGAGACATATCAATTGCAATGCAATAAATACAATTATTAAGTGCATAACAAAAGACGAGTACTAAACATATGCGTGTTGAAAGTGTGCTTGTCTTTGTGCGTGCCATTTGTGTTTTGTTTTTGTGTGCATGTTTCTGTAAACCCACTCATGGTTTAGTCCATTAGGCTTCTTATTTAGGTTTATTGATAAATCCAAACACGATTTAATAATTTACTTGCCTATTACTAGTTAGCATAGAGTAATTAGAGCCCATGAAAATCATTAGAAGCTGTAAATATTATATTGATGTAGGACAGTACGCAACGGAAGTTTAGTATCATACGTTTGTCGAGATATTCAAATTTTTACATTTTGACCATGTGTTTAAAATATATTATAACTGTGTAGTACTTGGTGTGGCACTATCACTGTATCCGTTTTTTTGCATTAACTTTACGGTCTATAGAGTTAATAATAGTTATAAATAGTTATGACTAATTAGTTAATCAATATATCCGCATAATATCCGCATCCATGGATGCGGATGCGGATGCGGATTCTGATATCCGGTCCAACTCTATTAGCAAATAATAGAGAATGAACAATATAAATGGTAATAGAACAATCAATATTGTTAAATCCATTTTAACACCTTATTGGCGGGCTAGACGGTCTATTTGACCGTACCGCACAGGGTTTTTTTTTTACCCTAAATAGGGTTGTTTCCGTGCTCATTTTCATGCCTAAATAAGACCCAGAGCATAAAACAAGTATCTATCCCTGAAAGGGCATAAACAGAGCTTTCCAATGACACCGAACCATCCTTGTACGACCACTGGTTCTCTTGCAACGATCGTGCAACACGAGTGCAAAAATCCTAAAATAAGGTAATTTCCTTACATAATTCCCTGTGTAGCGAGTGAGAAAGGGGGGAGGAAAGTAGTTGTTGTTCAGTATGTCCACGGTGGTCGTGGGGAGCGGTCATAAGGTTACTACGCTCGTCCCACCGCTCAGCTCTCTCTCTCAGCAACATTAAGTGCTGAAAATGGCGCTCGACAGCTGTCGTGCACCGCCACTTAGTCCAAATTTATTTCACTCGACATATGTTGCGCGCCGCCAGTTAAGGGTTAAATAACTAGGGAATGAATATTTATTGAAATACACAAATGAAAATTACACATTAACGAACAATAGAAAGAGCAGGAGAAATATTAATTGAAATGCAATAAATACAATTACGAAGTGGATGACAAAAACAACAAATTGTAAAAGAAGACAAAAGTATGAAGGCACTTAACTATATACTCAATATCAAGTAAATATCATATTTATGTAAATGTTAATATATATTATCATTTGCATTAACAATTAATAGAAAATGAACAATATACATGAAAATAGAATAATAGATATATTAAAATATAGTAAACATAACTATAGAATGAAGATTAATTGAATTACCAAAATTAAAATTATACATAAAATAACAATAGAACGCGGGTGAGAAATATTAATTGATATGAAATTGATATTATTATAAAGTGGATGACAAGAGCAAACAATTTTAAAAGCCAAAAAATATTTGAAGGCAAATACTATATACCGGGTACTAAAAATATACTGTATGTTGTTATATATATTAAGAATAGTGACATAACATTAGAGATGTGGATTCTTACAGTTCAAGGCACGTGTGTGGTACGTGTGGCACGTGCCAGTTCCGTGTGGCGTGTTTACTGGTTTCGTCATTGTACGTGCATTGTTCGGCGCCATACCAATTCGATTCTTATCATATTCATAACAAAATTGTCCACTTGCGCGTGGTGTACGTATGCCGTGCTTATGGCTTGCGTATTTCTTGCGTACAGTCAGATTTATCACACTAGCGCGTGCGTTGTTAGGCCAACTCCCGGTTCGGCACAATACGGGAGTCAATTTGGCCGCGTCAAACTTAGCCGTATTGTTCCCCGTATTGCACGCAGTGCCCGAAAATGCAAGTTGGCCGAATAACGCAAAGATTTTGGCGAAAAATTTGATCTTACGAACTACATACGCACGTGTGACGCACAGTTTATCCACCCGTACGTACATCGCCAGTACGCAACACGCAAGTTGACTAACGTGCAACACATACGATGTTAATGTAAATGAATTGGGTGCGAATAATATATGTACACAAAGCGCACAACACGCACAACACATATGAATGACACACACCACACATGCACCAAGCACGAGAACCCTGCCACATATATAAATGAGGGCATACTGGCGAGACAGCACCAATTCTCTTCCAGCCCCTGCCAGATCAACATGGACTACATGGACCTTGAGGACATCATGACCAATGACGAAGTGACTGAGGCCATGACCATACTCACCAGGTTGCAGTCATTTTATACTACAAATTGTCTCCCTTACCTGGAGGTAATATAGAAACGATGTAAGCGACGGCGATGATCAACATCTGTTGGGTGAGGGACTGGATTGCAGAACACCCTCAATATGGACACTACGAGACCTTGCCTGCCACATCTTAAGCGTTGCTGTCACCTATCGGGCAATGCGGGAACCATGCTGGTGCGCTTCTCGAATGTTCTGGTGCCATGCATCCCTTGCACGCTGTGCAGTGATGATTTTTCAACTATACGTATGTGCATCGGTGACAAATGTCATTATACGTTTATCATACGTGCTACAGTCGTACTTGTTGTGTTTATGAAGCGTACTTTGCATACATGATTCGTCAATTTCATACAGAGCACATTCATTAAATGTGCATGTGGTTTTCCGTCGAACACAACCAAACTCGGCCGTATCTAATGCGTATACCAATAGTATCTTGTATGTACATGTACGTATTTCTCAAACCTTGTGTGCACGATTTACGTATGCTACACGCACAAATAATTCTTGGGTGGTTCGGCAAAAATATAAGAGCCTCGCTATTCTTTCGACGAACTTCCCGTACGCTGCCGCACTCTGCCGTACTCCCTGGGGAACTCCCGAAAACATTGCCGATCTATTCCAGTATAACACATTCGGGCAATACGGGAAAAAATATGGCTAAGTGTGACGCGGCCTTAAATGTGACGCACCCTTAAATAGGAACCTATGTTTAGTGGACATTTGTGATGCCTTATCCCATGAAGTAAGCTGCGGGATTTTGGATAATATGCAGTAGCCCCTATGTATCAGGTTGGATAACTCCTTACATTCTTCAAAGATAAATGATGCGGAGATGACCTCCACGGTCATTCGCATTCTAGCATAAGCACCATAACTATAATGTTTATTTTTATTGTATTATTATAATTATTATTATTTTTATTAATATTATTATAATTGTTGTCATTAGTATAATTATTGTTATTATTGTTATTATTATATATGTTTTGTTGCTATGATTAAGCGCATAAACTTAGTTGTGGGTACTTTAGTAGGAGTAATACATAGAGAGAGTGGAGGACATTTATCATAAGTATATAATTATACAGTCCACAGGCTTTATTGACTTAAACTCTAGATACACAGGGAAACGACCCAAATAATCTTCCTAATAATTACTCTTGATGCTATACAGGCATCAATATATATATAATAACCAATGTTGTTATTGCCTATTCTATTTACCTGAAAGACATAAAGGCACAGGGCTGTTTTAGTGTAGGCAAAAGTCCTCTGGTGAATGATTGGAATAAATGGACATTCTCATTAAGTGGGAGCCTTGCAGGTAGCTCCTGTCCTAGTAGGGTCTGTCCACACAGGTGTGTGGGAACCCTGGCAAGATGTAGGACACGGAGTTGGGGGGGCTTGAGATAAGGGAAACAAGGGATGGGGGGTCCTTTTCATCTTACACTCAAAGTAATTGGAAGAAAGCTATCAGGTTAATTGATTTTTAATATTCACAAGGTCGCAAGAATTCTATGAATAGTGTGGGCGACAAAAGGTTTATCTGAGGGAGGCAAATAGGTAAGTGAAGACTTTGAAGACTAACTATATACAGTATATATATATATATAAATATATATATATATATATATATATATATATATATATATACTGTATATATATATATATATATATACTGTATGTATATATATATATATATATATATATATATATATATATATATATATATATATTATATACAGTAGGTACAGTCTACGACAAAACTCTTGTCATGGCTTGAAGCAATGTGTTACTTCACTTATCTTTTAATAAATGGCACTTTAATCGCTTTTAAGAAGAGGGGGCCGGGTATATACGGAGGTTTGATGGAGGAAGAGTCAAACGTGTGTATGTGTGTTTGAGACGAGCATGCAGAATAAATTTATTATTATACAACACACAGACAATATTATAAAAGTAGCCCATGCTGGAAGCCTAGATCACAAATAATTAACGCACATCAGCTGCTACGTTATTTATGGAATATAATATACCGACGATCAAGTGTCTGCCCTTCGCAGATACCATCCCCCTTCCTTCCCCTCTTTCTTTCAACCCAACTCTCCTTCTCCACTCACTTCTTCTCCCCTTCTTCCCACCTCTCTCTCTCTCTCTCTCTCTCTCTCTCTCTCTCTCTCAAGGATGTAAATGATGCCCTCTAAAATAAGCAGACCAATAGTATGCGCTTGCTTTTAATTTACTTATGCATAATACAATTAATAGTAGTGATGACAAAATTCACATAGGTCTACATATAATGGTTAGGAATAGGATAACTAGCGAGGCAGTGAACAACATCTTTTGCTCGCTGGTTATTGTATTCCTACTTAAGCTACAAATCTCAAAGAACACACCTATATATCTTAATGTACAATAAGTGTAACAATAATATGTGACCTATTCAGTTTGAGACACTGGTTTATGTTAAGCATTATTTACCAAGGATTTAAGTTATTTGTGTTTGTTTTAGGAATAAGTTGGATAATGCATAATTATTATTATGACCTCCACAATGTTTAATGTTTGGGGAGACGACTCTTCAACCTCTCTCCTCTGCCCATAACATGCAAGCACCAACTCACCCACCTTTCTCACCCCCCCCCCCCCACCACCACCATACACACAGGATAAAAAAACACACACACACACATCCGACAACATAAAATGCAAATAACAAACATTATCACATACAACGCACAGTGCACAACACACTTACGCAAAACACATACACACACACACACACACACACACACACACACACACACACACACACACACACACACACACACACACACACACCTTGGTCCAGGCATACTAGTAAAGGTGGTGGGCCGGCTGTGCAGTTATTCATTTCTTAGCATTTTAGAGGAAGTGCTGCTGCCCTCAGTGTGGGCCATGGCCTAACTCGAGCCCACAAGGGAATGCGACATGAGCCCCATAGATAATTTGTGGGCCATTGTGTTTATGGACTGGAAAGTGGTTCAGGTTAGGAGCATTGTGACAATGAAGAGGAAAGCGCTTCAGAGCGCTCTCACAGTGTCTCCTTCTCTTTCTACTACCATTACTTTGTTGTTATTAACATTTACTTTCAGACTTCATCTTTCACATACTTGTACAAATATCTCGACCATCTGGCACGGGTCATTCTCGCCCTCGGCACATAACACTGCGTCATCTGCATACTACACATTAGTGACAGTCATTCTGTTACCACCACTCACCAACTCTACTCCATAAATGCCATGTATACCCTCTTATGTTTTTCACATGCCTTCTCTATATTATGTCTCACTGCAAAAATATGATCCACACATCCTCTTCCACTTCGAAATCCAACCTGTTCATCACTCACTTTTCCATCGGTAATTTGTTTCACTCTGTCAATCACTAATCTCGCATATACCTAACCAACCACACTCAGCAGACTGATACCTCTGTAACACTTACATTCATTTTGTACATCTTTACCTCTATACAACAGGACTATCATTCCCCTCTTCCAGTCCACTGGCACCACTCCATTTGTCCAAGCTTTTGAAAATAATTTCCACAACCAATCCATTGATACTCATTCACCTCCATTCCTTATCATTTCCCACTGTATTTCATCTACACCAGCAACTTTACCATTTACAACTTTTTCACTGCATTCATTATTTATATTCTAGATATGTTATCTCTTTCTACATGTCTATCACGTGGCACATCTAAATGACTTCTATCATTGACAACTACTCTGCTTCCATTTCCACTCATTAGTCCTTCAAAATACTCCTTCCATATTTCCCTTTTGTGTTCTTCATCTGTAATCTCATTTCCTCTTTCATCTTTTACATTTACATGTTTTTGACTACATTCTCTCCTGCATTTACGCACTTCCTTCCAAAATAATTTCTAATTCACTGCAAAGTTTTCATTAATTTTATTTCCCAAATCTTCATTTACTTTCTGTCTTTTCCTTAACTAATCTCTTTACTAGCGTGTTCCTCTCCTTGTACTTCTTTTTACTTTCTCCACATTTCTTATTTTGCATCCACACAAGCCATTTACTTCTTATATCTTGCACAGCTGCTTTCACTTCTTGATCCCACCATGCTGTCCCTTTTCTTCCATTTCTGATCTTGCACACACCACATACATTCTTCGCATTCTTCACCAGGCAGTCCTTATATATCTTCCATGCACTTTCAATCTCCATACCATCCATGCCACATGCCATTAATTCTTCTTCCACCCTTTGCCTTAATTCTTCTGTTACATCCTGATTTTTCATTCTTTCATTTGTAATGCTTTCAGCATTACAAATGCTTCTCCTATCTTTCTTCCACGCTCCTCTCAACTTTACCTTGCATTGCATAATCATATGATCAGACAGTCCTCCACTCAAACCTTTCACTGATTTTGTATCACTTTCATCACCAATCATTCCTATTTCTACCAACACATAATCAATCAAACTGCTCTCATCCTGTCTATCAACACTTGTATACCATGTATACTTATGAAGAGCTTTATGCTTACAAAAAACACGTATGCACAAATTTCTTTCATTACACTTATCCTTCAGTCTTTTTCCATTGCTAATTTCACCTGGTACACCAAAACCACCCATGATGTCATTCTCCTGACCATTGTCAACTATGCCATTCATGTCACTAAACACAATAATTTTATAATTCACTGTCATTCCATCTATCACTTCATTCAGTGTGCTCCAGAATCTGTGTTTCACATACCCGTCATATTCTTCACAGGGTGCATATGTTACCACAACCACTACTTTCACCTTTTCGAACTTAAACTTCACAAACATTCACCTTGAATTCACATACTCATACCCATTCATTGCTTGTGTTCCATTCCTCATTCATTAGCAGACCAACTCCTTCCTTACCTTTTTCATTTACACCCTTTCCTGTCCTTACATATTTTACACCATTCCAATCATCTTCTTCATTCCCTTTAATTTTTGTTTCACACATACCAAGAACATCAAATCCCATTTTTTAAAGAAAGGGAATCATGAGAGTCCCACGAATTATCGACCAATTTTCTTGACTTTTATCATAATACTGTAAATCTTGTAGAAGGGATACTAGTAGATACTAGTTGACTACCAGGAAATGCACAACTTAATTACAGATTCCCAGCATGGTTTCAGGTGACACCGATTATTTCAAATTTGCTGGAATTTGTCCATGATATGCTCAGTGTAAGTAGACATCCTATATTTATATATTCAAAAAGCTTATGACAAAGTGCCTCATTGTAGGCTAATGACAACATTGAGTGCACGAGACATCAGTAGAGGTCAGAAATTGGATAGAAAGTTGGCTAACAGGTAGACAGTAACGGGTGGTAATCAATGGTGTTTCTTCTGAGTAGACTCAAGTCACTTCTGGAGTTCCACAGGGATTTGTCCTCGGCCCACTGTTGTTTATCATGTATGTCAATGACATCGATGTTGGTCTGTTGAGTGGGATCTCCAAGTTTGCAGGGTACATTAAGCTTGGAGTGATTGGAGTGAAGGGGTTGAACAACTTAAGATGGATCTTAACAAACTGGGCAAATGGGCTGAGATGGCAGATGCCACTAAACTTGTAAAATGTGCAAGGTGATGCATATCAGTCAGGTTACTCGCTTTTGGGAAAGGCTCTTGAAGTGACCGACTTAGAAAAGGATGTGGGTGTTCTGATAAGCAGTGACCTGAAATTGTCCAAGCAGTGCATTGAAGTAGAGAAGAAAGCTCAGACAGTATCAGGCTATTTTAAGAAGCAATTTAAGTATAAGAAAATAGTCTTCTCACTCTACAATGCTCTGATACGGCCTCTCCTATAATATGCTGTTCGATTCTGGTGTGTCCAGCACTCAGGAAAGTTATGAATCGACTGGAAATATTACAAGCCAGGGCAACAAAGTGTTTTCCATCGATTACAAGACTGAGCTATGAGGACCGGTTGAGAGCTCTTGATCTCTTTCTGTTGGAAACACGTAGACTACGAAGTCAACTAACTGACTTTTTAAAAAACACTTAATGGGGTTGACAATGTGGATTATAGCAAAATGATTAGCCTCAATAATAATACAACATGCAATCATGGCTGGAAGTTAGAGCTAAAAAGGTTCAGCAGTAATTGTGGAAGCTTATTCACACATGATCTGTTCTACCTGGATTAACTTCCCTCAGAAGTTGAATACAGTTTTTCAGTAGAGCAGTTCAAGAAGAGATAGACAGTATGTTGCACAATCTGCAATGAGTTTTTATTTTCCTGTCTCAACCTTGGGTTGTTCAGAAGCCTGTAACATTTATGAGGCCCCGAGATTGTCAATTGAAGCTTCGAGATGTTGGGTGCTTCATACGTGTCGCACTAGATGGTCACAGTGGAGCTTCAATGTGTTGGTTGGCTCCTTTCTGGCACACTAGATGACGACACCTTATTTAGGCTAGACACGGCACTTGATTTGGAGAGAGCAGCTATATGGTCGTTCACAGTATCTTCGAATATGGTCGGGCATCTTCTATGCTATGAATTAGTGACGATATAGGGGGTGTTTTCTTGATGTGTAGGTGTAGCCAATATACATATAGAACAGCAGGAACGATCAGATCACCTTGTGTAGTGCACTACACAATATTCTATTGCCACTTCGAGTATCTCCCTGGAATGGACTGCAAGACCTTTGAGATACTAATTATTCCGTGTGACTCCTTTTAACTCACTCTCTCTCAATCTCACCCTTTCACTCTCACTCTCTCCCTCTGCTCCAGCTCCTACTCCAGCACCGTGAAATCTTTGTGTTCTCACTGACAGATGGATAAATACGAAGAGATCTGTTACCCAGAGAGAACAATATTGATCATATAATAAATATGACCGACGACATAATCTGTAGGTGTTTAGAAATGGATAATTCATAAAGGTTATAAAACCCCTGGTTTCACTAACCTAACTTTATCTTGTGTAACCTAATCCTTGTCAAATTTATCCTTGTCAAACCTATCCTAATCTAACAGAGCATAGGCTAATATTTCTTAGTCTAACCTATACTAGCCTAACTTATCTTCGTTTAACCTAGCCTAGTCAAACCTAGCCTAGTCTAACCTATCCTAGTGTACCCTATCATAGTCTAACCTATCCTAGGCAAACCTATCGTAGTCTAATATCTCCTAGTGAAACCTATCCTAGTCTAACCTTTCCGTGTCTAACATATTCTAGTCTAACCTATCCAAGTCTAACCTATGCTAGTCTAACGTATCCTATTCTAACCTAACCTATTCTAGTCTAGCCTTACCTAGTCTAACCTATCCTTTCAAAGCTATCCTAGTCTAACCTATCCTACTCTAACATATTATACTTTAACTTAACCTAGTCTAGCATCTCCTAATCAAACATTATCCATCCTGAACTTTAGCTTAATCTAATCCACACTTAGTAACTTAAAATGGACTAACTTCGAACAGGGATGCATACTTTAGATAATTATGGATAATATGGAATAAACCACAATATTGAAAAACAAGGTAAATATTATGAAGAACACTACCCACATATTTGGTTTTCCGTAGCATTGAGCCATTTTCTATAATTATGGCTCATTGCATTATAACCAGAGATGTTTGAAGTTTTCTCTCTGTTCAAAATGAGCCAATTTTTTCTGTACTCAAATCTATTATTTTAGCCTGCTCTAACGTATTTCAACTTGGCCTATAGTTTACGCGTTTCTAAGCTGGCGAGAAATTGACTCATCCATCTAAATTGTTTATAGTTATTACACATCTTTATTGTGACAACTTGTCATTATTATAATGCAAACAAATAAACGTTGTCTGCTATTTATTATAGAAACGTCAGCTGCTAATAGAGTAAACCTTCTGCCAGACTAAACAAATAATATATAGTGAAGCCTATCCTATAATGGTATATCTTTCTTTACTCAAACTGAACTTAGCCTACCTTACCTTGGTATAGGCTAACCTATCTCTCTATGACTACAGCGTGGCCTGTAGTGTAGCCCGTAGCTTACTTGGGTTAGAGGACCTTGGTTCGACCCTGAGCAGGTTGAGGTATATCGGAAGTGTCTTTACGCCCTATGCTCCTGTTTACTTAAAAGTCCATTAATATAAGTAGGCCAGCAATCAATACCCCCTAACCTCTTTAACTCAAAAGTAAATATAACCAAATGTAAATTTCCGCACCTATTTCTTGTCTGACTCTCCCCAAATGGTAGAAACAATAGCTCGATAACTCTGGTCATTTCTTGAGTTATAAAGGTTAGTGGTCAAGATTGTTGCCTAATTATAATGAATTGGCCATAGTAGTAAACAGGAACCTGGAGATAGATGCTATATGAATGACGATCCATCTGGTATAGTAATCTGTGTAATCAAAGCGCTTCTACCGTTAGTGAATTCGTTGGAGTGAGAAATAACTGGTGATTTTTTGTTCTATGTGTATGAAGGAGATTAAAGGCAATGCTGCCCAACAAGTGTCCTCCCCAAAGTTGAAAGAGTGATAAAGAGCCAAATGCAAGGTAAGCTAGAGTCAAAATGCCTGGAAACACAGAGCTTGAAGCAGTTGAAGACATAGGATGAGGGAAAGATTGATTGAGGAAGAGAGTTCAAGAGTTCACTTGTTGAGTAGAAGAAAGACTGGGAAAATCGGTTCATTCTTGGGTTCGAGAGCTGGACAAAATAGAGGAGGGAATGTGTTGAAAGGCAGGTGCCACCCTTTCTCCGTAAGGAAGAAGGAATATACTGAGAGAGCTATATTACATCTCACAATTATACTATTTTATTAGGATTGATTATATCCATCTCCCATATAATTTTAAGGTGTTTTAGTTACAGTGTCTATATATTCATGTGAGGTACTGTACACCTTGGAGATCATTCACCCCTTAGAATTCATTGTAACTTCTGGTACTTCCTTTTGTCACGTCAGTTCTGCCTCCCACGTATTTAAGCTTACTCTTGCATCTTTGAGCACCAGCGACTGTACACGTCGATCGGAAGTTAAGATCACGTGTTGGAGGTGTGTAGGAGAGGTGAGAGGTGTGGAGAGGTTTTGAGAGAGAGATAGACACGAGCAACGGGCACATTAACAGCCCTCAGAGATTCCCTCTCAACATAGGGAATTCTCTCTTACTTATATATTAGTACAGCTGTATACATCATTCAGTTGTTACTTAATAATAAAGTTGGTTTGGATACCACAATCCTTTAATGTCCCCCTTTACCTATATATAACATGTATAAGGTATAAGTGGGATGGTGGCGGCATTATCATATCTATCTATCAACGAGCAGAGGACAGAGAGCTGAGATCTACCTACAACTTCAACCTACAAATAACCTATATATAACCCAGTGAGATTGACACCTTAAGTTAAATTATTAACCCTTATCATAAATATAGGAACGTACCTCAAAACGTATTCCTAAATCTTAACCTAACATAGTGACTTATCACTTTGTAATATATTTGTAACAGCTATGAAGAACATTGTTAACTTTATTGTGATAGCGGTTGAAGAGTGAGAGAGATGCATAATTGCGGTGTGTAGTGAGAGACTGTAGGGAATTGTAGAATGAGGTGAGGTGATTAGACAGAACAATATTTACTTTACCCTTTTGAGAAGTGCAGTATGGTTGGAACCTACCCACGTCTACGAACCGTACTATTTACATGGGTGCACGTTTGTGCCCCTGTACAGAGCAAGAAGCTGTGCGGGGGCTAAGAACCCATGGAGACGGTTGAGTACACTTAACTTC
The DNA here is from genome assembly GCA_032716605.1 of Paralithodes platypus. Classification (NCBI taxonomy): domain Eukaryota; kingdom Metazoa; phylum Arthropoda; class Malacostraca; order Decapoda; family Lithodidae; genus Paralithodes; species Paralithodes platypus. The sequence goes on along the minus strand of CM064492.1, from coordinate 42,667,958 downwards.
TGGGAAGCTGATTTAGCAAGAGTGGTGATATGGCCTTTCCAAGAATATTGAGAAAAGACGAAGGGTTGATTTGTGTGTTGTTGAAGAGAAAAGTATAGTCATATGGAAGATTGTGACGGGTAGATAGATAGAGAAATTGAGTTTTGGAAGCATTGAAAGTAACAAGATTTTCTCTGCCTAACTCGGAAATAGTTGATAGATCATAAGATACGCATGCTATGGCCTCATCACACGAGGTTGCAGTGATTGCATGGTGGGACATTGTGGATAACTAGTTGAATGGTGTAAGGTAGAATCATCAGCATATGAGTGGACAGGACTAGAGTTCCAGTTGAGAAGAAAACTAATGCATATTAGAAATAGAAGTGGAGATAGGACAGAGCCTTGAGGGACACTGGACTTGACAGATTGAGGAAGTGAGTGATGTCCATCCACAACCTCAGATATGGGACGGCCAGAAAAGAAATTAGAGATATAGGCACAGATAGAGTAATAAAAGCGATGGATTTTTTTTTTCTATGTTAGTGAGGGAGACAAAAGGCAGAACTACCTGTAGCGAGTGCCTCCCCCATAGTTGAAAAAGTGACAGGGCCAAAATCAAGGGACGTTCGAGCCAAAATGCCCGGACAAACAGAGTTTGAAGCAATTTAAATCATAGGAAGAGGGAGTTCCAGAGCTCAGCTGTTGAATAGAAGAAAGACTGAGAGTGATGTTTCAATATTGGGTTGGAGAGTTGCAAAGAGTAGGGGTGGGATTGTGTTGCAAGATGGGTACCATGTACCCTACGTAGAGGAGGTGGTATACACTGGGAGAGCTCTGAGGAACACTGATTATTGTAGTAGCGATAGAATTGCAAGAGAGATGCAACATTGTGGCAAAGAGAGAGAGATTGCAGAGAGTTGGAGAGTCGACAGTAATTAATGGTATGAAAGGCCTTTATTTCTACTTTGTATAGGAGTGCTGTGTGAGAGGATCCTCCCCACACATGTTAACAATACTCAATACAAGGACGCACTGTGCCCCTGTACAGAGCAAGAAGCTGTGCAGGGGTAAAGAACCCCTTGAGGCAGTTGAGTACACCCAGCTTCTGGGAGGCTGCCTTAGCAAGACTGGAAATATGGTCCTTCCAAGTGAGAGCAGAAGAAATAGAGACACCAGGAATATTTAGAGAAGATGAAGGATTGATTTGTGTATTGTTGAAAGATAAGGGATATTCCTCTGGGAGTTCTGGACGGGTAGTAAGATGGAGAAATATGGTTATGGAAGCATTAACCCTTAACTGGCGGCCCGCATCATATGTCGAGTGAAAGAAATTTGGACTATGTGGCGGCTCACACCATAAGTCGTGTGGCATTTTCAGCACGTAATGTTGCTGAAAGAGAGAGACAAGTGGCGGCAGGAGAGTAGCGAGCGTATGACTGCTCCAGACCACCGCGGTGGAACAACTGACATGAATCCTACCCTCCTCCACCCTCTCACACTCGCTACATAGTGAATTGTATGGGGAAAGTACCGAATTACATGGTTTTTGCACTCGTGTTGCGCGGTTGTTGCAAGAAAACTAGCGGTCATACAAGGATCGTTGTGGTGTCATTGGAAAGCTCTGTTTATGCACTTTCAGGGATAGATACTTGTTTTACGCTCTGGGTCTTATTTAGGCATGAAAATGATCACGTAAACAGCCCTATTTTGGGTAAAAACACCCCGCTGGTGGCTACATATTAATTACCGCCTAGCACGCCAATAAGATGTTAAAGGCAACAAGGTTTTCATGTGGTGATGGGCTGGTCTATCAGAGTGAGAACTGACCGACCTCTGCCATACCCATAGCTTAGTCTGACTGTTCCTTTTACTTATATATTTTCTAGATCTCAAGTGACGGCGTCTCTTCCGTGGATTGACCTCCCAATCTACCAAGATTGGAAGCCAAAGCATCACATTTTTTCCTTTGCCCCTCAACTTTCTCTTCATAATTGCTGAGGGGCACAGAGCCCTGGGTGGGTCTTTAGTTTACCGGGCGTTTCCGCACCCTCCTCAGCTCCCCGCCATGGAGTGGCTTCGGTCACCCAGGCTTTATTGTGGTCGGCAGGGAGGGTTCTGTGAGGGCGCTCGGTTATGGCCTTGGCCTTGCTCAGGGCCTTGGGGCTGTTCGGCCAGGCAGCTTGGGGAACAACAACAACAACAACAACAACAACAAGGTTTTCTCTGCCCCAATTGGAAGTAGTAGTTAAATCAGAAGATAAGTGTTGTATGGCTTCATTATGTTTGTTTATGAAGGATTGCTGGCTGGGGCGTTCTGGTAAATTAATTGAGTAGTGTAAGGTAGAGTCATCTGCATATGAATGGATGGGACTGGAGAATATCATTTATGAAAATTAGAAAGAGAATTGGATAGGACAGAGCCCTGAGGAACACCGGAGTTAATAGGATGAGGAAGTGAGCGATGGCCATCCACAACCTCAGCTATGGAAAGGCCTTAATAGAAATTAGAGACATTAGACAACTGAAGGAGGGAAGCTTAGAAATTAAAGATTTGTGCCAGACTCTATCGAAGGCCTTCGATATATCTAGTGCAATAGAAAAGGTCTCACCGAAGTCCCGGAAGGAGGATAACCAAGAGTTAGTAAGATATGAAAGAAGATCACCAGTAGAGCGACCCTTAAGGAAACCATACTGGCGGTCTGAGAGTAGATAATGAGAAGAGAAATGCTTAAGAAATTTGGAAGCAATAATAGTTTCAAAAACTTTAGAGATACAAGAGATGAGAGCAATTGGACGATAGTTGGAGGGATGAGAGCGGTCACCATTCTTTGGGACAGGTTGAATAAGAGCAAACTTCCAGCAAGAAGGGAAGGTGTTAGAGGAGAGACCGAGACAAAAGAGTTTGCCTAGGCAGGGAGTCAGCACGGAAGCACAGTTTTTTAGTACAACAGGAGGAACACCGTCCAGACCATACGCCTTCTTAGTATGAAGCCCAGAGAGGGTAGAAAGTACATCTTAAGAAGAGATTAGGATATTAGGCATAAGTAGGAGAGAGAGGGGTGGAGAGGGAGGAATAGCTCCGGAATCATCCAAGGTGGAGTTTCTAGCAAAAGTTTGAGCGAAGAGTTCAGCTTTATCAGAGGAAGAAGTGATGGTTGCACCATCAGAATGGAAAAGAAGAGGGAAAGATGAGGAAGAAAATTGAATTTACGCTTATTCCATGGGAAATCAAAGAAGTACTGCCGAAGAGCCTCCCAGTCGGGAGCACCAAAGTGCCACGAGCGCCGCCGGCTAGGAGAATCGGGTGGCCGTACCGGAGAGATAGGACAGGTGACAGAGATAAGTTTATGGTCGCAGGAGCCCAAAGGAGTGAAAAGATTTACAGTAATAGGAGAAGGGTTAGAGATTAGAAATAAGTCAAGAATGTTGGGCCGATCTCCGAAGCGATCCGGGATACGGGTGGGTTGCTGGACTAACTGCTCTAGGTCATTTAGGATAGAAAAGATGTAGGCTTGTTCATCAGGTTGGTCAGCGGAAAGAGAGAAAAGCCATTGGCGGTGGTGAACGTTGAATTCTCCTAGGATGGAGATTTCTGCGAAAGGAGAGATGGATAGAATGTGTTCCACTTTAGAAGTTAAATAGTCAAACAATTTTGGATAATAGGTAGAATTAGGGGAGAGAAAGAAAGCGCAGAAATATTTAGTTTGAGAGTGACAAGAAAGCCATAGCCAGAGAATTCAGAATTCAGAAGAATCAAAGTTGGGAACACCAGAGAAAGCAAGATGGTCGCGTACGTATATGCAACCTCCACCTTTGGCTTGAAACTGAGGATAGATATAGTAGGAAGATACAGAGAAGGGTTTGCTGTCAGTAGTGCCAGACAACTGTGTTTCGGTGAGACAGAGAAAATCAGGGTTGGCAGAGGAGAGGTGGTGTTTCACAGAGTGGAAGTTAGAGGAAAGGCCACGAATATTGCAGAAATTAATAGTAAGGGTAGAAGGTTGTGGTCCAGAGCATTTTGGCGAGTTGTTTCCAGGGGACAAACCAATTTCTGGTCCCCTCCCCTTGGGGACTCCGAGGCGGGTCTTGATTTCGTCATGGATTATTTTTGTTTTGAAAAAGCTAGTGTAGTATGAAAGGTGTTTGTAGTATAATGTATTGATAGGAGGAGAAATTGTTTTGGAGGGCAGGCAGGCTGGGGTTGCCCTCAATAATGACGAGGCACAGAAAGGATCAGCTAGGAAGGCCAGGTGATGAAACAGGAGTTCCAGCTATCCTTATCAGCAGATTAAGAGGCGACTTAATTCAAGTGTTCAAAATCATCAAAGGCATCGACAATATGAACTGTAGTAAGTACTTCACTATCGACCAATCTAATTACATGCGGGGGAACCGGGGAACCGGGTGCAAAATCATTGGTAAATCTTTTAACTCACACGAAGCTAAAAAAATCTTCTTCAATCGAGTTGTCAACTTATGGAATGGGCTTCCCCGAGATGTTATAGACTGCAGCACCGTTGATTCATTTAAAATTCGCCTAGACAAATATCTCGCATCAAACCCGTGACTGACTGCGTTTGTAAATGAATAACTTTATTTTATCCTCCCCTCAGTTACTAACCCATCTGTCCCCTACTAACTTCCTAATCCTGCCACGGACATTAGTTCCAGGGCAGTAGTTCCCTTTCCAATGTTCCCTTACCCACTCTAAACCACTGTTTGGACACTTGATCCTCAGTGTTTTGGAGGACAAGCAGCCTAGAAGGGTCACTATATCTGTTGTTGCTTGATTTCCTTTGTACTTTGTACCTAGCACTCCCCGTCCCCGGGAATACCGCCCTGTTCGGCTGGTGCCTACAGCCTCCTCCTAACAATTCTGGAGATGGGATTCTCAGTCCCAACCTCCAGGGTAGTTGGATATGTTATAATTAACCATTACAGAGAAACCAGAATCTATAGAAACCGCTATGTCCGCCGAAGAACCCAAAATAACGACTATAACCCCTCCAAAAACCCATTCTAAACCCTCCCTTCCTGTCTAGTGTCTAGTCATCTATCCAGAACCTAACCCTCCACCTCCACCACCACCCACACCATCCCCTCCACCACCAAAATCTAATCCTTCCCCCTCTTCTTTCCCTTCAAACCCCACCGCAACTAACACTATCACACGAGCAGGCTGCCTTTCTGACTCCCCCCACCCGTCTAGGACTATCTCATTGTATATTTGCGTGCTCACTGGTCAGTGTCAACCCCAGCCCCAGGTCAAATGGTCAACAGTCGGCATACAACCTTTATCAGGTTCTACCTTCTTACTGAATTGTACAAGCATGTATCCACTCCATTGATAGTAAATTTAAATCCTCAGTACCTCTGATACAGTAATTTAACCTCAATACATAATGTTTGCCCTCCTGCCTTATCTTATTAATACACACTTATTATACGGTACGTGACTGGGTGCCTATTTCTAGCCCTCATTCTCCAGTGTTATAAGATACACGGCACCCCTCAAAGAAAGTTAACTACAACTAAAACAATCCGTGGCCTTTTAATCACAACGTGAAATTATATCTTTTGTTAATAATTGATCATACATACTAGAGATCCGGCAGTAAGAGACACTGGCCATCTTCTTTCTGTGGACGCCATTTTGGTGCATCCAACACAACAGAGTGGTATTAAATGTTTGATAATTTTGAATTTAGCTCTGTCTTGAGTCCCCCCCCCCCGCCCAAAACAAAAAAGGAAAAGGAAACGGAAAAGTTGGGATTGGGCCTGAGTATATAGATAGATAGATATATAGAATTTAGATCCAAGGAGTAAAATATATATCCAACACCAGTATTGTCTAATGTGTATTATGAGTGTGCATATATTTGAAGGTGAAGATAGGCTAATGACAGCAGTGGCACCAATATGGCGGAGGTTGGCCGATATCTGTTACTATAGCGTCTCTAGTAATTATCAGTGCTTATTATGGAGGTAATTGTGGTGGCTAGGTTGTATAAATAGTACATGAAGCCAATTACTCCGCTTATTAAGGGGACACTGACTGCTTTTGTTGGCCTATAAATTCATTCATTCATAAATGCTTAGTTTCCTTGCTAGACTTCTCTCAAACTTAAAAAAACATCCCCTAGACCCCCCTCAAGATATATTTGTACATTTTTCGATAGAAAAAATTCCCGGCCGAAGGCCGGTTCGTCTTACAATTACAGGCTCGCTATCGCTGGCCAGGAAAAAATAGACACTATACTGTAGTTTTTTTAAATGTATAACAAAATGGGACGAAATGTCTTAAAATCGCCAAACAAATGGGCCGAACGTCTAAAGCTCTCAAAACTAATGGGACTAAACACGAGGGAGAAAGGGGACCAGAAAAACACCGTCTCCCCTTAAAAGCGGGAACGGATTACAGCCTGGAATAACCTATGTGTAATGATATGTGTATCCGTGTGTCTGTGTGTCTGTATGTGTGCGTGTGTGTATCCGTGTGTCTGTGTATCTGTATGTGTGCTTGTGTATCCATGTGTCTGTGTGCGTGTGTGTATCCGTGTGTCTGTTTGTGTGTATACATGTGTCTGTGTGCGTGTGTAACCGTGTGTCTGAGTCTGTATGTGTGCTTGTGTGTATCCATGTGTCTGAGTATGTATGTGTGTGTACCCATGTGTATGTGTACGTTTGTAACCGCGTGTCTGAGTCTGTATGTGTGCGTGTGTGTATCCATGTCCCTACAGTACCGCCAGTACAGACAAACATTTTGGAAGTTCTTAGAAATATCGGCATTACTGAGGCAGAGGTACTGAGATGTTTAGATAACCTCAATTAAAGCAAATCACCTGGACCCGATACGATTTCTCCTAGAGTTCTTAAAGAAACTAAATGCGAGCTCTCCAAATCCCTGACGCTGATCTTGAACAAATCCTTGGAAACCAACGAAATACCTGATGAGTGGAAGGTTGCGAACGTAACACCAACTTTTTAAAAAGGTAGCAAATCTTTGCCTAGCAATTGCCGTCCCAATCAGCTTGACCTCAGTAGTATGCAAAATACTAGAAACAAAAATAGGAAACAGACTCGTTAATCACTTGGAGTAAAATAATATACTAAAAGACACACAACATGGTTTTTGCAAAAAACGTTCCTGCTTAACAAACCTTTTAGACTTCTTCCATGACATCCTAAATCTATATGCCGAAAGTAAAGCTGTAGATATTATATACTTAGATTTCCAGAATGCCTTTGATAAAGTTCCACACAGACGGTTTGTGATGAAATTAAAAGCACATGGAATACAAGGCAGCGTTCTACAGTGGATAGAAAATTGGCTTAGTGAAAGGAAACAAAGAGTAGTTATTAATGGGGAAACATCAACGTGGACCAATGTAACTAGTGGTGTACCTCAAGGATCAGTGCTGGGGCCAGTCCTTTTCCTAATTTACATTAACAACATAGATGAGGGTCTCACCTGTACAATCTCAAAGTTTGCAGATGACACAAACATTGCAAATACCGTTCTGACAAATGAATGTCACAATGGGCTAAAATCTGGCAAATGTGCTTCAATGAAGATAAGTTCAAAGTACTTCATATCGAATACCACAATGAAAAAGCAGACTACTCTTTGAATGGCACCCAGCTAAAGAGTGTAGACAGAGAAACCGATTTAGGAGTAACAATATCCAGTAACTTAAAACAAAGTCAACATTGTGCTGAAGTTCTTAAGAAGGCAAACAAAATTATAGGCTTCATAGGTAGATCATTTGAAAATAAATCGAAAGACATTATCCTAACCATTTACAATTCTTTAGTCCGCCCACTTTTGAAATAATGCGTTCAGTTCTGGTGCCCTTACTATAAAAAAGATATAGACAAATTGGAACGAGTTCAACGTAGAGTTACCAAGATCATACCCTGTCTTCGGACAAACCATACGAGGATCGTCTTAAAGAACTAAATGTATATCCATTAACCAAGCGCAGATTGAGAGGTGACCTTATTCAAGTTTTCAAGATCATTAAAAGCATCGACAATATGAACTGTAATAAATATTTTACGATTAACCGATCAAATTACACGCGGTGAAATGGCTGCAAAATCATTGGTAAATCATTCAACTCTAACGAAGCCAAGAATTTATTCTGCAATCGAGTCGTCAACTTCTGGAATGGGCTTCCCCGAGATGTCATAGACTACAACATCGTTGATTCCTTCAAAGTTCGCCTAGACAAGCACCTTGCCTTGAACCCAAGGCTGTTCGTATTTGCAATTGAATAAATATTTTCTTTAGTAGTGTTTGTTCTATCTATCTATCTATCTATTGCCTGACGCCGTGATCCCCGAAGGGGTGGCCACGAACGAACCGCCCCCATGCACCTCTGTCCCCAGTCAGTCGACGCCCCTCCCCCCAACCAGCACCGCCTTCGTTCATGTACTTCCTCACTCCATCCTTCCACCTCTCATTCGGTCTACCTCTCCCTCTCTGTCCCTCCACCTCGCTCTCATACACCCTCCTAGTCATTCTCTCGCCCTCCACACGCTCCATATGGCTGAACCATCTCAAGTTGTTCCCTTTCACACTCCCCAGCACATCCACCTCTACACCATACCTCCCTCCCACTTCCCCACTAGTCTGTCCATCCCTCCATGCAACTCTGCACGCACTCCCCATGTAACTCACTTCCACTGCTCTCACTCCTGGTCTGAGTCTCTCAACCAACGTCCATGCTTCGCTTCCGCAAGTCAGTGTCGGGACCACCACACTGTCACGCAAGGACTTCTACACCTCCATACCGACCACCCTACTTCCCGTTACTGCTTTCAGCGCTCCTACAACCCTCTTCCCCTGTTGCACCCTCTCCCGCACTTCTTCATCCATAGTCCCATCTTTACTCAACACACTGCCCAGATACTTAAAAGAGTTGACGATCTCCATAGCCTGACCGTTCAGCTTCACCTCACACTCTGTGACTTCACCCCTTTCGAAGACCATAACCTTGCTCTTCCCCGCATTTACCTTCTGTTACGACTGGGGTTCAAATATATCAGGGCTCTTATTCATTGACTAGTAATGGCATAAATGTTACAACGGAAAGCGCTAGCTCCAACCTCTGATGTATATTCCCAGTGAACAAAGAACACAAATACTCTACAGAGTTCTATATGCAATAATAGGCTATCAAACTCTCAATAAATGTGCGTCTACTCTAGGCTTAATGTTATGTGAAAACAGCCTATTACTACCTATAACCGAAGGTGCTTGGTTATGGTATGCAAAGTAAGGTGGTAAGAGAAGTTACAGCTTACGTTACTTTAATCAATAAATGTCAGGCACTCCTGCATGAAAGAAAGTGCACTAAAGTCCTTCAACACTAACAAGGAATCTTCTTTAAATGTTAGATGCTATAAAGATGCTCGTATCGGAAATGGAACCCAAAAAGGCAGGCAGCGGAACAATGCTCGTGCAGGCTATGCACACAAAAAGGCAGAATATATAATGCCTTCGGAGCCAAGAATATCCTAAACACTACAACAATAATAATAATCGCCACAACAATGCAGTATTCCTATCAACAAAAAGAGCCTAAGTCGTTTGTGTCTCCATACATCAAACTAGGCTGCGAAATGCTTGTGTAATCATAAATGGGTATGCATAAAAAGAGTAATTGGTTTAATATACTTAATGTCTACTGTGACTGATAAAGTCTAGCTAGAGTCAATGATACGAGATACTGGTGCGCATGGCATGCCGCATAGCCTAGTGCAAATCTCAAGTCTGTGCGTCAAATATTACGTTATAGGGAAGGGTAGCTCTCTTGAGAAACCTTAATACCGAAGTATTAAGCGTTCTCCTGGCGTACCTCAAAGACAAACAACGAGCTTAGAACAGTGCAGAATGGTATAGGCAAAAAGCCCTCATTCGTGCATGCTCTACTCTCAATGGCACACAGACTAGAATTTACTCAATCAACTCCAGTTCTCAGGTATGTCGTGCAGCTTTTAACTAAAGTCAGCACTCATAGGAAACAATACCTTATAATATCAGACTCCTAGTCTAGCATTATCTAATCCAGCAGAACACTAATAATTAAAGGAAGCGGCAATATGAAAGCCAACCAATGCTTCGTGATCCACTTATCTTAACAACTAACATACATGGGTTATATCAGACCTTAACGCACAATACAACTGGCCAGCATGAAGCTGATTTTGCAGAGTTAACCAGAGGGGGTATAATATTAATAAAAAGGTGGTGAAAGATATGAAAAAGAGAGAGGTAGGCAGAGGAAAAGATTCTCAGGTGCGGAGCGGGAAACAGGTATCAAGGAAAAAAGATGTATGCGTTCTAGAAACCAGATCTGAGGGAGAGAGTGGCGAGGAACCAGTATATATACTCGCACTAGCTCGAGGCGCGTGGGAAAAAAGCGGTTACAAGTCCTCTAGCCACTAGCAAGGGAGCTAGCAGCATGGTAAGGATCTCTCTTAACCAACCCCCACGAGGCAGCCAGCCGTGACGTCATCGAGCGGGACAAAAACACTGCGCGCTCCCTCTCACTCTGTTCTACTCTCACTCTCTCTCCCAGATCCCATCATTACTAGTTAATGATAAAACATATACTTTACAATTAAATATATAAAGCCTTGACATGGGTGAAAACAAAGAGCCTTTCTGGACTGCCCATGACACAAGCTTTCATATGAAATAAAGCACACTCTAATACATAAACTGTAGCCCCATCCACTGCCCTGGCAATCCTAGCGAGTCACTGTAGGACAAGCCATGCGGTTCTAACGGAGTGGTTAACGTCACACCCCCCCCAAGATTTTTCTCAGAGGCCCCAAGGCTCACAACAAATCTGATGGTTAGAACCCATGCTATATCTCCACTTCCCATCACCCAGCGGCAGTAAAATATCTGGCACAGTTCTTCAACAAAACATTTTTCAAAATTATAACCCTCCCCAACACAATAGGTTAAATTATATGTAGTTATGCTCCTCAAGAGCGAGCTTCTCTAGCCCAGCATTCTGAGAGGAGTGCAACTCAGAATTACTGCTACAACATACTGAAAAAATTCAACTATCAAAGAAAGAGTTTTTATTTGATTTTTATGTTTTTAATTTGTTTATTTCGGCTGCAGTATAGGGGCAAGCCTAGTTTTTTCTTCTATACCAAACGCTCAACTCCTGCTTTACGACCCAATACGCTGGGCTACAACCGCGAGCCAACAAGCACCAAGCGCAAAATACTATCCAAACTAAAGCAGGAGGCTACCCGTGTGTCAATCTACCCAGGATCATATACCCTTGAACGACCATCTGCAACCACGTTGTCACAACCGGCAATATGGCGTATGTCCAGGTTATATACCAGTAACCTTAGTGACCACCTGGTCAGCCTCATATTCCGATTGTGAAACTGGTCCAAGAACTTGAGAGGGTGATGATCTGGGTAAACTACAACGACCGGACCATAGGCTGGAACATAGACCTCGAAATGCCCCAGCCCAAGCACAACCGCCAGCAGCTCCTCCTCGACAACAGAGCAGCTCCCCTGGGCCGAATTGTACTTCTCCGAGCAGAAACTAACAGGATGCTCCAGCCCATCATCGTCCTTTTCCACAAGGACGGCACCAGCCCCCACACCACTAGCCTCCGTTGCTAGTTGGAAAGGTAGGCTAAAGTCAGAGGCCCTGAGGATCGGGTGAGTGCACAACAGGTGGTTTACTTCTCTAAACACCTTCTCACACTCAGGCGCCCATTTGAACTTCTTATCCTTCCAGTTATCCTCCACCTGAGCTTGACTGTCCCGTTCTCCTTCTCCACCTTGACTGCTAAACGTCATCACAGGCACAGTGAGAGGCTCAGGGGGGTGCCTCCCATACTCCTTCATGGGATTAACATGACATAACTGATTGTGCTTCTGTCTGTCTAGAGTGGCTACCAAGTAATCCAGGTCTGATAGCTCCTCCACCACCCTATAAGGACCAGCGTACTTCGCGGATAAGGGGTGACCTACAAGTGGCAGTAGAATCAACACCTCCTGACCCACGTGAAACTCCCTGAGTTCAACCTTGAGGTCGTACCTGTCCTTCCTGAGGGCCTGAGAGCTAGTCAAATTATGGCCAGCCAACTCCAGACTGCGCAACATCCGTTCTCGACTGTTGAGGACACACTTGAGCATAGAACAAGGTTTTTCTGCATCCTCCCATACTTCTTCAACCATATGGAGAGGCCCTCTGACACAGTGTCCAAAGACGAGCTCATTAGGGCTGAATCCCAAACTCTCCCCAGGTACCTCCCGTACAGCAAACAAAACACATGGCAGGCCAAGATCCCAATCCTTCCCACTCTCAAAGCAACAACGAAGCACAGATTTCAAGGCTGAGTGCCATCGCTCTAACACACCCTGGCTCTCCGGATGATACGCAGATGACACAACCCCAACAATCCCATGCTGCGGCATTGCTTGGACAAAGAGGCTAGAAGTGAAGTTGGGTCCCTGGACTGACTGAAGCCCCTGCGGGTAACCATACCGGGAAAAATACACTAGCAAGCTTCGGACCACCGTCTTCGCCGACCCATTTCTCATAGGGTACGCGTCAGGGTACCTTGTTGCTACATCTCCCGACTGTGCATCACTGTCCTCCTTCAACTCTTTCGTCTTTTTAAGCCCATCCTCTGCCCCTTCAGGAACAGTTACTGGGTCTTCTCCAGACTCGAAATGTGGTCCTAATAATGAGTCCCCGAGAAGGTCCGTTGATACTAAACTCTCAACCGCATCAACTTTCAACCCCTTCTCGGTACCCTTCCTCCGCTGATCTAAAGATTGTTGACCAGAATGTGACTCCCTGGATGCAGGATCTCTGGTAACAACACATGCCATAGGATGCACCGGACACTTCTCAACCCACTCCTGCTCCTCCCTACTCACGTCGGCCGGCTTCTCGGCAACGACCAAGGGTGGAGCCTCAGAAGTAGGCCCCGCAAAGTCGTTGCCGAGAAGGAGGTCGACGCACCCAACAGGTAACCTCTCCACAATTCCCACATCCAGGTCACGAGTCACACCATCAACTTCCATCTTCATTCTTACAAGCGGGTATGACCTTGTTGTATTAACTCCCTGAACCACAACCACCCGCGCCGCATTTACAGGTCTATCAGTGAAATTTCTCAACAGTGTTTGCGATGCCCCAGTGTCACGCAAAATTCTCACCTCATGTCTTCTACCCCCCCACTCCACACAACCGAGTCCCCTGTGGTCACTAAAGGCATCACGGACAGGGAATAAGCCTTCCGGATCCTTCTGCACTGGCAGTGTATTTACCTCGGAAGAAATGCCTCTAACAAACTCCGATGTCCTCTTGAACACTCCAATGCCGTGAGCAAAAGACACGGCTGCCGGAGGAGGTCGACTAGGGCACTCATTTGCCTTATGACCCTCCTGGTGGCAACTAAAACACATAAATTTCGGTTTCGGCTTATACTGTGATGTAAAAGGCCCCTGACTTTTCACATACGGTGTGGTGTAAGGTTTGGATTCAGTTTTAGTTTCATTGCTCTTTTGTTTAAATGTGTCGTTGCTACGGGGAGGGGGAGGATAACGGTCCATAGCACTTGCATCGTACTTCTGTGAGGACCCGCAACCCTGAATCAACGACAGCCGTAGATCAGCCATTTCTGCTGCTTCTACTAGAGTTCTTGGGTTTTTCTCCTTTAAGCTCAAAGTTAGATCACCGCCCGTGCTCTTAAAGAACTGCTCCAACATCATTAACTGCTTAATTTCATCAAATGTTGTGACCTTCTCAGATCGGAGCCAGTTCCCCATAGCATCGGACAAGTCCCGGGCGTGTTCCAAAAAGGTGCTATCTCTTCCCTTAGTTACACCCCGAAACTTCAAACGGTACGTTTCTGGTTTCAGTTCGTAAGCCCTCAGGACAGCCTCCTTGAGATCCTCGTACACAATACATAACTCCAAAGGTAATGCATCGTAGGCTTTAAGACCCTTGCCTATTAATCTAGAGGATACAAGTGCTGCCCATTTATTCTCTGGCCACTGGTGTTCCTGGCACTTCTTCTCAAAGCGTGTGAAAAATTCTGTTACACCACTCTCATCAAACACCGGAACCAGTTTCAATAAGTGCGAGAGAGACTGCTCATGAACACGGTTACCAGCCCCAAGTCGCTGTCCCGTTGCCTCTACTCGCGACTTCTCTACATCCATGTCGGCACAGTACCTAGTCGACTCTAAATCAGCTTGGATTTTTGCTAGCTCTATGTGCTGGTGACTTTTTCTCTCTTCTATCTTGACTAATTCTAATTGCTGCTGATGCTGAAGCTTATCTAATTCGAGCTTAAACAATAATTCTGGAGATAACCCTTGAGGAGGTGAAGGTGCTACAATGTTTGAAATTACCGGTGGTCCCTCCAGGGGCAACCCACCCTGCCAGTCACCACCCAACTGCGGAAGCGTACCCGGGGTCGGCAAACTACTGGGATGGCTGGGAGTCGAGTGTAGGGGAAGCATGGCCGAAGGGCTCTGAGCACTCAACCCATCTCGCTCACCAGTCACCCTGCCCAGTACACACGTTATCAAGTTATCCCTGGTCATGCTGCTAGTAACCGCATGACCAATAGCTGTGGCCAGGCATTGAAGACCGTACCGATCCATACCCTCCAACCGCTCGGCAGTAACAGGCCATTGCAAAAATATCCTAGCATCCTCCTCACAGTTCACCCGATTAACCCTTTCATCATGCTGCTGTTCCTCAGTTTTGACATTACGTACTGTGTCTCCATTCTCCTCTGATCCGGTATAAGACATGATGCTCACAACAAATTTCCCACCTCAATATTCAGAAAAGAAGCACCCCAAACTCTTATACCTCAATATACACACAAGAATTCTCGGAAATACTCAAGGGCTATACTATGTTGCAAAAAAAAAAATATTCTTGCTGATCCCCGCAAAATATTCTCCAAAACAACAAATGTTCCCTGCTAATAAATGTAGGTTCACCAAATCCTAGGTAAGGTCGCCATTTGTTACGACTGGGGTTCAAATATATCAGGGCTCTTATTCATTGGACTTGTAATGGCATAAATGTTACAACGGAAAGCGCTAGCTCCAACCTCTGATGTATATTCCCAGTGAACAAAGAACACAAATACTCTACAGAGTTCTATATGCAATAATAGGCTATCAAACTCTCAATAAATGTGCGTCTACTCTAGGCTTAATGTTATGTGAAGACAGCCTATTACTACCTATAACCGAAGGTGCTCTACTCGACATTAGTCGACATTAGTCGATACTCGACATTAGTAAAGCCTTCGATGCCATCCCCCGCCACAACCTAACAAACAAAATCTACAACACAAACATGCACAACAACACAAAAAGGTGGCTGGCCAACTTCCTAGCAGGCAGATGTGCACACGTATCTTTTGCCGGTCAGTCATCTAAAATCAGAAACTTTCCAAACGGAGTCCCACAAGGATCCGCCCTATCGCCCGCACTCTTCAATCTGTACATGCACGATATAACTACACCCAATACGCCCCAAATAAACTTAGCCTCCTATGCAGATGACATAACACTCACATGCACACACCATGACCCAAAAAGAGCAACAGATCTCCTTCAACCCTATCTCAACACACTACATGGTTGGTGCACTACAAACAGACTTAATCTAGCCCCAGCCAAATCCACCGCAACCCTGCTCACAAGTTGGACAGGAGAACACGAATACATCCCTCAACTCACCATAAACAACACACCCCTAACACATACACACACACCCAAAATCCTAGGAGTAACATATGATACTCATATGACATTCAAACAGCACACCACAAACATTAAAAAGAAACTGACACCCAGACTTAATGCCCTCAGGTCACTTGCTCACACAAAATTTGGACACAACAAAGAAACTACCACCACAGTATATAAACAATACATAAGATCAGTGATGGAATACGCAAGCCCAGCCTGGGCTTCTAACCTAGCTGAAACACATCATAAGACCTTACAGACTATTCAAAACAAAGCCCTGAAGATCATTACAGGCTGCACAGCTACTTCACCCACAGATCACCTACATCAAGAAACCAAAATCCTCAAAGTCAAAGACCATCTGGACATGAGAGGCACTCAATTCCTGGCAGCACCCTCCACGAACCAAGACCACCCACTAAACTACATGGCAACACACCCACAGACACCAAGAAATATCAAAACAACACCCAGCACACGGTATCACACACAATTATTGTCCTCTCTCCCTCCCTGCCCACCCCGAACCAACTTCCAGAAGCACATCCATACTCATATCTCTCACCGATCCATCCACTCACTCACAGACAACACGCAGCTGCATGCACGACCTCCCGAAATCCATCCTTCCGAATCCTCCCTTCCTCGCGAGGACAGAGTCCACCTAGCCAGGCTGAGATGCGGACACCATCCAGCTCTCCTGAGCTATCAGAAGAGACTGGATGACTCCGTTGTCGACGCCTGCCCGGGATGTAACACAGCACCCCATACCATTAAACACATCATAGAAGACTGCATTTCACACAACCACTTACGCCAACAACAAAATCTACACTCAATGAGAGCTCTGTGGGAAAGCCCGATCGTGGCCATGGCCTTTCTCAGGGACTCGGGGCTGTTCGGCCAGGCAGCTTAGGGAACAACAACAACCGAAGGTGCTTGGTTATGGTATGCAAAGTAAGGTGGTAAGAGAAGTTACAGCTTACGTTACTTTAATCAATAAATGTCAGGCACTCCTGCATGAAAGAAAGTGCACTAAAGTCCTTCAACACTAACAAGGAATCTTCTTTAAATGTTAGATGCTATAAAGATGCTCGTATCGGAAATGGAACCCAAAAAGGCAGGCAGCGGACCAATGCTCGTGCAGGCTATGCACACAAAAAGGCAGAATATATAATGCCGTCGGAGCCAAGAATATCCTAAACACTACACAATAATAATAATCGCCACGACAATGCAGTATTCCTATCAACAAAAAGAGCCTAAGTCGTTTGTGTCTCCATACATCAAACTAGGCTGCGAAATGCTTGTGTAATCATAAATGGGTATGCATAAAAAGAGTAATTGGTTTAATATACTTAATGTCTACTGTGACTGATAAAGTCTAGCTAGAGTCAATGATATGAGATACTGGTGCGCATGGCATGCCGCATAGCCTAGTGCAAATCTCAAGTCTGTGTGTCAAATATTACGTTATAGGGAAGGGTAGCTCTCTTGAGAAACCTTAATACCGAAGTATTAAGCGTTGTCCTGGCGTACCTCAAAGACAAACAACGAGCTTAGAACAGTGCAGAATGGTATAGGCAAAAAGCCCTCATTCGTGCATGCTCTACTCTCAATGGCACACAGACTAGAATTTACTCAATCAACTCCAGTTCTCAGGTATGTCGTGCAGCTTTTAGCTAAAGCCAGCACTCATAGGAAACAATACCTTATAATATCAGACTCCTAGTCTAGCATTATCTAATCCAGCAGAACACTAATAATTAAAGGAAGCGGCAATATGAAAGCCAACCAATGCTTCGTGATCCACTTATCTTAACAACTAACATACATGGGTTATATCAGACCTTAACGCACAATACAACTGGCCAGCATGAAGCTGATTTTGCAGAGTTAACCAGAGGGGGTATAATATTAATAAAAAGGTGGTGAAAGATATAAAAAAGAGAGAGGTAGGCAGAGGAAAAGATTCTCAGGTGCGGAATCCTGTCCCCCGGACAGGTAGCAAGGAAAAAAGATGGATGCGTTCTAGAAACCAGATCTGAGGGAGAGAGTGGCGAGGAACCAGTATATATACTCGCACTAGCTCGAGGCGCGTGGGAAAAAAGCGGTTACAAGTCCTCTAGCCACTAGCCAGGGAGCTAGCAGCATGGTAAGGACCTCTCTTAACCAACCCCCACGAGGCAGCCAGCCATGACGTCATCGAGCGGGACAAAAACACTGCGCGCTCCCTCTCACTCTGTTCTACTCTCTCTCTCTCTCTCTCCCAAATCCCATCATTACTAGTTAATGATAAAACATATACTTTACAATTAAATATATAAAGCCTTGACATGGGTGAAAACAAAGAGCCTTTCTGGACTGCCCATGACACAAGCTTTCATATGAAATAAAGCACACTCTAATACATAAACTGTAGCCCCATCCACTGCCCTGGCGATCCTAGCGAGTCACTGTAGGACAAGCCATGCGGTTCTAACGGAGTGGTTAACGTCACACTTCAAATTCCGTTTTTCTCACACTGTTCCAAACTCATTTACCAGACCCTGCAACTCCCATTCATTATCACTCATCAGAACTGTATCATCCGCAAACAGCAGTATAGGTAGCTTCCACTCAATTCCCTCCCTTTTCAGCGATACACCAACATCCACTGCTCTTGATAGTATTTCTTTCATGACTCCATCCATATATACAGTAAACAACCACGGGGACATCACACACCCCTGTTTCAAACCAATATTCAGGTCAAAGAACTCGCTCTGCTCACTCTCCACACGTACTGCCACCTTTGCACCCTCATACATGCTCTTCACTGCTTTCAGCAACTTACCCTCTACTCCGTATATTCTAAGTACTTTCCACAAACCTTCTCTATCCACTCTGTCATAGGCCTTCTCCAAGTCCATAAAGGCAACATACACCTTTTGTTTCTTCTCCACAACACAATTCAGGGTAAAAATCTGATCTACACATCCTCTTCCCTTCCTAAAACCTCCCTGCTCGTCGCCTATCCATTTCTCCGTTCTCACTCTCACTCTCTCAATCACTACCCTACTGTATACCTTCCCTACTACGCTTAGAAGACATATTCCTCGGTGGTTACCACACACTCCTCTTTCCCCTTTGCCCTTATATAGGGGGACTATTATGCCAGTCTTCCAGTCATCGGGTGCACTCCCCTTCTCCCATGCTAGTTTGCACATTTTCCATACCCATTCTATCACTATCTCACCACCATACCTCAACATTTCCCCACACACTCCATCTGTTCCTGGTGCTTTCCCCAACTTCACTCTTTTCATGGCATCCCACATTTCTGACCTCCTGATCCCCACCTCCTCCTCCACTACTTCTCTTCTTCTCCCTCCCATACCATATCCAGCTGTGTTTGCTGGCTCTTCATTCCTTACATTTAGCAACTCACTGAAGTACTCCCTCCATCTTTCGACTCTCTCTTTCTTCTCAGCTATCATTCTCCCATTCTTATCTTTCACACCCTTACTGTTTCCCTTGCTACCTTCCCTAACTTTCTTGACTTCTTTCCAGAACAGTTTCTTACTCTCCCTCCATTTTACACTCAGATTCCTTCCAAATTCCTCATCTACTCTTCTCTTACTTTCCTTCACTACTCTCTTCACCACCCTCTTACTCTCCACGTACCTCGCTCGTTTCTGTCTCTCGGAATCTTCATTCCCTCTACTACCCAACCACTCTCTTTGTTTGTTCAATAACCTAATATATCTTAATATAAATTCCCCTGCCATGAACTAAGCCCCAGGGCAGCACTTCCTTCTCATATCTGTCCCACATTCTCCGAAATACTGTTCCAACACTTGGAACAGCAGTGTTTTGGAGGGCAAGTAACCTCGAGGGGTCACATGACCTGTTGTTGCTTGTTTTCCTTTGTACTCCTCTGTACTTTTGTACTCCTTTGAGTCTGTATATGTGCGTGTGTGAATCCGTGTTTATGTGTCTATGTATGTATGAATGTGTCTGCGCATGTATGTATCAGTGTGTCTGAGTCTATGTGTGCTTATGTGTATTCATGTGTATGTACATTATGTGTGCGTGTGTGTGTCTGAGTCTCTGTGTGCGTGTGTCTCCATGTGTGTCTGTGTACGCGTGTGTCTGTGTGTCTCTGTATGTATGTGTATCCGTGTGTCTGTGTGCGTGTGTGTGTCAGTGTCTGTATGTGTCAACATGCTTGTTTGTGTGTGGGGAGTTCATATAACGGAACACAACACAATATATCACAACACAATATAACACAACACAATATAACACAACACAATATAACACAACACAATATGACACAACACAATATAACACAACACAATTTCACACCAGAAATTCAAAACCTCATCAGACAACGCGACATACTGAAACACTCCCCAGCACCCCACACACAAGACATCACACAACAAATTCAAGCACTCAACACCCAAACTAACAATAAAATACAAGAACAACAAAAACTAAATTGGAATAACTTCCTACAAACACTTGATCACAAAACAAACCCCAAAAAACTATACAAAACACTAAACAGCATCACACTTTCCAACAGCAACACAACACAATCACATGCTGCAATCACAACAACAGACTCTACTCCTTCATGTAAACAACAAGCAAACACTCTCATCAATCACTTTTCACATGTCAGCCACCTAAAACCTCACAAAGACGACCGACGTGTCATCCGACGTAAGAGACAATTCCCCACAGACCCTGACTATACACCCTTCACCAATCACCAGACAAAGCATATCATCAACAATCTCAAGCACTCACCCGCCTGTGGCCTAGACAACATAAGCAACATACACCTCAGACACCTGGGACCACAAGGCATACAAGCACTCACTAACATATCAAACTACAGCTATTCACACAACACAATACCAGACATTTGGAAGCATGGTATCATCATCACTTTCCCCAAACCCAACAAAGACCCCACGCTACCCTCCTCGCACCGCCCCATCACACTCCTTTGCTCCCCCTCCAAAGTCATGGAACGCCTAGTATTACAACTAATTACACCTGACCTACCCCTAGCTCCAACACAACATGGCTTTAGGCCACTGCACTCCACAAACACTCTTCTCACAGACCTTACACAAAGAGCTTTCGACGGCATCAATTCAGCTAGACCACCACACAGATCACTATTAGCCACACTCGACATTAGTAAAGCCTTCGATGCCATCCCCCGCCACAACCTAACAAACAAAATCTACAACACAAACATGCACAACAACACAAAACGGTGGCTGGCCAACTTCCTAGCAGGCAGATGTGCACACGTATCTTTTGCCGGTCAGTCATCTAAAATCAGAAACTTTCCAAACGGAGTCCCACAAGGATCCGTCCTATCGCCCGCACTCTTCAATCTGTACATGCACGATATAACTACACCCAATACGCCCCAAATAAACTTAGCCTCCTATGCAGATGACATAACACTCACATGCACACACCATGACCCAAAAAGAGCAACAGATCTCCTTCAACCCTATCTCAACACACTACATGGCTGGTGCACTACAAACAGACTTAATCTAGCCCCAGCCAAATCCACCGCAACCCTGCTCACAAGTTGGACAGGAGAACACGAATACATCCCTCAACTCACCATAAACAACACACCCTAACACATACACACACACCCAAAATCCTAGGAGTAACATATGATACTCATATGACATTCAAACAGCACACCACAAACATTAAAAAGAAACTGACACCCAGACTTAACGCCCTCAGGTCACTTGCTCACACAAAATTTGGACACAACAAAGAAACTACCACCACAGTATATAAACAATACATAAGATCAGTGATGGAATACGCAAGCCCAGCCTGGGCTTCTAACCTAGCTGAAACACATCATAAGACCTTACAGACTATTCAAAACAAAGCCCTGAAGATCATTACAGGCTGCACAGCTACTGCACCCACAGATCACCTACATCAAGAAACCAAAATCCTCAAAGTCAAAGACCATCTGGACATGAGAGGTACTCAATTCCTGGCAGCAGCCTCCACGAACCAAGACCACCCACTAAACTACATGGCAACACACCCACAGACACCAAGAAATATCAAAACAACACCCAGCACACGGTATCACACACAATTATTGTCCTCTCTCCCTCCCTGCCCACCCCGAACCAACTTCCAGAAGCACATCCATACTCATATCTCTCACCGATCCATCCACTCACTCACAGACAACACACAGCTGCATGCACGACCTCCCGAAATCCATCCTTCCGAATCCTCCCTTCCTCGCGAGGACAGAGTCCACCTGGCCAGGCTGAGATGCGGACACCATCCAGCTCTCCTGAGCTATCAGAAGAGACTGGATGACTCCGTTGTCGACGCCTGCCCGGGATGTAACACAGCACCCCATACCATTAAACACATCATAGAAGACTGCATTTCACACAACCACTTACGCCAACAACACAATCTACACTCAATGAGAGCTCTGTGGGAAAGCCCGATCGTGGCCATGGCCTTTCTCAGGGGCTGTTCGGCCAGGCAGCTTAGGGAACAACAACAACAACAACAACACAACACAATATAACACAATACAATATAACACAACACAATATATCACAACACAATATAACACAACACAATATATCACAACACAATATATCACAACATAATATAACACAACACAACATATCACAACACAATATATCACAACACAATATAACACAACACAATATATCACAACATAATATAACACAACACAATATATCACAACACAATATATCACAACATAATATAACAGCACAATATAACACAACACAATATAACACAACACAATATAAAACAACACAATATATCACAACACAATATAACACAACACAATATAACACAACACAATATGACACAACACAATATATCACAACACAATATAACACAACATAATATAACACAACACAATATAACACAACACAATATAACACAACACAATATAACACAACACGATATAACACAACACAATATAACACAACACAATATAACAACACAATATAACACAACACAATATAACACAACACAATATAACACAACACAATATAACACAACACAATATAACACAACACAATATAACACAACACAATATATCACAACACAATATATCACAACACAATATAACACAACACAATATAATACAACACAATATAACACAACACAATATAACACAACACAACATAACACAACACAATATAATATAGAACAACACTACAACACAATATAACACAACACAATATATCACAACACAATATAACACATCATAATATAACACAACACAATATAACACAACACAATATAACACACT
The DNA here is from genome assembly GCA_032716605.1 of Paralithodes platypus. Taxonomy (NCBI): domain Eukaryota; kingdom Metazoa; phylum Arthropoda; class Malacostraca; order Decapoda; family Lithodidae; genus Paralithodes; species Paralithodes platypus. The sequence goes on along the minus strand of CM064492.1, from coordinate 42,644,827 downwards.
TTTTCATGCATAAACAAGACCCAGAGCGTAATAGAAGTATGTATCCCTGAAAGGGCGTAAATTGAGCTTTCCAATGACACCCGAACCATCATTCTACGATCACTGGTTGTCTTGCAACGATCGTGCAACCGAAGGGCAAAATCGCTAAAATACGGTCATTTTCTTACATTACTACGTGTGAAACGAGTGAGAGAGGGTGGAGTACAAAGGAGTACATGTCAGTAGCTCCACGGCCACCGTGGCGAGCGGTCATGAGGTAACCTACGCTCCTCCCACCGCTCCGCTCTCTCTCAGAGCACATTACGTGCTCAAAATTGCACTCGACAATAGCCGTGACCCGCCACATAGGCCACATTTATTTCACTCGACAATAGCCGGGCACCGCTCTTTAAGAGTTAATATAACTGCATGTTGTGTACTGCTGAATAACTGTGACATTTTCATAGAATTAGGATTATTTTAATAATATTTGTTAAGGTACTGCCTTCTGTAATCATTAAAATGTGAACATTTGAACAAAAAACGGAATTCATCACCGACTTCATTACTGTTACATAACGTACAAATTCGCTCGTTTACATTTATGTTGTTGTGTCTACCGCTGACAATAGGCAGCATATGATTACCACATTTGAATTTACACAACCTTATTGAATATTGCTTTGGCAGTTTAAGTAAATAATCTTGGATGCGGTAATCGACCGTCATTATTCTGTAATTCAAACAAACACTACTTCTATTAACTTCCTCCGACCATTTTTGCCTATAAATATCACTAGATCTAAGTTTAAATGCTTCTTTAACACTCAAAGAGCGGGTGGTGGAGTATATTTGACTGTGCCGCCCAGCGGGGGGGTTTTACCGTAAACGAGCTTGCTTCCGTGCTCGTTTTCATGCATAAACAAGAGCCAGAGCGTAATACAAATATGTATCCCTGAAAGGGCATTAATTCAGCTTTCCAATGACACCAGAACCATCCTTCTACGATCACTGGTTGTCTTGCAACGATCGTGCAACCGAAGGGCAAAATCGGTAAAATACGGTAATTTTCTTACATTATTACGTGTGAAATGAGTGAGAGAGGGTGGAGTACAAAGGAGTACATCTCAGTAGCTCCACGGCCACCGTGGCGAGCGGTCATGAGGTAACCTACGCTCCTCCCACCGCTCCGCTCTCTGTCAGAGCACATTACGTGCTCAAAAATTACACTCGACAATAGCCGTGACCCGCCACATAGGCCACATTTATTTCACTCGACAATAGGCGGGCGCCGCCCGTTAAGGGTTAAACCAGTTACCATTAATATTATTTACATCATTAAATACATGCGACATTCCATTGTTATCTAGTAAGCATTTGATATTATTTAACCAGGGTAATTTGTACTGTTCTCGATCATACAAAACTTTCATTAATCTATACAAAACACTTGAAATTTTATTTTCCGTATCACTTGTAATCCTAAACCAAAAATTTACCATTTTATTGTCTATGATTTCCTGCAAACTTCTAAAACCTGATTCACCATACACCATACATGTTGTAGTTGATTTATTCAACCTCAAAAGTCTCTTCAAAAAGCTATTGCATGTCCTTTTTAGGTGATCAATATTCTCACAGCCCCATATTTCACTAACGTACAATAAGATTGGTAATACTAGTTTTTCGTATAAATCGATACTTGTGTCGAACGGTAGGTTAAGCTTGTTAATTGTATTTAATAACCCATAAGTTGCTCTCTTACTTTTAATTACTTGTTTTGCTTTAGCTTTATGAAATCGACCGTTGAAGTTAAATGTTGTGCCCAGGTAAGTATAATCATCCACTACCTGGATTTCATCATTACCGAATTTAAATGTCCTATGTTTTCTGACCTTACCCCTGGAAAATATTACAACTTTAGTTTTACCAATGTTTACCTGCAGTGATGAAAGGCTACAATACTCCTGAACGGCATTCAAAGCAAATTGTTGTGAAATGTTATGAAACGAGACCGTAGAGTTTCATTACATGTCACCCTAATATTTTGGTCCGAAGGGGATCTTTTTGGACCTCCCCTGTCTCGATCCAGTAGTTTGCAGATTTGTTTACCCATTTAGTTTGTCGAAAATAAAATATAATAAAACGGTTCACACCATTCAAGTGTCGATTTTATTTTTGGGTGAGAAACAGTGAGCCTTGAACTTAGAAGAAATCGCCCTACGCCGAGATATTTTTCAATCGAAAAATTGTACAAATTTAACCTAAAGGGGGTCAGGATGGGCATTTGATTTGTTTGAAGGAAGTCTGGGAAGGCATTTGTGTTAACGTAGAGGAAATATTTAAAACCTTAGCTCGAAAATGGCAAATGCAAGTGAAATCCTCAATAGTCAAAATATCATAACCAACAAGACGTCGGACTAGATAGTGATAACCCCATTATTACTGGTGACGTCCTTTACATTAAATTCTGGCAACTATTAGACGATTGTATTCAATATAAAAGGACGTCCATCATATTAGCATGCGTCGAACGATCTCACTGAACCCCTTTTACTACCACAGATCCTTCCTAACTTAAGCTGTACAAAGTGGTCTAAATAAAGCTAGAATATAATTAAAAGGCCGTCGCCGGTACAGAAGGAGTTAATGAATGTACAGTACCCTCCAAAGTTATCGATGCCAGGTAGTCAGTGTGGGTTAAAAGGGAGATGGGTCGTTTATCTGGGCCTTCTTCTTCTTCATGTTTAGCCCCATTAGTTTTCAGATTTGATGACGTTCGGCTCATTAGTTTGGTGATTTTAAGACTTTTCACCCCATTTATTTGTCAATATTAAGACTTTTCGCGTCAGTTAGGTGTCGATTTTTTCCTGGCGAGCGATAGAGAGCCTGTAATTTAAGAGGAGAATGTACAAATATATCTTGAAGGGGGATCTTGGAGTTTTTATTTTTCAGTTTGATGGAGGTCTAGGGAGGAAACTAGAAAAATAATATATATATATGAACAAAAAATCGACTAAAAGTGAACCATCTACCCATAAGCGAAGTATGACGATCTTTTTGCGAATATATCAAAATGTGTTGTCCAGAATTTCTTAACATTTGCGACGGTAAACTGGCGGTAACAGTAACGCATTCAGTACCGGTGATGTCCTTCTCATCATATTGTGGACACTATTAGACGATTTTATTCAGCTTAAGAAGGATCTGTGGTAGCTCATAGGGTTAAATGAGATAGTCTGTAATAATCTAACCGTTGCCGGATTATAGTGAAAAGGACGTCACCGGTTCTGTGGGTTACAAATGCTCGCCGATAAAATTCATGACAAGTTGGGAAAAATCAGGATGGAACCCTACAGTAGCCTACACTTGCACCAGACGAGCGAAATGTATGTATCGGAGCCAATGTATCCGAGTCAAAGAGTAACTAAATCCAGGCTGCTATCTGACAATTAATTATTTCATTGTGTTTGTATGTTGTGTCTTGTAGCTCTTAATCGTGTACAGTTCATCTTAAGGGGGGGCGGTTCACTTTTTGGTAGATTTTTTCATATATTGATTATTTTTCTAGTTTCCTTCCTAGACCTCCATCAAACTTAAAAAAAAAAAAAAATAACAGGATCCCCTACAAGATATACAGTATTTGTACATTTTTCGGTAGAAAAATTTCCCGGCCAAAGGCCGGTTCCTCCTAAATTAAAGGCTCGCTATCGCTCGCCAGGAAAAAATCGACACCTAAATGACACGAGAAGTCATAATATTGACAAAGAAAAAGGGCGAAAGATCATAAAATCGTCAAACTAAAGGGCTGAATGTCTTATATCTGAGAACTAAAGGGGCTAAGCATGAGAGAGAAGGGTGTCCATAAAAACCAGCCCATCCCCCCTTAAAATAGGAATATACAGCAAAATCAATCAAAATCATATGATAACTTGTAGTGGATTCAAGGCGCCGATACATGTAGCCGATAAACTTGCTCGTGTGACGCCGGCTTAACACTATCTGTTCCAGCTATTTGTGTGTTATTATGATATTGTGTTCAATTATTATTATGGATTCTGCTTGTTTTTATCATTTTCGAACAATATGTTTTAGTTTGTCTCCTTGGCTAACATAAACGACTTTCTTCAAAGTAAAAAAATACCCACTCAGGTAAAAGTGTACATGTTTCGATAGAAAAGTGTCCTGACCGAAGGCCGAACAGGGAAGCCCCCAAAAGATCTCCCTCAGAGCAAAAAGGACTAAAGAAAACCCATCCAAGGTGATTCAATGGAGACCATCAACAGTACAAGGCCGGAAGGGTCCTCGTGATGTCACATCCAGGAGGTATTAGCGCGCTTATTTCTCGTAATGTTTAACTGGTTTGTGAAACCAAAACGCTTGTTTTTCATTGTTTTGAGTTGCAATTGTTACTTATAAATAATAACAAATTGAATGTAAGATCTGTGACACAAAACACATAATAAATACAGTAATAGGGTGAACATTCTCACTTTACTAGTGATATAAATATTTTCAGTTATAGAGCCAAACAACCCTTGTTGACTGTTCTGAGCTTCATTAATTTAATATAATGAATGGCAATGAGTATTCAAGCTGTTCCTGATAATGAACCTTGATACAATAGGATATACATTTTGATATCATTGATGTCAAATTTTGCAATTTTTTAAGCAAAAACAACACTTAGGCCTATAGGTCATAAACAAAACAGATATCGGTATCCAAGATATTATTATCGGCATTTATTGACATACTAAGTAGCCCATGTATAACAATAGGGCCTGTTTAAGATAATTATATAATACACAAATCTACACAATAATATTTATGATCTATAAGTGTTGTTTTTGCTTATGAAATTGCAACATTTTGATATCAATGATATCAACATTTATATCCTACTGTAGCAAGGCTCCTTATCAGGAACAGATGGTTTTCTTTCCCGAATTGTACAAGAAGTGTGAGAAGAAATCGCACCTTTCTTGGCAGAGATCCCTGACAACTGGAAACTGGCTAATGTGGCCCAATTCTTTATGAAAGGGGATCATGAGTGTCCCAAGGATTATTGGCCAATTAGCTTGACTACTATCATAGTAAAACCTTTATAAGGGTTACTTATAGTATACAAGATAGTTGACTACCTGGAAACCCACAACTTAATTACAGAATCCCAAGATGGTTTCAGCTGACACCAATCACGTTTTACCATTTTGATGGAATTTGTCCATGAAATACTGAGCAGACCCATAAAAATCCTTTACTTGGATTGTCATTTTCAACAAGTTTTTGAAAAAGTCCCTCACTGTAGGTTAATGTCAAAAGGGAGTGCACTAGATATCAATACAGAGGTCAGAAATTGGATAAAAAGCTAGCTAAAAACAGGTAGATAGCAACGAGTGTCAATCAATGGTGTTTCTTTTGAGGGGGAACTCCAGTCAATTCTAGAGTTCCACAGGGCCCACTTCCGCTTATCGACATAGATATTGGTCTGTTGAGTTTGATCTAGTTTGCAAATGGTATTAAGCTTGGAGTAAATGTGAAGGAGCCTAAAGGGGTTAAACTACTTAAGATAGATTATTAACAGCCTGGGTGAGATATGGTCTAAGGTATGGTAGATGCCATTAAACTTAGATATTTGTTGGGAAACACTCTGGAAGTGACCGACTTGGAAAAGGATTTTGGTGTTCTGATTAGCAGTGACCTAAAGTTTTCTAAGCAGTGCATTAAAATAGGGAAACAAGCTCAGGAATTTTTGGGCTATATTAAGAGGCAATTTAAGTATAGCAAATGGTAATAGTCCTCACACTCTACAACGCTCTGATACGGTGCTATCTTCATAGTCAGGCAGATACAGGAAAGATACTTACTAAAAGGCAGGGATCTTTACTTTGTGATTGTACACCTGGAGAAGGCCTTTGACAGGGTGCCTAGAGATGTTGTGCAGTGGGCTATGAGGAAACATGGTGTGGAAGAGTGGCTGGTGCGTGTGATACTGAAGATGTATGAGGATTCGCAAACTGCGGTGAGGGTGAAGGGTGTACTGAGTGATGAGTTCACAGTCCGTGTTGGAGTTTATCAGGTTTCAGTGTTAAGCCCCCTCCTCTTTATTATGGTCCTAGAGGCACTGTCTAGAGCTTTTAGAGGCGGACTCCCGTGGGAACTGTTTGATGCAGACGATTTAGTCCTAATAGCTGACAATATGGAAGATGCTGAGGCCAAATTCAGAAGATGGAGAGAGGGCATGGCGAGCAAGGGTTTAAGAGTCAATATTAACAAAACCAAGGTTATGCACTGTAGATTGAGACGAGGCAATGTGGAAAAGAGCTGTGAATACCCATTTGCAGTGTGTGGAAAGGGTGTGGGCGCTAACTCGATTCGATGTAGCATCTGTCGATGTTGGGTACACCATGGGAGTAAGCGCTGTGTAGAATAAAAGGTCCCCTGCCGAAGGATACGTCAGAAATAGAGAAGTTTGAATGCGTAGTGTGCAAAGGCGAGCTTGTGTTAAGTGCTGATCCTGTGGTCTGAACTATGGAAATGAGTCATTGGAGCTGGTGGACAAGTTTTGTTACCTAGGAGATACCATCTCTGCCGGTGGTGGGGCCGAGGCTGCCACTGTCGCTAGAATTAGATGTGACGGGGGGAAGTTCAGAGAATTGCTGCCTATTCTGACCATGAAAAGAATGCCTCTCCCCCTGAAGGGAAAGGTGTATGCCTCATGTGTTAGAACTGCAATGACGTATGCCTCAGAAACATGGGCCGTTAACCCTTAACTGGCGGCACCCGGCTATTGTCGAGTTAAATAAATGTGGCCTATGTGGCGGGTCCCGGCTATTGTCGAGTGCAATTTTGAGCACGTAATGTGCTCTGAGAGAGAGCGGAGCAATGGGAGGAGCGTAGGTTACCTCATGACCGCTCACCACGGTGGCCGTGGAGCTACTGAGCTGTACTCCTTTGTACCACACCCTCTCTCACTCGTTTTACACGTAATAATGTAAGAAAATGACTGGATTTTACCGATTTTGCCCTTCGGTTGCACGATCGTTGCAAGACAACAAGCCATCGTAGAAGGATGGTTCTGGTGTCATTGGAAAGCTGAATTAACACCCTTTCAGGGATACATACTTGTATTACGCTCTGGCTCTTGTTTATGCAGGAAAACGAGCACGGAAACAAGCTCGTTTACGGTAAAACCCCCCGCTGGGCGGCACATCAAATATACTCCTCCACCCGCTCTTAAGGTGTTAAAGTAGAGGATGTCAACAGAATGGAACATAATGAGATGAGAATGGTGAGATGGATGTGTGGGGCCAGGCTGTAGGATAGAATATCAAATGATGAGTTGAGGAGACGTTTAGGTATAAAGATTATTAGCGAGGTGATGCGTACAAGTAGACTGGGATGGTATGGACATGTGGAGAGAATGGATGAAGACAGTTGGGTGAAGGGATGAAGGTCTGTGATTGTGGAGGGAGCTGCACCAAGGGGTGGACCGAGGAAGACCTGGGATCGGACTATACGTGCCGATCTCAAATCCAAAAACTTGACAAGTGAAGCAGACCTTAACAAGGTTGCCTGGAATGCTGCCATTAGGAGTACAAAGGGGTACAAAGGAGTATAAAGAAAATCAAGCAACAACAGGTCTAGTGACCCCTCTAGGCTGCTTGTCCTCCAAAACACTGAGGATCAAGTGTCCACACAGTGGTTTAGAGGGGGTAAGGGAAAATTGGGAAGGGAACTACTGCCCTGGAACTAATGTCCGTGGCAGGATTAGGAAGTTAGTAGGGGATAGATGGGTTAGTAACATAACACAGATATAAGGGATCTTTCGTATATCTGGGAAAAAGAGAGTAACGTCTTTGTAATATCATTATATACGCAATAATCCTTGATAAATCTGAGGGGGGAATAAAATAAAGTTATTCATCTACAAACGCAGTCAGTCGCGGGTTTGAGGCAAGATATTTATCAAGGCGAAGTTTAAAAGAATCAACGGTGCTGCAGTCTATAACGTCTCGGGGAAGCCCATTCCACAAGTTGACAACTCGATTGAAGAAGAAATTCATAGATTCGTGTGAGTTTAAAGTTTTACCCAATAATTTTGCAACCGTTTCCCCGTGTGTAATTAGATTGGTCGATAGTGAAGTACTTACTACAGTTCATATTGACTATGCCTTTGATGATTTTGAACACTTGAATTAAGTCGCCTCTTAATCTGCGCTGGGTTAAAGGAAATATATTTAATTCCTTAAGAGACTGAAACTGCACGTATGTGTGGAGCACTCAGTCTTAAAATGCTATGTATGTATATGTATGCATGTACCTCGAGTATCTCTCTCCCTGGAATGGACCGCAAGGTCTTTAAGATATTAACTATTCCTTGTAAACCTTTGTAACTCTCTTTCCCTCCCTTCATCTTCACCCTCTACCTATTCCCCTATCTCATTATATCCCTCCCACCCTCTTTCTTCCCCCCCATCCTTTGTGTCTCTCTTTCTCTTCCTTCCTCTCATTTCACCCTCTCTCTTTCCCTCCCTCATTCTATCCCCCTCCCCCTCCGCTCATATTAGATGATCTTTTCCGCCCTCCCTTTCTCTTCACCCCCCCTCTCTCTCTCTTTTTCCCTCTCTCATCATATCCCCCCTTCCCCCCCCCCACCCCCTAGACTGAGTGCCAGGTAGGGTTATGCACCCCCCCCCCCCCCCTCCCCCCCTCCTTTACTATGCCCTACTCAGGAAATACTTCACATACCAGGCGAGCTGAGACGGAGTATGTGTGTGTTTGTTTGTGTGTGCGTAGGTGTGTGTATTTGTATACGTGTATGTGTATATAAGTTTGGGTATGTCTGTTCGATTGAGTGTGTTTGTGTGTGTGTGTATGTCAGTGCGTATGTACTCTTTTGTCTGCATGTGTGTGTGTGTATTTGCGTGTTTGCCAGAGTACATAAGTTTGAATATGTCTGTGAGCGTGTGAGCGTGTGTGTGTAACTGTGTATGTATTTATAATTTTGCGTGTTTAATAATAATAGTAATATCAAAGATAATAATAAACGGTATATTTAAAGAATGGCAGCCCGTTCACTTGAAAATACACATTTTACAATTTAGTGGATGAACATAAGAAATGTATATATGAAAATGGTAAACTCAGTTTACAATGTGTGAGTATACTATGTGTGAGTATACTATGTATTAAAACATAAATACAATAAAGATAACGACTGCAAGTGTAAAATACAAATTATCTTAAATTAGCCTTGAGTGTAAGTGATATACATATGTTGTCTGCTTAAGGTTAAAGGTTGGACATTTATTTTCTTTTAATAAATAAATAAATAGCTCACAATGTGTGTGAGCTTCAGAGAGAGCGAGCAAGGCTGATTTTGCATGTTTAGCATGCACCAAACATACATTGCAAAGGAATAAAGATAATTAACAATAGAGAGAGAGAGAGAGAGAGAGAGAGAGAGAGAGAGAGAGAGAGTGTGAGTGAGAGGGAGAGAGAGAGAGAGATAGAGAGAGAGATAGAGAGAGAGAGAGAGAGAGAGAGAGAGGAAACATATAAGTCTGAGTTGGACATTCCTGGTGTCAAGACGTTGGCGCCATGATTACAGTTTACCTCACCTGGTTCTCAGTTTATATTTTATTACAGAGAGAGAGAGAGAGAGAGAGAGAGAGAGAGAGAGAGAGAGAGAGAGAGAGAGAGAGAGAGAGAGAGAGAGAGAGAGAGAGAGCGAGAGAGAGAGCGAGAGGAGCGAGAGAGAGAGAGAGAGAGAGAGAGAGAGAGAGAGAGAGAGAGGAAATATATAAGTCTGAGTTGGACATTCCTGGTGTCAAGACGTTGGCGCCATGATTACAGTTTACCTCACCTGGTTCTCAGTTTATATTTTATTACAGAGAGAGAGAGAGAGAGAGAGAGAGAGAGAGAGAGAGAGAGAGAGAGAGAGAGAGAGAGAGAGAGAGAGAGAGAGAGAGAGAGAGATGGAGGGAATTCCTCCTTACTTTCAGTTTTTAATACATTTTTTTATGTTTGTTCTCTCTCTCTCTCTCTCTCTCTCTCTCTCTCTCTCTCTCTCTCATCAATAGTGTATTATTATTAATATATGTTTTGGTCATATCGTAGTCTGTATTAATGGCATTGCGATAGAAAGTAATGGAAGTAGTTAGATCTGCCTCAGGGTTTGGACAGAGACAAGGTACAAGAGGTGAAACAAGATAGTGGGAGGCAACAGTGTTAAGGTTTAATTAATTTGTGTTTATCTCATACCCGCGCAATAACGCCCTTTGTGGGATACTTAAAAGCCTTTGAAACCAGCAGGGGTGTTTAAAATCCTTTAGTTTAATTACTTCATCCTGAGCTGTTTTCTTTGAGAGAACTCTGGGCAGAAAACTATTCTTGGAGACGTAATAATGAGAATTCGCTTTTTTGGCCTCCCTTCTTCCTTAAGTTTCAGATTTTAAGACATTCGACCCGTTAGTTTGGCAATTTTAAAACCTTTCGCCCCATTTTGTTGTCAATATTAAGACTTTTCATGGCATTTAGATGTCGATTTTTTCCTGGCAAATGATGAGCGAGCCTTTAATTTAAGAGGAACCGGCCTGCGGCCGGAACATTATTCTATCGAAAAATGTAAACATTTATCTTGAAGGAGGGTCTTGAGGGGGGTGGGGGGGCGGTGTTTTTAAGCTTGATAGAGGTCTAGGGAGTAAACTAAGAAAATAATACAATTATACATAAATGAGCAAATAAATACGCCCATCCACCGTTAGGAGAACTCTATTTCTGAATACCCAACCCAGCATGATGAGGATTATTGCAGGAGAGGATTAACAGACAATGGCGGCTGGGAGGATAGAGCCTTCGCCTTTTGAGGAGGTTTTTAGTTTGTTCCCTAGACCTCCATTAAGCTTAAGATTACACCCCTTAGACCCCCTTTCAAGATAAACTTGTACATTTTTCGTCAAAAAAAATCCTGGGCGAAAGCTGGTTCCTCTAAAATTACAGGCTTGCTATCGCTCGCCAGGAAAAAAAATCGACACCTAAATGGCACGAAAGGTCTTAAAATGTACACAAATGGGGCGAAAGCTCTTAAAATCGCCAAACTATTATGGCGAACGTCTAAATATCTCAAAAAGCAATGGGGCTAAACATTAGGGAGAAAGGGGTCCAGAAAAAAAATCCCTCAAGTGGAAGTGTTCCCTTAAAGTGGTGTTACACGAGTAAATTTTCGGGCAATTTTCGATGAGCAACTTATTTTCGTAATATTATGAGGCTTTTTTCACATTGGAATCATCAAGTATACTGAAGGTAGATTAAATAGGGTGGCTGAATTCTGATATAACAGATTTGAAAGCTGACAGATAACAATTGCTCGTACAAATTTACGGAACAAGTGCGGAAAAAGGCCTTTACACTGTAGCCCCGCCCATCGGCCAGGTCAATGTACAGAACTCTAGACCCCCACACCACCGAGTCGCCCAAAGTCATCGTCCTCTAATTTCATCCGTTTAATAATTTTCTTCCCCTAGGTTATGTAGTTTCCTTTGTCATGTTATGTTACCGTTTACCACCAATTCAATCTTCGTTTTTTTTTTTTTCAATTATACTTTTGGTCTGTTCTCTGTTTGCTCTTTACATTTATCCACTTGCCTTTCTGTTTTGTAATTTTCTTTTTGTTTTTATGTGAGTGAGGGAGCCAAAAGGCAGAACTGCCTGCATCGTGTGCCTCCCCCAAAAGTTGGAAAAGTGACAGGGCTAAAATCAAGGGACGTTCGAGCCTAAATGCCTGGACACACGGAGTTTGAAGCAATTTAAGTCATAGGAAGAGGGAAAGACTGATTCTGGGAGAAAGTTCCAGAGCTCAGCTGTTGCATAGAAAAATGACTGAGAATAACGTTTTACTCTTGGGTTGGAGAGTTGTACAGAGTAGGGGTGGTATTGTGTTGCAAAACGGGTACTACGTGCCAGTAGAGGAGGTGGTATACACTGCGAAAGCTCTGAGGAACATTGATTATTGTAGTAGCGATAGAATAGCGAGTGAGATGCAACATTGCGGCGAAGAGAGAGAGATTGCAGAGAGTTGGTGAATGGACGGGAGTTAATGATACGAAAGGCTTTCCTTTCTACTTTGTCTAGGAGTGCGGTGTGAGAGGATCCTCCCCACATATGTGAACAATACTCAATACAAGGACGTACTGTGCCCCTGTACAGAGCAAGAAGCTATGCAGGGGTAAAGAACCCCTTGAGGTGGTTGAGCACACCCAGCTTCTGGGAGGCTGCCTTAGCAAGACTGGTAATATGGTCTTTCCAAGTGAGAGCAGAAGAAAAAGAGACACAGAGAATTTTGAGAGGAGATGAAAGATTTTGTTTTGTATGTAGCTTACGTGTGTTAACTCTATTTGATCCGTGGGAGGTCTTTTTTAAATTTCCCTGTATCTTTCCATTACTTTGGCGACAATAAGACGCTTAATCCCATTCAGTTATTTTTGTTTTTCTGCGTGAGCGATAGCAACCCTGTAACCTAAAACAAATCGGCCTTTGGCTTGGATATTTGTCTATCGAATTATGTACAAATTTAGCCTTAAGGGGGTCTGGGTGGGCAATGTTTAGTTTGAAGGACGGCTGGGAAGACGTTATTGTTAGCCTAGGGAAAAAACATTTGTTTTTGTTTCCCTCGAACATGACAAAAAGAGCTAAATCCTTAATAATAATTACATATAATATTATAATAAGCCACAAGAGGTCGGATAACAGACTTGTAAATATATTTAAGACACCCACATAATTACAAGATCCCCACAATTTTACCATTAATCGTCACTTTCACACAAACTGGCAATATAGTTTACAATCGCCCGTTCTGCAATATGTATCTTATTACAAGAACTTCTCTATAATTATGTACAATTACTAATCACTTTATTAAAATCGCTCATAACTTTATATTAAAGGTTCAATCCTTATTTGCTCAAATTATTATTTAGATACTTGTTTTGGCAATCACTGTTCACAATAGAATAACAATATATATTATGGGAAGTCACCATACTTTCCAAGGAGTCTGCATTTATAGCTAAATACTCAAAAGGGTGGGGAGGGGGGGGGGGGAGGGCTAGTTTGCTCCCTAGACCTCTATCAAGCTTAACAGAAAAGAACAAGAAACGAACAATACAAATAACAAATCTGTACATTTTTCGGTAGACAAATGTACCGCCCAAAGGCTAGTTGCTCCTAAATTACAGGCTCGCTATCGCTCGCCAGGAACAAATCGACACCTAAATAATATAAAAGGTCTATATATTGACAAATAAATGGATCGAAAGGTCTTAAAATCGTCAAACTAATGGGGCGAACGTCTTAAAATCTCGAAATTGATTGGGCTAATCAGTCCAGAAAACCCTTCCCATAGCGTATTGCGCAATTCCAACTCTTTCTATAATTATACTTCTTTACCAACGTTTCTCTACCCTCCAGTACAGCGTTTAACAAGGGCTCTTTACAAACTTTTCTCTACCTTCCAGTACAGTGCTTAACAGGGGCTCTTCACAAACTTTTCTCTACCCTCCAGTACAGTGCTTAAAGGTGGTATCACACAAGCGTATTTTCCGGCAATTTTCGATGAAAGATTTTATCTCGTAATAGTAATAGTCGTTCCCTAGGCTGCCTGGCCGAACAGCCCTGAGCTCCTGAGTAAGGTATGACCTAGACCGGGTTTTCCCACAATGCTCTCAAGGAATGTATAGTATAATGTGTTGTTAGCGAATGTGGTTGTGTTATAGAGTCTTTCATAATGTGTTTCATAGTGTGCGGTGTTGTTTTACAGCCCGGACAGAATCATCCAGCCTCTTCTAATAACTCAGAAGGGCTGGATGGTGCCCACATTGCAGACTAGCCAGGTGGATTCTGTCCTCACGGGAAAGGAGGGTTTCTGAGGAATGGATTTCAGGGGGCCGTGCATGTAGCTGAGTGTTGTCTATAAGAGACAGGATGGCTCGGTGGGTGATTTGAGTATGGATATGCTTCTGGAAGCTGGCTTGGGGTGGGCAAGGGGGAGTTGAAAACAATATTTGTGTATGATAACGAGTTCTAGGTGATATTTTGATGTTTTTATGGTGTGTGTTAGTGTTCTGCCATGTAGAGTAGAGGGTGGTGTTGGTTTGTGGAGCCTGCGGCGAGCAATGTTGTGATCCTTGATTTTGAGGACTTTGGTTTCCGGGTGTAGGTGGTCTGTAGGTGTCGTAGCTGTGCAACCAGTGATTATTTTGAGGGCTTTGTTATATAAGGTCTGTAGGGTGTTGTGATGTGTTTCAGTGAGGTTAGAGGCCCAAGCAGGGCTAGTATATTCCATCACTGAACGTATAATATTATATTGTCTGTATGCTGTGGTGGTAGTTTCTTTGTTATGCCAAAATGTTGTATGGGCAAGTGACTTGAGGGCATATTTTAGTCTTGGTGTAAATTTATTTTTGATGGTCGTAATATATTGTTTAAATTACATTTACGTATTGTATGTGTGTGTGTGTGTGTGTGTGTGTGTGTGTGTGTTATGGGGGGGTTATTTTAGGTGAGGTGAGGGATATGAAGGTGTTCTGCTGTCCAGCCTGTGAGAAGGGTCACTGTCGATTTGGCTGGTGCTAGTTTGGATCTGTTTGTGATGAACCAGTCGAGTAGTGTGTTGAGGTACGGTTGAAGAACCGTTCTTTCTCGTACTATTATGAGGCTATTTCACATAGAATGGGAAAGTAGATTGAAGGTAGGTTGTTGTTGTTGTTCCCCAGGCTGTCTGACCGAACAGCCCCAAGATCCCGAGCAAGGCCAAGGCTATAACCAAGCGCCCCCAAAGAATCATCACAGCTGTACCACTAAGAAAGTCCAGGTGACCAAAGCCACTCCCAGGCGAGGGGCTGAGGAGGGTGCGGAAACGCCCGGGACACTAAAGCCCCAACCAGGGCCCTGTACCCCTTAACTATTATGAAGGGAAAGTTGAGGGGAAAGGGAAAAATGTGACGCTTTGGCTCCCAGTCTGCCAACATCTAGGTTGGTAGTAAAGAGGTTAATCCACGGAAGAGATGCCAACACTTGAGATTTAGAAAATATATAAGCGAAAGGAACAGTCAGTGTAAACTATGGGTATTGCAGAGAATGCTTAACTCAAAATCTGATAGACCAGCCCATCACCACATGACTAGAACAATCCTCTCAGCATCAGCTAGGAAAGGCCCTAGAAAGCCGCCTTTGGCGGGGGGGATAGCTCCCCTATTTCAACCCCTTTCGGGGTAGGGCACCCGCTCTTGAAGGTAGGTTATGTTAGGTAGTTTAATTTCTATGGAACTTAAATTTTGAAGCTGCCAGACTACAATAATTACCAGTAAGAAGTGACAGGAAAATCGCTCGTGCGATACCACCTAAACAGCGGGGTTCGTTTCAGCATCTTAAAATCAATTCACTGTGTTCACATTTTTCGGGCAACTAGTTACCGATGTGATCAGACCTTGCTATTTAAAACCACGACTTTCATTATTGTTCTCCCTGTCTATCTCCTGCAGGTCTACAATCCCCTTTGATACACCCATGTTTAACGCTAGCGGGTCCGACGTCTTGTGGGTTATTATGATATTTTGCTTGCATTATTAACGAGGATTTTGCTTGCTTTGACCATTTTCAAGCTATGTATTTTGGGTTGTCCCCTAGGCTAACAAAATCCCCATCACAGACTTCCTTCAAACTAAATAATGCCCACGAAGGCCACCTTCAAGCTAAGTTTGTACATTTGTTGACAGAATAAACTCCCGGCCGATTGCTGATTTCTACTAGGTTGGGGTGAAACGTCTTAATATCGCCAAACAAATGGCGCAAAACCCCTTAAAATCTCAAACTAATGGTGCGAAAAAGAAAAAAAACTCGCGGACCAAATATGGTTAACAGTTTTCCAATTGTTTGTCAGTCCTTCCTTTTCCAATAGTTATAACTCAGCAAGGGACAATTAGCCATATTCCAATTACGCCTACCAAAATCCGGATTCTGTGGAGGTACTATGTTATGGGTACTGTACAAACAAAGACATTTTGGAGATTACGGTCGAGAAGCAATTTTGTGAGTGTTTGTTTAGTAATTTATACTGTAGGCAAATTTAATTGTGAGGTTGAGAATTAATTCATCTTTAGTAGCTCATTCTATGATGATTCTTACATATCAATAGGTCCTATGTGATCATTTAACTATTTTCTATATTATGCAGAAGTACGAAACCTCTACATTTGTTTACATACGAAACCGGCAACGCCGACAAGAGCTACGAACTGTAAAATGTTTTGACTTCTTAGCAGACCAGCCTCAATCTAAATTTTGTTAGTGTTATTGTGGTTTTGCAGCTATCTATGGTTAATTTAGTACATCTGTAAACAATTTCATAGCATAATACATCTCTAATTATATCAAAATTCGTAAGTTAAGGGCTCTGAATCAAAGAGTTTTCGATCGCATGAGCACAATTCGGCTCATGTTATATTTAATTTGAATATTCATAATATATTTGTATTAATTGCAGTACTAGATCCGTACTATGTATTGTAATATATTTTGGAAATGAACATGCTTGTGGTGGTTTAAATGCAAAATATTAAAACTACCGAAATCAACCTGTTCCTCTTCTTCTATTGTTTTGTCGAGTTGTTGGAAAAAGACTAATTATATTTTGTTTTCCTATATTCCAACTACTTCCTCTTGGGCATAGGCTGAGAGCCTGTACTGTACAATCGGTGGTATTAAGTGTTATAGATTACAGTGGTTTTCGCTCAAGAAGTGTTATTGGTATCTTTATAGTTACTAGGAAAATTGCTTATCCCTCAGAGTATTAGTCAGTGTCCGAAATTTTGTGAAATATCTGACAACACTTATTAACCTCGACCGTACATTCACCGTTATACATTGAACGGTGAAGCCTGTGAGGCCTCGTTCCAGTCTAGGGGGTGAGACAGGTGAAGCATTTTTAGCTGCAACCAGCCTCTGTCATATTGCCTTCTCAGGATACATGGGGCTTATAGTTGCCCGTTCACGGCTCAAAGCAGCCCCATCTCTGAAGCTGCCTCGCTCCAGTGCTTCACTGTCTCAACTCCTAGACTCGGACCCTCACTCTCAGAACGCCACCTATTGAGCAATGAACTCACTAGGCATTGCCCCCCTATAGCATATTTAGAGTATGGGAATATTCATACGGTACTATTTAATCAGGGAACAATGAGGGTATTAATTGGACGTTTCGATGGGCTTTGTGGTAAATGCACTGATAACTAGGTACAGCACAAATTCCATCCCAATAATATCTTCCCATTGACATATCGGGATTCGAACCCGGGTCCATTGGATTACCAGTCCAGTGGCAAAACCACTCCACCATACCTCCCCTAAAGATATGCTGCTGTATACTTTACTTTCAAATCCTATGTAAGCTTTCATTAAAATAATTTAAGAGTGCACGCACTTACTGCAATGACTGATATTACACTAACCAAATATATATTATACACTCGTTGCAGCTATACATCCAATACTTCATTCATTCATTTGCCACAGCATATGCTTTCAACTTTCTCTTGTTGGAGGTACACTCGAAAACTTTATTTTATGCCCATGTAGTGTGTAAGCATTTTAACTGAAAATTATATATTAGTTTGTTATGCATAATACGTTGCATTCATCATCGTATTCATCAATTTGTGAATAACAAACTTTGCTTTAATAAATAACAAGTAGTTATATTTGTACACCTAGAAAAATAAGGTGTATCCATATTATGGATTGGGTGCGTACCAGTTTGTGTTCATCCTTTCACCCAGAACCAGGCCCAAACCGGTTCCTCGCAAAAAAAATCGTTCTACGATTATATTCAAAGATCTGGCGGAAAATAGCAAATAATAGCGTGATAGTCTTCATTTTACACTAATAACCGAACATTGAATTATATTCAAAGATCTGGCCGAAAATAGCAAATAATAGCGTGATAGTCTTCATTATACACTAATAACCGAACATTGAATTTCTAATACTGAGATAAACCCTCAAGCATTATATTATATCAAAAATCCTCTTTACCTGCGTCACACATTGAATGATACTATGTAGCTTAGGTTGTGGTTGTGCTTCTCAGTGGATAATTGAGATTGTTTAATGGGAGATGGGTAATTTTGCTGGTCCCTCTTCTCCCTCATGTTTACCCCATTAGTTTTCAGATTCTATGACGTTCGGTCCATTAGTTTGGCGATTTTAAGACCTTTCGCCCCATTTCTTTGTCAATATTAAGACTCTTCGTGTCATTTAGGTGTCGATGTTTTCCTGGCGAGCGATAGTGAGCCTGTAAAAGGAATCGGCCTTCGGCCGGGACATTTTTCTATCGAAAACTACACATTTAATCTTGAAGGAGGGTCTTGGCCGGGTGTTTTTTAAGCTTGATGGTGGTCTAGGGTGTAAACTAAAATAATAATAATATTGTATATAAATGCGTAAATATATACGCCCATCTTATACGCCTTAAACTTATCTATGGTCAATATACACGCCCATCCCCCCTTAAACTTATGTATGGTCAATATACACGCCCATACCCCCTTAAACTTATGTATGGTCAATATATACGCCCATACCCCCTTAAACTTATGTATGGTCAATATATACGCCCATACCCCCTTAAACTTATGTATGGTCAATATACACGCCCATACCCCCTTAAACATATGTATGGTCAATATACACGCCCATACCCCCTTAAACTTATGTATGGTCAATATATACGCCCATACCCCCTTAAACTTATGTATGGTCAATATATACGCCCATACCCCCTTAAACTTATCTATGGTCAATATATACGCCCATACCCCTTAAACTTATGTATGGTCAATATATACGCTCATCCCCCCTTAAACTTATTTATGGTCAATATATACGCCCATCCCCCCTTAAACTTATCTATGGTCAATATATACGCCCATACCCCCTTAAACTTATCTATGGTCAATATATACGCCCATCCCCCCTTAAACTTATCTATGGTCAATATACACGCCCATCCCCCCTTAAACTTATTTATGGTCAATATATACACCCATCCCCCCTTAAACTTATGTATGGTCAATATATACGCCCATCCCCCCTTAAACTTATGTATGGTCAATATATACGCCCATCCCCCCTTAAACTTATCTATGGTCAATATATACGCCCATACCCCCTTAAACTTATCTATGGTCAATATATACGCCCATCCCCCCTTAAACTTATGTATGGTCAATATACACGCCCATCCCCCCTTAAACTTATTTATGGTCAATATATACACCCATCCCCCCTTAAACTTATCTATGGTCAATATATACACCCATCCCCCCCTTAAACTTATGTATGGTCAATATACACGCCCATCCCCCCTTAAACTTATCTATGGTCAATATATACGCCCATCTCCCCTTAAACTTATGTATGGTCAATATATACGACCATACCCCCTTAAACTTATGTATGGTCAATATATACGCCCATACCCCCTTAAACTTATCTATGGTCAATATATACACCCATCCCCCGTTAAACTTATCTATGGGCATATATACACCCATCCCCCCTTAAACTTATCTATGGTCAATATATACCCATCCCCCCCCTTAAACTTATCTATGGTCAATATATACGCCCATACCCCCTTAAACTTATTTATGGTCAATATATACGCCCATACCCCCTTAAACTTATTTATGGTCAATTCACAATATTTTGACCAGAAATCTTGATCACTAACATCTTGGAACTCAAAGAGGACTAGAGCCAATGAGCCGTAAATATCCACACCCAGTCCCTGGCCGGATCTCTTCAAATGCTAGAAAAGTTAGCTTAAGGGGAGAAGGCTTGTTTTTGTGGTCCCCTTTCTCCCTCGTGTTAAGCCCCATTACTTTTGAGATTGTAAGACGTTCGGCCCAATAGTTTGGCGATTATAACACCTTTCGCCCCATTTTGTTGTCAATGTTAAGACCTTTCGGGCCCTTTAGGTGTCCTGGCGAGCGATAGCGAGCCTGAAATATTAAAGAGGAACCGGCCTTCAGCCAGGACATTTTTCTACCGAAAAATTTCCAAATTTATCTTGAATGGGACCTCTACGGGGCGTATCTACGGGCGTATCTACGGGACGTTTTTCTAAGCATAATGGAGGTCTAGCGAGGGAACTAAAAATAAAGGAATACGTGAATTCATAGAAGAAAAAAAAAAAAAAAAACCCGGCTCATCCTTCCTTAATTGCTACTGTAATGTTTTAGTTATAAGACATTAGTGGTCAAGCTTTCTGGCCTAATTCTAGTCATTAGACTTTACATTCCTATTGCACCTAACGTCACGTCACGTAGATTCCCAACCGGTAGTAGTTAGAATGGTACACACAAAGATATTTTAGAGTTTTCGTTCATAAGGTAATTTTGTCAATGCTTATCAACCACTTTGCAGTTTGAGTCACGGGAAAATAAGAAAATATTATGCCTCTGTATTCAATTGCTGCCAACTTTTCACAAGGAACACAATATTTGGATATAAAACAACCCGTGTAATAGTTGAGTAATATTAAAAACAACCCGTGTAATAGTTGAGTAATATTAAAAACAACCCGTGTAATAGTTGAGTAATATTAAAAACAACCCGTGTAATAGTTGAGTAATATTAAAAACAACCCGTGTAATAGTTGAGTAATATTAAAAACAACCCGTGTAATAGTTGAGTAATATTAAAAACAACCCATGTAATAGTTGAGTAATATTAAAAACAACCCATGTAATAGTTGAGTAATATTAAAAACAACCCGTGTAATAGTTGAGTAATATTAAAAACAACCCGTGTAATAGTTGAGTAATATTAAAAACAACCCGTGTAATAGTTGAGTAATATTAAAAACAACCCGTGTAATAGTTAAGTAATATTAAAAACAACCCGTGTAATAGTTGAGTAATATTAAAAACAACCCGTGTAATAGTCGAGTAATATTAAAAACAACCCGTGTAATAGTTGAGTAATATTAAAAACAACCCGTGTAATAGTTGAGTAATATTAAAAACAACCCGTGTAATAGTTGAGTAATATTAAAAACAACCCGTGTAATAGTTGAGTAATATTAAAAACAACCCGTGTAATAGTCGAGTAATATTATATGATGGGGATAAGTAAATATCACGCTAGTTTATCCACCCAGACACACACACACACACACACACACACACACACACACACTATAGTCATCATGTCCTCCTCCTACAGTATCTCACCTACATACTTCCTAAACACCAATTTATCACCTGCGAGTTTCAAGCTATAAGGAAGTTTTTAGCCTTAAACCTCGGAACTAAGCATAATACAACAATAATATGAGTTTATGAGGAACCAGCCTTCGGCCGGGACATGTTTCTACCGAAAAAATGTAAACATTTATCTTGAAGAGGGGTCCAGTGGGTGTTTTTTTAAGCTTGATGGAGGTTTAACGAGGTTACTAAAAATATAGGAATAAATGATAATTAGACCAAAATATAGCCACTACCCCCTTAACATTTCAACACAAATTACGATACATATCTGCTCAGTTAGTAAATATTAACTCCTTCACCACCGTTACCGAGTGTTCATCATGTTCTGGTTTCCTTTAGACGATTTTCTTTAGTTTGTAGTCAACGTATACGACTCAAATGGGCAAATACGATCTCAATAAACCCTCTTAGTAACATAGGTCTTGCTTAAACTGCATATAATCATTTAATTTTAGCCAGGCTCAAAGGTAAAAAAGGCGTCATGGTCATGAAGGGGTTGAATGACGAAAAAAGCGACCATCCCCCTATAAGGGAACTCTTGGGTGGTACTGCTATACAGTATACTCTGACTGTGAAATGTATGGCCATAACAAAAAAACTCCGCCGATTAATGCCCTACCCCTTCCCTTGTTTACACCCAGGGGCTATTTTCACCACACAGGCTTTCTCTCTCTGCTAATATTTCCATGCACTTCATACTTACAAATGAAGTTTGTTTATGGTCATTGCTTCCGGGAAATCTAGAGAGCTAATGCTGTTTTTATATCCTCGCCCCCCATTTCTGAAAAGAGTTTTTGTTATTTCTGGACTCCCTTCTCCCTCATGCTTAGCCCCATTAGTTTTGAAATTTTAAGACGTTCGACCCATAACTTTGATAATTGTAGGACATTTCGTCCCACATCTGTCAATATTATAACCTTTCATGCCATTAAGATGTCAATTGTATCCTGGCGAGAGACAGTGATTTAGCAATAGCGATTTAGGAGGAACCGGCCTTTGGCCAAAATTTTGTTTACCGAAAAATTTATAATTGTATCTCGAAAAGGGGTCATGGGGGCGTTTTTTTTTTTTTTTTTTTTTAGATCCATGGAGGTTTAATGAGGGAACTAAGATAACACCACAAAGTAAATACAGATACATTAGTAAACAAATAGATAAACAAACAAATATTTTCCCTTCATGATTCCTTCCATCAACCTTGGTAATGCACCGTGAAGGACTTTTATAATGTAAATATCACTTTAGTAATTACAAGACGAATTTCTTATCTGGTAGTATTAGAGTAAGTATAACAACTTGCGAACAAAACAAACACCACCTTGACATTTGTAATAGTACATATGTTTTATAACTTAATGAAAGCATTCTCGTGAAATGACCTAGTTATATATTCTTGCATTACATAAAGGAGTGACTACTTGCTACAACTAAAGATCAATGCCATATATTAAGCTGTGGCTATATTACGTGATATTAGGCCCATAGGAAAATAATTAACTTAAAATTGTTTAAAAGTTATTTTCCAATAGATGTTGCTATACCAACCTACTCCCACTCAATCAGATAATGTCAGTTGTTCCCTTCTAACTCCAGACTATGTTATTTACCTTAGAATGGAACTGTCAGGATTACAGAGAGTTAATTAAGATAGTCATTAGCACCCATATGACTAGAGGTCTAGCTTAAGGGGGAAGGATTTAATTTGTGGTCGGTTTTTCCATGAATATATATTTTTAAAGTTCCTCCCTAAACCTCCATCAAACTTATATAAACATCCCCAAGATCCCCTTTCAACACCCCCCATGGCGAAAGAGGGCCTTCGTCTAATGGTGGAGGAAAACAAGAATATGCCTCACGCATCCTGCTGCGTGTCGTACAAGGCGACTAATAGGGGGGATGGCGATAGAATTGTGGACCAACAGCCATAACTATGCAATATAGTCTGTATTTGTCAAATTGTACCTAGCCTGGAGCAAGATATTTTACACCTAGAATAAACGATCTAAATGAGCATATCCTAAATTGGAGTAATACAATTTATATAAGAATAATAAAACCAGAACTTGCTTTCAGACTCGGTACTGGAGATATCGATGAACTCTGTTTTTACTCGGAAGGGAATACCAAGGTTATGCCACTAAACAGGCTTGGAGTTATGAGGTTATTAGAAGTTATGCAAAAACAATGTCCTAATTTTAGTCTCTGTTCTAACTGGAATGAAACCAAGCATGGCGTTACTCTCCCTTATAGTTATCATAACACTGACTCACAAATACAAGAGATTAACCAGGTGCCTAGAAATAATAGATACGAAGTTAGTGAATGGCAGGATTATCCACATAGGCATAGGCATGAATATAACCATAGAGAAGGACCCACAAATCAAGGACACTATACTGATAGGCACAATAGAAATGACTATCACTCGACAAATGGTACTAGAGAAAGAACACAAATATCGTATTCCACACAAAGAGGGTGCTACAATTGTGGCAAGTATAATCACAGACAAGCTAACTGTAGATACTACTATAAATTAAGATGCTCTTCATGTAACAAACTAGGTCACAAAAGCCGATTATGTAATCATTATAACAAATATGACCTAGGCCATGAAGAAACTGCTGGAAGAACTTTACCAAAACTCATGGATCACTTAACCATAGAACATTTGAATGCTCAGTCACTCTTAGCAAATTTTGATGAAATATTATTGATGATCAATGATCGAAACTTGGACATTCTCTGTGTCAGTGAAACATGGCTTTCTTCAAATATCCCAGACAGTTTTGTAAATATTAATGGCTATAGTATATACCGAAATTATAATGGTAGGGGAGGAGGTGTGTGTATATATGTAAGAGATCATTTACGAACTAGTAAAATAACTATGAATGTAGATCAACAAAGTGGAGTAGAGGATATTTTGCTAAGCGTACAAATTCGAAATTTACCTACAATTCTCATTGGTTGTATGTATCGTCACCCCAAAGCTCCTGTATCGTCATTTGATTATATGCAAGAAGTGTTAAAGACTGTTTGTCCACGTAAAACATCCTTTTTTCTTTTAAGAGACTTAAACGGTGACCTGTTTTTTAGTACAAATAAGATTAGTAAAGTTATCACTACCAATCATCTCCATCAGCTTATTCAGAAACCCACAAGAGTCACTTCTCACTCTAGCACCCTATTAGACGTCATAATTACTAACAACTGTTACGACCGGGGCTACGAATAAAACAAGGGCACTTAATGATTGGACTAGTAATAGGGCACTATGCAACAACGGTACGCTAGATCCAAACCCTCGAACTTGTATGCCGGCGAACAAAAACACCTATACCCTCCAGAGTTAATCTGCGATAACGGGGTATCCTTAACTGGGCATAAATGTACTCTACTTCAGGCTAACCCACACTGGTATAGCATGATAACAAACAAGATGCAAGTTACGTACAAATGCGTAAAAGGAAAGCTATGGAAAGATCAATTAAATCACTGCTAGATTTAATACAATAAAAAGATGCTTCAATACAGTTACTCTAAACAACAATAAACTCTTCACTCCTATCTGAAAGAAAGTGAAGTATAGTCCTACAGCATAGACCTGGAAACTTCTGAAGAAAGTCTGATGCTCATAAGATGCTCGTATCTTAAATTATATAAAGGCAGGAGGAAGGACACCACATGTGTAGACTGAATACACTAATAGATAGGACATATAATGTTAACTGACACGAGAATACTATAAATGCGCAACGGTAGCAATGCTCGACACTAAAAGAAGTACTTCCTCATCAACGAAACAGTCTGCTATGGTTGTGCAACTCAACAACAACCTAGACTAATAAATGCTGTGAATAATAATGCATACATAACAAAAGAGCTTATGTCCTAACTAGTGTCTGCTCGGCGAATAAAGTCTAGCTGGGATATCAAGGTTAGGAAACTGTGGCTGAGCAAGACCGGCTCATAGCCTAGCGTTGTCCTTAAGGCGGTATGATTAAAGTTACGTTAATGACGGGGATGCTCTCTTGGTAGATCCAGATCTCAAGTAGCTGGTTCTACCCTGGCGATCCCTCTAGTAGGCTAATGCCCTCTTACAACACGATGCTGCACTCGCAAAAGACACAACCAAAAGGACAACCTAGGCTACCACAGAAACCATCGAAGTCGTGTATAAGCAAACCATACACACATCGGTGACAACGACAACAGAAGCCTTATACCAGTCTAGCATTAAATAACCGAGCAGAGCAGTAATGATAATGAGGGAGACACACACAAAGAGTCATCAAACCTCCTTAGACTAAGGACACTGAGGGAGACACACACAGAGTCATCAAACCTCCATAGACTAAGAACCCTTATAGCCTATTCTAATACATGTAAATATATATGAAAGCGATGCACACAATATGATGGGCCGATATGAAATCGTGTACAGAACCCAAAGGGAGTGCTGTGACGTTAAAAGATTAGAGGAATGAAACAAAGGAAGTTGAGTGAGAGAAACAGTAGGCTATCAGAATGGTGGAGATATGGGGGACAGTTATAAAAAGGATGTTAGTCGTGTGCGCCCCTAGCCTGCTCTGAGGAGGGTAGCTCCTCGGGACCGCAGGAGCCCACAAAGGCGCGATGGTCGGCCAATCACGGGCCGATACGTCACAAGGCAGCAGGCCCCTAGGACGCGCCAGGAACAACCAGCCAATCAAAGACGAGAGAAAGCCCGCGCGGGCGGGAAAACTCCTCCGGGAGGAGGAGGGAGGAGGGAGGAGGGAGGCAACACTCACTACCCCCTCACTGCCCGCTCTCTCTCTCTCTCTCAACTTCACACTACAATGCATCTTACATTCTACTATTGATATAAAATACTTCCCGTTGTCACAGACGAAAATAAAGACCACCACTGGACTGTCTGTAACAATGCAAGTACTATGAAAGAAAGAACAACATTCTCTGATAACTGTAGCCCATTTCACTGCCCTGGCGAGCGCTAGTGGCTAACGAGAGGCGATTCTGCCAACGCTAGTAGGCATCACACAACCTTAACACAGTACACTATGCAGATGTTGTGTCACACGCAACTGGAGATCACAAATAAATTATGGTGGTAGTAAATGCTAGAAAACCTAAACGTCAACCCGTAATTAAGAGTTTTAGACAAATGAGTAATTATAATAAAGAAAATTTTTGTAACTTAATTATGGGTGAAACTGATAGGCTAAATAAGATAATGGATACTGATGACATAGATAAACAGGTAGAAATATTTACATCTGTGTACTGTATATAGAATGTCTCCATAAATGTGTTCCAATAACTACAAAGGAGATAAAAAGGCCCTATGCCCCTTGGATAAACAACACCATTAAAACTGCAATAAACGAAAGGAATAAGCTACAAGCTGCATTAAAAAAGGATAGACAACACAGAGATCTAGAGTCGAAGTATAAAACTGAGAAAAAACGAGTCAAGTCTCTCATAGCAGGAACAAAAAGTACATTTTACCATGAGCAATTTAATAATTGTAAAAGTGATACAGCATCAACTTGGAAATTAATAAAACAAATAGTTCCCAGTAATAAGACATCTTCAAGTACCCAATCCCTTGAGAACACGATAGAAAAAACATACAAATTTAACCATTCCTTTGCTAATGTAGGCAAATCATCACACGAGAAATCACAAAATAACATTACACTAGACACAGATGAGAATACCGACCAACGATATGTGACTTCTACAACTGCTAATAATCTCTTTAGACTAAAACCAAATGACACAAATACTATAATTCTAACATTTAAGCAGCTTAAAGACACGAAAGCTTGCAGTTCTGATGGGATTTCTCTGCAGATGTTAAAAGATGCATTGTATGTTACAGTGTTTTACTTAACCTGTATAATAAAAACCTCGATAGTAACTGGTAAGTTCCCGAAAATGTGGAAGCATGCTATAATTAACCCAATATATAAAAATGGAGGCAAAGACTGTGTTGGTAATTATCGACCAATTTCACTCCTCCCAATATTATCAAAAGTTTTAGAGAAAGTCGCCACAAATCAGTATATGTCGCACTTGGAAAACAACAAACTGCTTTCTAGAAGTCAACGACTCAACATGGTTTTAGGCCAAATTAATCAACGGAAACAGCCCTCACTTTATTAACTAATACAATATACAGTATGCTAATGTTGATAAACAAAACAAGTATCTTTACTAACGCTGCTTCATTTGTCTAAAGATTTTGATAGTGTCAGCCATCAAATATTGTTAGAAAAATGCAAAAAATTAAATATTGACTCATTCTGGCTTATGAATTACTTGACCGATAGGACACAGGCTGTGCATTTGGATGATACAGTTTCATCTATTTTCATTCTATTCTAGGACCCATTCTATTTATTATATTTGTTAATGATTTACTAAACTATGCTAAAGATTGTTTGCTCATTCAGTATGATGATGATACACAGATACTTCACTCAGGCACTCTGGATGAACTAACTAATGTAATTAGCAAAACAGAAAATACGATCAAAATAGTGAAACAATATTTCCAGAGAAATGGTCTTATGTTGAATGCAATAAAACTCAATGCATGTTCCTTGGCAATAGACAGCTTTTATCCCAAATACCCTCAAATGTATGTATACAACTCGATGATCATACAATTATACCTTGTACACATGTAACAAATTTAGGTGTACATATAGATTGTAACATGTTTTTCAACAAACACACGAGTGAACTGAACAAGAAAGTCATGGTTACGTTGATGTACGTGAATCATATAAAAGGTAATTTTGACAAAGCTACTAGGGTCATTGTGATTCAATCGCTAATTTTAAGTTTGATAAATTATTGCATAATAATATGGGGTTCAACTAATTGCACTATATTAAATAATGTACAACAAATGCAGAATTTTGCTGCAAAGGTAGCAGTGGGTGGAGCAAAAAAATACGACCATGTAACTCCGATAATATAGGAATTAGAGTGGCTAAAAATAAAGCAAAAATATATATATGATACAGCTATTGCGGTGTAAAAAGAAAGGCATAAGCTAATTCCAAACTGGCTAATAAACCTTCCTATTGTTAATGTAATCATAAATAGTAACACAAGACAGCAAAACCATCTATATTTACAGAGAATAAACACCTTTTATGGTGAACGATCGCTTTTGGTAGCAGGACCTAAAATATGGAATAAGTTGCCGAGGTCAGTAAAAGACCCAAAGAACCTAAACACGTTTAAGCATAATTATATTAAACGATTATATTCTGAAACATGAAATGGATCTATAAACAAAAAAAATTAATAATAATGTAACTGTAATTTTGTATAGATATTGCAGACTGTCCATAGTAACATACTAGAGATGTTTCTTATTGTACATATATGTTTTAATAACCACATACATCACAGTGTGCCAACTGGTGGTAGATATATGCATGTTTTGCACACCTAACATTTTCTAGTCAATGGTCAAGGTGAGGCAGGAGAGGGGACAGGACTTTTGCCGCTGACTGTACTATCTGCATATCAGAGTGAATAAAGCGACATGAATACTAACTATGCTGCTTTAACCAAGAATATGTAGCCAACATCGGGTACTGGCTTGTATTTAGGACGAAAAGATCCCCATGTGACACCAGTTTATGTATGTATATATATATATATATATATATATATATATATATATATATATATATATATATATATATATATATATATATATATATATATATATATATTATATCGAACGTGTTATTTATCCTACCTCACCCCTCCTTATCTATCTAGGCTTCATTTTTGTTTATAGATGCCCTCCTTTATGTGACCAACACCATTATGACACTTAGATAAAACAAAAATCGTCACCTGAGTGATGGTGTTAAGGCTTCAACGTATCGAAAGTGTCGCATTCCACATCTCATCCCTTTCCATCTATTTGTGTTTACTTGTGTTTCCTACAGGTCCTTCATAAGCTTACAAACATAATTTGTCCTTACACAAATAAATACAAAGTCGCTTGATTGTAGGGGTAAATTGCCATGGTATCGAGTATGTTGCATATCACTTCCTAACTCCCTTACCTCTCCGGTATGTGGTGGGGGAGAAAATAGCCCAATGTGAGTATCTGTTTACCATTCCGGGGCTATTTCTGGCCATCACGGGCGGGATGAGATCAGGTGGTACGATGTTATGCTGGGCTATATCTGCAGGGGTAGGGTAGCTGGAGGCTGGGGGATGGGTGGGTAGTGAGGGTAGTGGATGGTGTGGGTAGTGGGAATCTGGGGAATGGTGTGGGTAGTAGGGGGGGGGGGGGGTGGTAGTGGAAGTGTTAAGGATGGGGGGGTTGTGTGAGGCTGGGGGATGGGTGGGTAGTGGGAGGCTGGGGGATGGGTGGGTACTGGGGGATTGGTGGGAGGCTGGGGGATGGGTAGGTAGTGTGAGGCTGGGGGATGGGTGGGTAGTGGGAGCTGGGGGATGGATAGGTAGGGGGAGGCTGGGGGACGGGTGGGTACTGGGAGGCTGGGGGATGGGTGGGTAGTGGGAGCTGGGGGAAGGATAGGTAGGGGGAGGCTGGGGGAGGGATAGGTAGGGGGAGGCTGGGGGATGGGTGGGTACTGGGAGGCTGGGGGATGGGTAGGTAGAGTGAGTCTAGAGAATGGGTGGGTACTGGCAGGCTGGGGGATGGATGGGTAGTGGGAGGCTGGGGGATGGGTGGGTACTGGGAGGCTGGGGGATGGGAGGGTACTGGGAGGCTGGGGGATGGGTTGGTAGTGGGAGGCTGGGAGAAGGGTAGGTAGTGGGAGGCTGGAGGATGGGTGGGTTGTGTGAGGCTGGGAGATGGGTGGGTAGTGGGAGGCTGGGGGATTGGTAGGTAGTGGGGGAGGGGTAGGTAATGGGAGGCTGGGGGATGGGTGGGTAGTGGGAGGGTGTGGGGGGGGTAGGTAGTGGGAGATGGGTGGGTAGTGGGAGGCTGGGGGATGGGTAGGTAGTGGGAGGCTGGGGGATGAGAGGGTAGTGGGAGGCTGGGGGATGGGGAGGTAGTGGGAGGCTGGGGGATGGGGGTAGTGGGAGGCTGGGGGATGGGGGTAGTGGAGGCTGGGGGATAGGAGGGTAGTGAGAGGCTGGGGGATGGGTGGGTAGTGGGAGGCTGGGGGATGGGGGGTAGTGGGAGGCTGGGGGATGGGTAGGTAGTGGGAGGCGGGGGGATAGGAGGGTAGTGAGAGGCTGGGGGATGGGTGGGTAGGGGGAGTCGGGGGGATGGGAGGGTATTGGGAGGCTGGTTGATGGGTGGGTAGTAGGAGGCTGGGGGATGGGTGGGTAGTGGGAGGCTGGGGGATGGGGGTAGTGGGAGGCTGGGGGATGGGAGGGTAGTGAGAGGCTGGGGGATGGGTGGGTAGTGGGAGTCTGAGGGATGGGTGGGTAGTGGGAGTCTGGGGGATGGGAGGATAGTGGGAGGCTGGGGTATGGGTGGGTAGTAGGAGGCTGGGGGATGGGTGGGTAGTGGGAGGGTGGGGGATGGGAGGTAGTGGGAGGGGGGGAAAGGGGAGGGTAGTGAGAGGCTGGGGGAGGGGTGGGTTGTGGGAGTCTGGGGGATGGGAGGGTAGTGGGAGGCGGGGGGAGGGGTGGGTAGTGGGAGGCTGGGGGATGGGAGGGTAGTGGGAGGTTGGGTGATGGGTGGGTAGTGGGCGGCTGGGGGATGGGAAGGTAGTGGGAGGCTGGGAGATGGGAGGGTAGTGGGAGGCTGGGGGATTGGAGGGTAGTGAGGGGGTAGTGGGAGGCTGAGGGATGGGAGGGTAGTGGGAGGCTGGGGGATGGGAGGGTAGTGGGAGGCTGGGGGATGGGGAGGTAGTGGGAGGCTTGGGGATGGGTTGGTAGTGGGAGGTACAAAGGTACAAAGGAAATCAAGCAACAACAGGTATAGTGACCCTTCTAGGCTGCTTGTCCTCCAAAACACTGAGGATCAAGTGTCCAAACAGTGGTTTAGAGTGGGTAAGGGAACATTGGAAAGGGAACTACTGCCCTGGAACTAATGTCCGTGGCTGGACTAGGAAGTTAGTAGGGGACATATGGGTTAGTAACTGAGGGGAGGATAAAATAAAGTTATTCATTTACAAACGCAGTCAGTCGCGGGTTTGATGCGAGATATTTGTCTATGCGGAGTTTAAATGAATCAACGGTGCTGCAGTCTATAACGTCTCGGGGTAGCCCATTCCACAAGTTGACAACTCGATTGAAGAAGAAATTCTTAGATTCGTGTGAGTTAAAAGATTTACCAATAATTTTGCAACCGTTTCCCCGCGTGTAATTAGATTGGTCGATAGTGAAGTACTTACTACAGTTCATATTGTCGATGCCTTTGATGATTTTGAACACTTGAATTAAGTCACCTCTTAATCTGCGCTGGGTTAAAGGAAATAGATTTAATTCTCTACGACGCTCTTCGTATGGTTTGTTCTTTAGGCTAGGTATCATTTTGGTAACTCTACGTTGAACTCGTTCTAGCTTGTTTATGTCTTTTTGGTAATAAGGGCACCAGCATTGAACGCAGTATTCCAGAAGAGGGCTGACTAAGGAATTGTAAATGGTTAGGATAACGTCTTTGGATTTATGCTCAAATGACCTGCCTATAAAGCCAATTATTTTGTTTGCCTTCTTAACAACTTCTGAACATTGTTGACTCGGTTTTAGGTTACTCGATATTGTTACTCCCAGATCGGTTTCTCTGTTTACATTCTTAAGCTGAGTGCCATTCATCGAATAGTTTGCTTTCTCATTTAGGTATCAGATATGTAGTACTTTACATTTATCCGCATTGAAACATATTTGCCAAATTTGGGCCCAATGTGACAATTTATCTAGATTGTGTTGCATATCGTCAACTTGATCTTTTGAGAGTACGCTATTTGCAATTTTTGTATCGTCAGCAAATTTTGAGATAGTACAGGTGAGACCCTCATCTATGTCGTTGATGTAAATTAGAAAGAGAATTGGTCCTAGTACCGATACCGGGTAGTGGGAGGCTGGGGGATGGGAGGGTAGTGGGAGGCTGGAGAATGCGAGGGTAGTGGAGGCTGGGGGATGGGTGGGTAGTGAGAGGCTGGGGGATGGTAGGGTAGTGGGTGGCTGGGCAATGAGAGGGTAGTGGGAGGCTGGGGGATGGGTAAGTAGTGGGAGGCTGGGGGATGGAGGGGTAGTGGGAGGCTGGGGAATGGGAGGGTAGTGGGAGGCTGGGGAATGGGAGGGTAGTGGGAGGGGGGGGGATGGGGGGTAGTGGGAGGCTGGGGGATGGTAGGGTAGTGGGTGGCTGGGGGATGGGAGGGTAGTGGGAGGCTGGGGGATGGGTGGGTAGTGGGAGTCTGGAGGATGGGAGGATAGTGGGAGGCTGGGGTATGGGAGGGTAGTAGGAGGCTGGGGGATGGGTGGGTTGTGGGAGGCTGGGGGATGGGAGGTAGTGGGAGGCTGGGGAATTGGGAGGGGTAGTGAGAAGCTGGGGGATGGGTGGGTAGTGGGTTTCTGGGGGATGGGAGGGTAGTGGGAGGCTGGGGGATGGGTGGGTAGTGGGAGGCTGGGGGATGGGAGGGTAGTGGGAGGTTGGGGGATGGTGGGTAGTGGGTGGCTGGGGGATGGGAAGGTAGTGGGAGATGGGAGAGGGTAGTGGGAGGCTGGGGGATGGGGGGGTAGTGGTAGGCTGGGGGATTGGAGGGTAGTGAGGGGGTAGTGGGAGGCTGAGGGATGGGAGGGTAGTGGGAGGCTGGGGGATGGGAGGGTAGTGGGAGGCTGGGGGATTGGGAGGTAGTGGGAGGCTTGGGGATGGGTGGGTAGTGGGAGGTATAAAGGTACAAAGGAAATCAAGCAACAACAGGTCTAGTGACCCTTCTAGGCTGCTTGTCCTCCAAAACACTGAGGATCAAGTGTCCAAACAGTGGTTTAGAGTGGGTAAGGGAACATTGGAAAGGGAACTACTGCCCTGGAACTAATGTCCGTGGCTGGACTAGGAAGTTAGTAGGGGACATATGGGTTAGTAACTGAGGGGAGGATAAAATAAAGTTATTCATTTACAAACGCAGTCAGTCGCGGGTTTGATGCGAGATATTTGTCTATGCGGAGTTTAAATGAATCAACGGTGCTGCAGTCTATAACGTCTCGGGGTTAGCCCATTCCACAAGTTGACAACTCGATTGAAGAAGAAATTCTTAGATTCGTGTGAGTTAAAAGATTTACCAATAATTTTGCAACCGTTTCCCCGCGTGTAATTAGATTGGTCGATAGTGAAGTACTTACTACAGTTCATATTGTCGATGCCTTTGATGATTTTGAACACTTGAATTAAGTCACCTCTTAATCTGCGCTGGGTTAAAGGAAATAGATTTAATTCTCTACGACGCTCTTCGTATGGTTTGTTCTTTAGGCTAGGTATCATTTTGGTAACTCTACGTTGAACTCGTTCTAGCTTGTTTATGTCTTTTTGGTAATAAGGGCACCAGCATTGAACGCAGTATTCCAGAAGAGGGCTGACTAAGGAATTGTAAAGGGTTAGGATAACGTCTTTGGATTTATGCTCAAATGACCTGCCTATAAAGCCAATTATTTTGTTTGCCTTCTTAACAACTTCTGAACATTGTTGACTCGGTTTTAGGTTACTCGATATTGTTACTCCCAGATCGGTTTCTCTGTTTACATTCTTAAGCTGAGTGCCATTCATCGAATAGTTTGCTTTCTCATTTAGGTATCCGATATGTAGTACTTTACATTTATCCGCATTGAAACATATTTGCCAAATTTGGGCCCAATGTGACAATTTATCTAGATTGTGTTGCATATCGTCAACTTGATCTTTTGAGAGTACGCTATTTGCAATTTTTGTATCGTCAGCAAATTTTGAGATAGTACAGGTGAGACCCTCATCTATGTCGTTGATGTAAATTAGAAAGAGAATTGGTCCTAGTACCGATACCGGGTAGTGGGAGGCTGGGGGATGGGAGGGTAGTGGGAGGCTGGGGGATGGTAGGGTAGTGGGTGGCTGGGGAATGAGAGGGTAGTGGGAGGCTGGGGGAAGGGTAAGTAGTGGGAGACTGGGGGATGGAGGGGTAGTGGGAGGCTGGGGAATGGGAGGGTAGTGGGAGGCTGGGGAATGGGAGGGTAGTGGGAGGCTGGGGGATGGGGGGTAGTGGGAGGCTGGGGGATGGTAGGGTAGTGGGTGGCTGGGGGATGGGAGGGTAGTGGGAGGCTAAGGGATGGGGGGCTGGGGGAGGGGTAGGTAGTGGGGGGCTGGGGGATGGAGGGGTAGTGGGAGGCTGGGGAATAGGTCGGTAGTGGGAGGCTGGGGGATGGAGGGTAGTGGGAGGCTGGGGGATGGGAGGGTAGTGGGAGGCTGGGGGATGGGAGGGAAGAGGGAGGCTGGAGGATGGGGCTGTAGTGGGACGCTGGGGGATGGGGGTGGGGGAGGGTAGTGGTTTGGGGTTTGTTAGAAAGAATGTCATGCCATCTCCGTCACGTACACAGGCGTAGGTGGAAGGTATAAACGACTTTTGGTATTTTACACACACACACCCACATACACGTGGAAGAGCTGCCTCTTTTAAGATAACACATTTTACT
Organism: Paralithodes platypus; assembly: GCA_032716605.1. Lineage (NCBI taxonomy): Eukaryota > Metazoa > Arthropoda > Malacostraca > Decapoda > Lithodidae > Paralithodes > Paralithodes platypus. The sequence continues at coordinate 42,609,893 of CM064492.1, read as the reverse complement.
CTATTTGTTATCATTATTATTGGTTTTTGCTCTATTATTAATATTATTATTATGATTATTATGATTATTATTATTTTAATTATTACTACTACATAATATAACACATTTGTTACCGTGTCTTAACTGTTTAATACACCGTTAAATCAACCCCAATAACTATATTTTACGTATATAATTAATGAGCATATTAGATTCAGTCTGGGTTAGATTCATATTTATCTGGGTGGTAGTATTGTTTTAGAGTGTAACGTCGTGAGCCATAATAGCTAAATACCCATGTGAATCTGTATCAAATCCAATTGTGACGAAACAATGTTTTTGTGTATTCCAGGTATTTCAAAACTTGGCTTTATATGTTTCGAGATACAACGGGGTTCATATTCATTGTGGCTCAACGTGTAGGGACTCGGGATAGAGTGACACTTCTACGAAGTGAAACCAATAGTACCATACTCGAATTGTTTATTAACTTGAAGGAAATTATAGTCTCTTACCAGCTCGTTTCGGAATGATTGATGGCAAAATAATATAACTCCTGTCTCTGAATCATAGTTTTGCCAGTTGTGTTCACAATAAATTTCATGCCGATTTGTAATCAAACTCGCTTTAGTATTATCTATTTATCAATCCGGGTTTCGAATATTTAGACTTGGAATATGCTCAACAGGAACAAATCGAGCTTAGTGAATATGATAAGTATATACTCACTCAGGCAACGATAATACAATAAACACACAGGTTAGATTACACTCTTATTTATTCAATGGCATAGAATACATGTTATGTGGTACTATACTCTACTATTATATTAAATAGCAAGTAAGTAAATTAGTGACTGAGAAAGTTAACTAATTTGACTCTCTAATGAATGTCAGTTTGTCAATTACATAGTAATTGAAGAGTGAAAATACGCAATGATAGACAGATACATATATACACAAACAAGAATCATCGACAATAATACATATGCGAGTAAAGTGTCTAACGCGAAGTATTCTGACAAAGACAAGGTGCAATATGGAACTTATCGCTCAGCTGCGTATGAGTCTACGTGGTGGGTAAAGGGGAATTTGGCCGCGCTCAGGTGAGACCATCAAAAGTGCCGCCCAGAAGACTCTAGGTCAGATGGACTACGATCTCAGGAAATAACAATATACTTTAGTGCCATATAAAATCAGGGACAAAAGATATGAATTCTATTTGAGTCTAGGGGGAAAGACAGTTTGAATCTGAACTCAACTATGTAAGGATTATTGCGAATAATCTCTCACACGAGACACGAAAAATAATATTCGATCATAGATGAGGTCAAGTCATACGGGTTGAGGAAATCAGTTTCACAATAAATATAGCGACTGAGTTGGAATAGATAAAATACAATTTAATATAGATTGGGATAAATTAACCAACCACTTTAAGAAATGCAAATGAAAGAGTGCTGAAAGATAGCTTTATAAGGAGCTATGAGAAATGAACGTACACATCGAAGTTGCACTTAGGAAATACCATATAATTATGATGGCATGAAAGGAGTTCTGAATAAATTAACAAATTCCTAAAAGAATGCAGAACTACTGTAGCGTTGTATTATAAAATAAATACAATAATCAATGGATTACTAGATGAAGTAATAAATAGAATCAATAGCCAATTAGTAGGCGGAATCGATCAAGGAAAGTACAATCTGAATTCCTATATTGGTGTGGAAAGAATTACATGACCTGAGTAACATATATTATCAGATTATTCACAAGAACTAATAGAGATCAGGTATCTTGATAAAGAATTAATTCTAACTCAGCGGAAAGGGTTCCTGACTTTCAAATAAGGGAAATAGTATTATAAGTAATCTCTGGCGATAATTACGCGGATATAAGGTGAATTGGGCGTAGATTCTAGGTATATATTGGATTTAAGAAGGGAATCAGTTCATGTTATCCACTTTCACTTCGACTTGGATACACAAAGAATAATAAACACATACGAATAAAATCTGAGAGTATTCTGGCTAAGTAACACGTGTAAAAATGATTATGTAACGTGCGTACAATTAAGGGTCTGAAGGATTAACACAATTTATCTTAGCAATATCTCGTACTTAATGAATCACTGTATGGATCAAAGTTATAGGAATCTTACACGGGTATCAAAGGTTCAGGATAGATCTTAGGCACAGATCTATTATTAAATTTAATAGAATACTTGCATATTTTATCTGACCTTCACAACAATAGCCACAACTTATAACACTCAGAGACACTTAGGGTAAAGCATAGAGGTAGCCATGAACGAAAATCTGGACGACGTAGGACTCGTGGTTCTGCTGGGCTGGACGCCAGGGGGAACTGCCGCTCTCTCAGGTACAAGGGAAGTTGGTTCCGGGCTCCTCTACACACTCTCGTTCAGGTTGAGACTCAATACCAATCCTTTCCCACAACCGGCTTAACCAGTGGAAGGAAGCAATAGTATTTGCTCGCTTCCTTCATTTTCAGTCAGACTATAGTCGGTTTAGTTTTAGAACTCCAGTTGATCTATCTCAATAACATAGGGACATGTGGATATCATTGTTTTGGCTATGGAGAAGGCAATTCTTATTCTAAAAATACACTGAAGTGATTTATCTAAACACACAGAGATTCTCGATCTCTCGATATGGCCCTCCTATTTTTAAAGGGTGGCATGGTTGCAAAATGAATTATTTTCTGTTCATCGTGATATCTGGCTTTTCTTTGTCTCCAGGCCATAGGTTTATTATTTATCACTTTGGTTGCACTATTCCCAGTCTTCTCGGGAGGTGTTGTAGAGGTGGTCCTGGGATTCCCATCGATGTCGACATTGCAATGGTTCTTGGTGGGGAACTTACATAAATAGTTCCTCACTATATTGCAAATCAGGCTGGAGCTGGGTATATGCCTTGGGCGTTTGTGTCTGTTCCTGCCATTGGAGGAGCAGGGGTCCCTGTGATTGGTCCGGGCTCGAACTCCTTTCTCGGGCAGACTGACCTAGACTCCCGGAGATTAGAGCATGGGTAGGTCTGGGAAAAGGGGTAGGCTGACCTATTCTGGCAGGTATTAAAGCCTGGGAAACTGGTCGGGTCCCATTGTCTCTCTCCTTCTCTTGGTGTTGTCTTCTGTTCCTCTTCGTTTCCCTGATCACAGCTATTCTGGTGTTTTTAGGCTGCTCCTTTCCCGGCATGATCAGGGTGTCTACCTTCATAGCCTTGCCATGGTTTCCCAACCCCGTCATCTCACCACCTTCTTCCAAAACAAAATCTCAGCCTCGAGATCTAGGGTCATATGTTCTGAAGGTTTTGGTAGTGAGAGAAGGTTCTAGGTTTTGTAAGACTAGACACCAGATGGTTGTTGGGATGTCAATAGGGCTGTTGGTGTCAATTTCCATGGTTAGTTGAAGAGGAGTCTTTGAGGAATTTGCCACATGAACGAGATGGGCAGGAGAGTTGATGATAGTCCTGGTGTTGTCTGAGGACACAAACAAGCTGTTGATCTTCATCGTGGTGGTAGGGTCAGTAGGGTTTGGAGCTGTGGCTGATAGAGGAGTTGGTGGTGTACTGCAAATATTTGAGGTTGTAGAACTGCTTGGCCCAGGTGGGAGGGGCTTGTTGGTTTGGGAGCTTGTAACTATGGTAGTGGCTGGTGGGACAGGTTGAGGAGTTGACCTCGCACTAGGTGTGGCGGTGACCTGATGTTGCGAGGTGATGGCTTTGGTGGGCCTTTGGTTGGCCTTTTGTAGGTCGGCTTGAAGGTGGGTGCCCATCTTTTAGGTGGAGTCAGACGTCGGCCAGATCTTCGACATGGTGGATTAGATAAAGGTAGCATTAAAGATGGTGACCTTAATTTCATGTTTGGCATTTTTGGAACAGGATGGGGGGCAGTATAGCTAGATTTAGAAATGGTGGAACGATTAGGTGAAGGGGTAGGTGATTTATGAGTAGAGGTAAAGGGCTTAGGAGATTTAGTGAGAGGCATAGGTAGTTGCGAAGAAGTTTCAGGGCTATTTTCAGATGACGTTGATGATGTTTCAGACAAGAAGGAGAAGTATGAGATTTAGTGAGAGGCATAGGTAGTTGAGAAGGAGGTTCAGGACTCTTTGTAGTCGGACTGTTGGTTTGATTAGATTGATTTGTTGGTTGGGTATCTTGATGAGTGGATAACGTTGATGACGTTTTAGACAGTGAAGGAGAAGTTTGACATTCTAGAGAGGGAATTATATTTATGACTGGAGTGGTAGGTAAAGTACAGGGTGATTCAGGAAAAACAGGTAAGCTGGTGGCAGGTGAGGTAATGGGAGGAGTTGATTTCAGCTTAGTGAGAGTCTTGTTAGATTGAGTAGGAATTTGAGGAGGTGCAGAGACAATTAGCTTAGGAATTGGAGGGGCAGTTTCAGAGCCAAAGGTGTGTGAGGGAAAAAAAATAGTGCAAGAGGATTTTGGTTGATATCAGGTTTAGTTACTGGTTGAATAGGTGGTGGAGCAAGATTTGGTTTCGCTAATGGTGGAGGAGAGATGGGTGGAAGAGTGGGAGGTGTCAATGGTTCTGTTGATCCTAAATTCTGGTCATTAGTTGCAGGCAATGTGTCATCATCTTTGGGATCAGCAAGCATAATCATATTTTCATCAATAGGTTGAAACCTACGTATATATCTATTTCGGTATGTGCGCGACTCACCAAAATTATTAATGGAAACCTGGTAACAGTTAGGATCTCGAAAGGACCATGATATCTGGGTTTGAGTTTGGATGGCACTGGCAGGTGAGCAACCATGACAAGATCGCCGATATGGAGGGGACTAACTTTGGTTGTTTCGTCAGGTTGTATGTCTTGGATACATTGCAGCTGTCGAAGGCGGTTCTTTAGATGTACAAAAGATTGATCAAAATTGGAAGAGGGCTCGTAAGGGACAGACAGATGACGTAGAGGTAGAAGTAAAGGTGGTACTCCAAACACACGTTTATGGGGTGAAATGACGTCTTTTCTGGGGCAGGTATTTATCCCCCACTGGACTATTTTCACTTGGCTGGGCCAATCCTTAGTGTTCATTTGTTGCAGGCGTGTTATTTGGTTTGCAATTGTTCGGTGGCTTCTTTCATAAATTGAGTTACCATGAGGCCATTACGGGGAGGAGAGGCTAATTTTGAATCCACACATCTGGGATAGTTGGGACCATATGTGACTGGTGAATTCAGGGGCATTATCAGAATGAATAGCTTCAGGTAATCCAAAATAAGGAAGAACGTGCTGTATCATTGCCTCAGCTACTGATAAAGCGGAATGTTCTTTTGCTGGACATGCAATTACATATTTCGAGCATGTGTCCACGAAAGTGATAATGTATTTATAGCCTTGATTTCCTTCCATGGGTCCCATCACATCTACTGCAAGAAGTTGCCATGGCTTGGACGCTGCTAATTTTCCTGTAGGTCCGGCTGTACAGGTCCTGTCCTTGCCCAATGCACAGGCTCTGCAGGCTTCCATAATTCTTTTAGCTGTGATGTAAGGAAAAGGAGTCCAGTACATTTGTTGGAAGGTAGCAGTTAACTTCCTCTGGGCTAAATGAATGCCATTGTGCATATGGATGGATTGCATAGTTGAGAGTGCTGCATTTGGTGTTATAAACAAAAATCCGTCGGGCGTGAACAAATCATCTCCTCTTCTGGTGAGTTGGGAGAAAATACTTCTAGGCATCCAGTCTGGTTTTTCTTGTTGTTCCCGCAAATCGGGCAGCCCAGGCGGACTAACGGGGACATGCTTACGCAAGTCGCAAGCATGTACGTAGTTCCATACGACTACATTATGTCTGACGTAACACTGGCCCCGTCACGGTACGTCTGTCGGGAAGTGCAATAGTCGTGGTCTATATGGGCGTACACGGCCGGACTACGCCCGTCAGAACACAAAATTGGCGATCACGCCTGACGGGTGCTGTCGGGAGCGATATACGTGAATGTGTGACCCCAGCATAACTCTTAAGAGTCTTCCCGCAGTCCACCGGGGGAACTCTAAAGAGTCTTCCTGCAGTTACCGGGTTAAAACACATCAGTTAGTTTCAAATATATTAAGAGAATAGTTGACCTTGACCTTTGACCTTTATCTTGACCTTTATATATATATATATATATGTCTCAACATGTATTAATTTCCTTTTCACTTAATACATTTTTGTTTGGATTGACATTGCCCATGAACATCAAATATGCATGCCTTATTTCATTAAAACACATCAGTTAGTTTCATATATATTAAGAGAATAGTTGACCTTGACGTTTGACCTTTTTCTTACCTTTATATTTATATGTCTCAACATTTATTAATTTCCTTTTCACTTAAAGTGCAGCTATCTCACCAAATTTTGTGAAGTTTGCATGAAAAGTTAAGAAAATAGCATATTGACCTTTTATTTGACCTTGACCTGTGACCTTGACCTTTCATATGGAATAGAATAGTTTATTGTATGACCTTGGCCTAGGTATTCCAAATATACATGGTAAGCCTAGTGAGAATCTAACAGTTAGTATGAGAAATACTAGTAAAACAACTATTTTGACATTTGACCTTGAACTTTGACCTTACCCTTTAGAATAATTATCTAAAATTTGTTAAATATGATATCAATGTTACCAGTAACTTGTAAACTGAAAATTAAGACATTTGAATAAAAACTAAAACCTTTCACCATGACCTGTGACCTTGACCTTTATGTAAGAGTAAAACAGTTTTCATTGACATTGCCCAGGAAAATCAAATAAGCATGACTAATTTCATTAAAACCCATCAGTTAGTTTAATATGTACCGGTATTTATAAAGTAGTTGACCTTGACCTTTGACCTTGACCTTCATGATATGTGTCTCAAAATGTTTTATTTTCCTTTTCATTTAAAGTGCAACTATATTGCCAAATGTTGTGAAGTTTGGATGAAAAGTAATGAAATTAGCATATTGACCTTTTGTTTGACCTTGACCTGTGAACTTGACCTTTCATATGGAATTGTTTAGTTTCTTGTATGACCTTGCCCTAAGTATTCCGAATATACATGGTAATTATAGTAAGAATCTAACAGTTAATATAAGAAATACTAGTAAAACAAATATTTTGACCTTTGACCTTGACCTTTGACCATACCCTTCAGAATATTTATCTAAAATATGGTCAATAGGATATCGAGGTTACTAGTAACTTGTATAGTGAAAATGAAGAAATTTGAGTAAAAACTAAGACACATGAAATATTGACCTTATTTTTAACCTTGACCTTTGACCTTAACCTTTAAGTTAAATTGAAAATTTCTTTTTGACTGACCTTCGCATTGACCAAATTAATATACCTGTGAAATTTGGTGAAAATCCATCAAACGGTCTACGAGGAGTTTCCGGACGGACGACGGACGACGACGACGACGGACAAGCTGAATTGTGGTGCACAGTATACGGGCGGGACCTGTGTGTGCGATACCACTCTGCTTCGCAGAGTTGATTAATTTTGAAGGGAGATTTTGGGGATGATTCTGTTTAACTTGATGGAGGTCTAGGGAGGAAGCTATAACAATAGTATATACAGTATATATATACAGTATATATATATACTTTCTATATATATATATTATATATATATATATATATATATATATATATATATATATATATATATATATATATATAAATAAATTTCTACATATTTGGGTAAACATATTTATATTATTTCCCGGCCGATGGCCGGTTCCTTCTGAATTTGAAGCTCGTTATCGCTCGCCAGGAAAAGAATCGATACTTAAATGACACGAAAGGTCTTCATATTGACAAAAAAATGGGGGCGAAAAGCCTTGAAATCGCCAAACTAATGGACCGAACGTCTAACATATGAAAACTGATGAGGGAGAAGGGGAGCCATAAAAACCAACCAAACCCCCTTGACTTAGGCCGAGCATGTATCAGTGTGAGCGTTAATATGTGCTATTGAGAGGTAGAGTGACTCCTTAACACTAGCGGCTCACAAAAATTATGAGGTAGACCGAAAGAGAGGTGGAATGATGGAGTGAGGAAGTATATGGATGAAGGCGGTGCTGGTTGGGTGGAGGGGCGTCGACTGACTGGGGACAGAGGTGCCCCTCCACCCAACCAGCACCGCCTTCATCCATATACTTCCTCACTCCATCATTCCACCTCTCTTTCGGTCTACCTCATAATTTTTGTGAGCCGCTAGTGTTAAGGAGTCACTCTACCTCTCAATAGCACATATTAACGCTCACACTGATCCATGCTCGGCCTAAGTCAAGGGGGTTTGGTTGGTTTTTATGGCTCCCCTTCTCCCTCATCAGTTTTCATATGTTAGACGTTCGGCCCAGTAGTTTGGCAATTTCAAGGCTTTTCGCCCCATTTATTTGTCAATATTAACACCTTTTGTGTCATTTAAGTATCGAATTTTCCTGGCGAGCGATAACGAGCTTCAAACTCAGAAGGAACCGGCCATCGGCCGGGAAATAATATAAATATGTTTACCCAAATATGTAGAAATTTATTTATATATATATTATATATAAATATATATATATATATATATATATATATATATATCTATATAATATATATATATATAGAAAGTATATATATATACTGTATATATATATACTGTATATACTATTGTTATAGCTTCCTCCCTAGACCTCCATCAAGTTAAACAGAATCATCCCCAAAATCTCCCTTCAAAATTAATCAACTCTGCGAAGCAGAGTGGTATCGCACACACAGGTCCCGCCCGTATACTGTGCACCACAATTCAGCTTGTCCGTCGTCGTCGCCGTCCGTCGTCCGTCCGGAAACTCCTCGTAGACCGTTTGATGGATTTTCACCAAATTTCACAGGTATATTCATTTGGTCAATGCGAAGGTCAGTCAAAAAGAAATTTTCAATTTAACTTAAAGGTTAAGGTCAAAGGTCAAGGTTAAAAATAAGGTCAATATTGCATGTGTCTTAGTTTTTACTCAAATTTCTTCATTTTCACTATACAAGTTACTAGTAACCTCGATATCTTATTGACCATATTTTAGATAAATATTCTGAAGGGTATGGTCAAAGGTCAAGGTCAAAGGTCAAAATATTTGTTTTACTAGTATTTCTTATATTAACTGTTAGATTCTTACTATACTTACCATGTATATTCGGAATACTTAGGGCAAGGTCATACAAGAAACTAAACAATTCCATATGAAAGGTCAAGTTCACAGGTCAAGGTCAAACAAAAGGTCAATATGCTAATTTCATTACTTTTCATGCAAACTTCACAACATTTGGCAATATAGTTGCACTTTAAATGAAAAGGAAAATAAAACATTTTGAGACACATATCATGAAGGTCAAGGTCAAGGTCAAAGGTCAAGGCCAACTACTTTATAAATACCGGTACATATTAAACTAACTGATGGGTTTTAATGAAATTAGTCATGCTTATTTGATTTTCCTGGGCAATGTCAATGAAAACTATGTTTTACTCCTACATAAAGGTCAAGGTCACAGGTCATGGTGAAAGGTTTTAGTTTTTATTCAAATGTCTTAATTTTCAGTTTACAAGTTACTGGTAACATTGATATCGTATTTAACAAATTTTAGATAATTATTCTAAAGGGTAAGGTCAAAGTTCAAGGTCAAATGTCAAAATAGTTGTTTTACTAGTATTTCTCATACTAACTGTTAGATTCTCACTAGGCTTACCATGTATATTTGGAATACCTAGGCCAAGGTCATACAATAAACTATTCTATTCCATATGAAAGGTCAAGGTCACAGGTCAAGGTCAAATAAAAGGTCAATATGCTATTTTCTTAACTTTTCATGCAAACTTCACAAAATTTGGTGAGATAGCTGCACTTTAAGTGAAAAGGAAATTAATAAATGTTGAGACATAAATATAAAGGTAAGATAAAGGTCAAACGTCAAGGTCAACTATTCTCTTAATATATATGAAACTAACTGATGTGTTTTAATGAAATAAGGCATGCATATTTGATGTGCATGGGCAATGTCAATCCAAACAAAAATGTATTAAGTGAAAAGGAAATTAATACATGTTGAGACATATATATATATATATATATATATATATAAAGGTCAAGATAAAGGTCAAAGGTCAAGGTCAACTATTCTCTTAATATATTTGAAACTAACTGATGTGTTTTAACCCGGTAACTGCAGGAAGACTCTTAAGAGTTCCCCCGGCGGACTGCGGGAAGACTCTTAAGAGTTATGCTGGGGTCACACATTCACGTATATCGCTCCCGACAGCTCCCGTCAGGCGTGATCGCCAATTTTGTGTTCTGACGGGCGTAGTCCGGCCGTGTACGCCCGTATAGACCACGACTATTGCACTTCCCGACAGACGTACCGTGACGGGGCCAGTGTTACGTCAGACATAATGTAGTCGTATGGAACTACGTACATGCTTGCGACTTGCGTAAGCATGTCCCCGTTAGTCCGCCTGGGCTGCCCGATTTGCGGGAACACAGGCCACGCCCATGGCCACGCCCCCACAAGACCTGCGTAGCTGAGGCCGTACGTCTTGGGAGTTTGTAGGACTTACGTGGACCGTTTCTGGACAATCGTAGGCACACCCCGTCTGTCCAAACACAGACAAAGACAGTCTTTGTCAACCACGTAGGTCTGGGTTGGAATCTGGGAACTACTAAAGGGCAGGGCTGGCCACAACGTTCCCATTCCCACTCCTGACTCGGCACCATGAAGAACATCACGGAATACATCCTGGAGGAGTTCAAGATGGTGAACTCAATCAAACCGGAGAACAGGCATAACACTCGGCTCATTCAATGGATCATTTCCTACATAGAAATGTTAGAACTGCTTGCAATAGCAAACTACATCCATGAAGATGAACAAGAGAAGAAGAAGGAAAGGAGCAAGAGGACAGTGTGGGTGTGGCCATATCTAAACGAAGGCCTGAACATGGCCATTATGAGAAGCTGATGCAAGAGTTGGCCACAGAATGTCCACAACTGTACAAAAATTTCACCCGGGTAGACAAACAACCATTTGATGAGATAGTGGAACGTGTCACCCCTCTCATTCAGAGGAAACCTACGTTCTGGCGGAACCCCATTCCTCCTGGTCTGCGGGTGGCCATCACCCTAAGTTTCCTCTCTACGGGTGATTCCTATAAGAGCCTGTAATACAACTTTCGTGTTGCCCACAACACCATCAGCCAAATTGTTCCAGACACCTGCCAGGCCATCATTTCTGTCTACGGAGATCAGGAGATCAAGACGCCACAATCGCCTGCTGAATGGAAGGAGGTTGCCAGCGGCTATGAGGAATGATGGAATCTGCCGCATTGTGTAGGAGCCACTGATGGCAAACACATACGGATCCGAAACCCAAATTTTGGTGGCACATATTACTTCAACTACAAGAAGTTTTTTTCCATTGTCCTGATGGCAATTGTTGACTCCAACTACAAGTTCATTTACGTCGACGTTGGTGCCATAGGGTCAGAGTCTGATGGTGGTGGCTTTGCACACACCAGTCTGTCTAAGTTGCTTGAGAAACAGAACGCAAATCTGCCACCCGCCGAGGTCATCTCTACCGATCCCACTGGGTGACTGCATTCCCTCTGCGCACCTACATGATGAAGCCAGGCTGAGAGGGGTCAAAAGGTGAGGTGGCAGGCGGTGAGGTGGCAGACGTCGAGGTGGCAGGGGAAGCCTTCCTGGCCTTCTTCACGCCTTTCTTATGCATGGTACAGGGCAGGGCAGGGCAGGGTGCAGAGGGTGACAAGCAGGGCAGGGCAGGGTGCAGAGGGTGGCAAGCAGGGCAGGGCAGGGTGCAGAGGGTGGCAAGCATGGCAGGGCAGGGTGCAGAGGGTGGCAAGCAGGTGGCAGGGTTGGCTTGTTATTTGCTGCTCCGGTGTGGTGAGAGGTGTGACGGGAGTGTCCCCCGCTGGTCCTTATATATTCCTCGTACAACGTTGCCGCGTCTTCCCGCCAACACGCAGTGCGGCGGTGCTGCCAGATGCGCCCGGACTAACTTTAACTGTCTCGTTTGACGGGAATATTGTACGATTGGCGGGAGAAGCTTACGTTTGACCGGGCTAGCTGCTACGTCTTACGGGGCTGCTCCCGTAAGACGTAGCAGCTAGCCCGGTCAGACGTAGGATTTCCCGACTTTTGACATATGTGAGCGCGAGCCACGTATCTGATTTGAAATCCAAAACATACCGGGCGGCCTTGGCCGCACCCACCACCTCCCCGACCAGCGTGGCTACTCCCGCCATGCGTACCAACCCCCACGACTAGACACAATTTCATTTACGTTTTGCGTACTAAGCCCTTACGTTTTACGTATTCGGTTGCCAACTACCAATAAACCTTCGTACGGGAGCATACGGGAGCATATACGTGAATGTGTGACCCCAGCATAAGGCTATTAAAAAATCCATTTAAAACACCCCCAAACATTTTTTTTTTTTTTTTTTTTTATTGCCCCTGGGCCATGCCAAATATCACTTCTCCACCTCCCCTCCTTCCCCACTTTCCTCACCTCCTTCAGTTATCACCTATTTTCCCTGTTATTCCCTTATCTTGTGGTATATTTTCGTGCTAACATTAGCGAGTTGCAAGCAGGGCATTGTCATCACTGTTAGCAAGCGAGTGCAAGAGAGAGAGAGAGAGTATCGATCGACAGTCTCTCTCCAGACGTGGGGAAAAGTGGTGGGAAGGGAGGTTGCCTCAGCCATACATTATGTAACTTGCGGCCTGTATCGCCGATTTTGACCATCCAAACGCTGTTTCCACTTGTTTTATTGTTGTAACAGGTTAATACCTTTATAATCAACCTATAATAGGCGCATATGGATAAGTATTAATGCTATTTATGGTAAAATAATGATGTTAGTGATGGGAACAGCTCAAATACGTCCGCACAGGAGTGTGGTGTCTCATACCCCCCATGCGCAGCCGAGAGGTTAATAAAATGAAGCATGCGTATTTGATGTTCATGGGCAATGTCAATGCAAACAAAAATGTACTCCTACATAAAGGTCACAGGTCAAGGTCAAAGGTCAACTTTTATTATTTAAAAAAAAATACTCAAATTTTAGAAAACTGGCTGTGTTATGGCCCATTACTTAAATATAGCCTAATATATATCAAATTTCACATAAATATTGTAATAGTTAAGGTCAGAGGTCAAGGTTAAGATAAGAGTATTTGTCATTTTCCATAAACTCCTCCTTGACTGTTTAATGTATTGTCATAAAATTATAAAGGCAAATTCAGTTGGTCAATGCGACGACCATACAAATGTATGTATTTTACTTTTAGTCAAAGGTCAAAAGTCAAGGTCACAGTATATGATCACTATTTGTAATCAATAAGTTTTTATACGAATTAGGCTGCACCATATTCATAATGCTAGTTAATACGAACATTGCTGTTAAGCTAACTAAATCCTTGATAAGAAATTCTAATGTCGAAGGTCAAAGGTCAAGGTTAAAGGTCGATATATGATTTTTACTAGTATTTCTTATTTAATGTAGGATTCTCATTAGGCACATTCGGAATACCTAGAGCAAGGTCATAGAAGAATAAGCATAATTCCATTTGATAGGTAAAGTTTACAGGTCAACGTCATATATAAAGTCAATATGTTAATTTCTTTACTATTCATGTAAACTTCACAAAATTCGTCGAGACAGTTTTGCATTAAGGGAAAATTAAAATTTAAAATTTTCAGAGATCATGAAGGTCAAGATGAAGGTCAAAGGTCAAGATCAACTAATCCTTTAATACCTCTGAAACTAACTGATGATCTTTAATGAAATTTGACACACTTATTTGATATTCTAGTTACATCAAACCAAACAAAAATATAATTCTACATAAAGGTCAAGGTTACAGGCCAAGGTCATAAGTTAACCTTCATCATAAAAAAATCAATTTTCGATAAGCTGACGACTTAGTTGCATTTGACTTAAATCACATATATTTCAATCATATACAATATATATATTATAATACTTAAGGTTAAAGGTCAAGGTAAAAGAACAAAACAAGAGTGTTGATAATTGTCTTTAAACTCTTCCTAGACTGTTTAACCCTTTGTGTACCGGTGACGTCATTTTCATTGTATTCTAGCTATAATTAGACGATTTTGTGGAGCTTATGAAGGATCTGTGGTAGTAAAAAGGGTTAAGATAGTTGAAAGCCTGCTACTTTTATGGAGGCCCTTCATAAACTAAATAAAATCGTCTTAGCATCCAGTATGAAATGAAACCGACAGAACTGTACTGAAGGGTTACGTATCGTTACCAAATTTTGCTGGCAAATTTGGTTGGTCAATGCAACGATTGTCCATTTAGTTTTCTTTGTTATTCAAAGGTCTAGGTGAATGGTAAAGGTCACAGATTATGGTCACTTTCTTTCTTATATATATTTTATATATATATATATATATATATATATATTCTGACATACGGAGCCCTGTATGTTAATTTAAGAGTTAGAATTAGAGTTGAAGGAGTCGCACTACCCAAACGGTGAAGCAGACTAGCGAGCGAACGAGCGAGTGGGCAAACCATCTCGCCCCATACCAGCAAACCACCCTTCACACCTGCGTGCGTCATAGGGGACCCTGCAACCGATGCTATGACGTATGATCGACGCCAGGAGCTGTGAGTGGACCAGGCATATGTTATGTGATTCGAGGAGCTATGATTGGAGCCGGCACCACCCGCCGCCTCCTGATTCGTTCCTACACCATCATTGTTTGGTATATAAGACCCGAGTTGTGGGCATTCAAATCAGTCTCATTTGGAGTTGGGGAAGGTGAACTTGCAGCTGGAGGAAGACGGGGTGAAGTATTATAATGGGATTGTGACTGTCAGTCAGATTATATAAATGTGTGTTAAGTGTGTTCGGTGTAAACACTTACGTTATGTTGGTTAGTGAGATATGTGATTGGGAATTAACGTGATGTGTTTAATGTGTGTAATGTGTTTAACTATTTAATTTGACTAACTTGTGGACTAAAGCAACTCTTTAAGTAATTGGGTTATGATGAAAGTAATACTATTGTTTTATATTAATACTTACGAGTTCTTTCATTTTCTTTGAATTAAGCTTACAGTGCTTAATGGTGCTTAGTACGGTGATGCTATTGTCTCGTATTAGTAATATCGCCTTAGACTAACATGGCTGTGTTAATATTACTTCTAGTGATTTCCTAAGCTGAAGAAAATTCTTTTGCTTCAAAATATTATATTTTGCTTTTCATATTATTTGAGTGAGACTTGAATCGAATCTATGAAACGATCCTGTAACTTTATTTACTCATAATCAAACCTCAATGTTACGTGGTTAAGAAATACATTTAAACTAATTATTAAATATATATCTAACTTTTTATGACTTTGATATTACTCCTGATGATAATAATAATATAATACTATTAACGTAAGACATTACATTAAATATAAATAAAAGGACATAGAAGAAAACTATCTATTCATTTCAAAAAGGGTAAGAGACAGAAATATTCTTACTTTAATATTTATCTTTCAAGACTTTTTATAAAATTAATAGTCCTTCTTTAGCTATAACTTATTCGGTTCATAACCATAGCCTACTAAGCTTCGGTTAAATAATAATTCTTTATAAATACTACATGACTTTAATTAGTTTCAGTATTTTTCATAATTAAAGAGTATCAGTCAATAAAGGATACCAAGTCCTAAGATCCAAAAGGAAAGGAAGCAACAACAGGAATTTATGTTATTAGATTTTACTTTTGTTTTGCCTTCAGCTGACTGATACCTTAATATATATCTCTGTGCTATCTAGATTCATCAAGTTAACCACTTGAGGATCAAGATACGTAACAATATATATATATATATACTGTATATAAACCTATTTTACCTAAGAGATTCAATACTACTTGCAGAATTATAGGTCGGAGAGTTGCGTATGCAGTTTTTGTTTTGTTTTTTGGTAATGCGAAAACTGCACACCTACTTTATTTATAAATTTTCGGTAGAATTATGTCCTGGCCGAAGACCGGCTCCTCCAAAATTACAGGTTCGCTATCGCTCGCCAGGTGAAAAGCCACTCCTATATGGATGAAGGGCTTTAAAACTATATAAAACTGGGACAAAATAATATAAAATCATCAAACTAATGGGGCGTACCGGTACGTCGTATAAACGTCAAAACTAATGTGGTCTAAGTATGAGGGAGAAGGGGGTCCAGACAAATATTTGTTTCCCTTTAAAGTGACCCTTCAGAGGGTTGAGGCGTATGGGAGAGTGGCCAACTTTATGTTTGGACGCCATTTTGGTGCCTCGAACAAGAAATAAAAGGGCTATATTTTATTGTTGATGCTGTAGAATGAATATAAACATAAAACAAATATATAAATATATATAATAAAATAAAATAAATCTATATATCCTGTACCAGTGTCCCCAAATGAATCTTTGGGGATGAAGATATTTAAGTGTAGCCTAAAGCGAAGAAATTATGACCCGTGGCACCAAGATGGCGGAGGTTGACCGATCTCTGTTACTATAGGGTCTGTAACACTCACTAGAGACCCTGCTGTAAGAAAGACCGACCATGAGGCCACTATCACATGAGAGCTTTTATAGTCAACATTCGATAATCAACATATTTTTGGCAAAATGTCTGGAATATTGTGCACTGGTATCGTTAGCTAGACTGATAGTAGATGAATTTAGGTAATCGAAATATTATAAATGTTGATCTTATAAGCTGCCAGACCAGTGTTGAGGATAAATGTTAAGGGGATAATCGCTCGAGTGATACCGACCTTACTCTCCTTGGGGGCCATTTTGGACCCGTGGTTATCACACAACGGGTGATATTCTATAGTTGATCATGTCGAATTTATCACTATAGTCTGTAAAAGGGAGGTGTATAGTTTGCATCCTAGACCTTCATCAATTTAAAAAATATACCCTTAGACCCCTCTTTGGGATAAATTTAAAAAATTTGTTGGTAGCAAAATGTCCCAAATTACAGGCTCGCTATCGTTCGCCAGGATAAAATCGACACCTAAATGGCACAGAGTCTAAAAATCGCCAAACCAAAAGGGCTAAACATGAGGGAGAAGGGGGTCTAGAAAACAAACAATCCTGCTCTTAATTAAACTGGCGAGCAATTGGCTTGTTCCCATCTTAATTACTCAGCTATTACAACGTTTTTATAGCCAAATATGCTGTTAATTACGAAAACTTGGCAATGATACGATGCAGAGACATAGTAGTTTCATATTATTCCTTTAGTTATCGATAAATGAGCTGCTAACGGAGTAAACTATCTGCTAATTTTACCCTTTCAAGATTCGATTGCGCATTTTTACTCTGTTTTTGGCTATTATTAGACAATTTTATTCAGACTAGGAAGGCTATATGGAAGTCAGAGGTTTAATTGAGATAGTCTTTACCCTTATAACTCCCACAGATCCTTTCTAAACTTTATAAAATCGTCTAATGATAGCCAGAAATAACGGTCAAAATGCGTCACAATCTTCAAAGGGTTAAAATATAAATCTAGAATAAATACCAAACTGTGCATTCCGTACCGTACTGTCCGAATGTTTGCTATGGGTATAGAGGCAGCGGAATGTAAATAGAAGCTAATGATACCAGGGACACCACTAAACATAACCTTAGTATGCATGCATGTATGTATGTATGCACGTATGTACTGTATGATTGTATGTATGTATGTATATATATATATATATAAATATGTACACAGGCACATAACCCATAGCTTGATGTGACCAACTCGAGACAGAGCCCGAACTGAAACAACATTTAAAGTTACTTTTGCTTAAATTCCCTTTCACACAGTCAAAATCGCAATGACGCATACCAGCGCATCCGTGTTCGGCCTCGGTCTTGAGATATGTGGCCCCGACTGCATTTTTGTTACGCAAGCAGCAGACAATAACCGCATACAACTGACCGAGAACCGTCCAACAACCGACCATCGTAGGCATATCACCGACCATGAACCGACCGCCAAAAAATATGAATTTAACGGTCATTTCCGGAAGCCAACCGACACCGACCAATCACGACCGATTCAATCTGGCAACCGACCACAAAAGAATGCCACCAACCATATGCGGCTGCGGCCCTATACGTCCCTATGGGGGCATGGTTGGTGATATGTGGTTGTATGCGGGATGGTCATGCTACACCCAGACTGGCATGGTATGTTCCCGACTACTACCGTATGTTGCAGGCCGACTTCAGACCGCATCCGCATGTTCACGGCTGTGAACCGTATGTTGCAGACCACCAAACGCATGCAACCGCATGCGTTGCATGCGGCCTCAAATATTAAGCTGGTTCAACTTTTTTGGGCCCCCCCACACATGTTCACTCATGCAGTCTACTGCACCCGACCATCTACGACCTTCGATCGTATCTTGCAGACCACCTTGCCGACCATACCCCGAATGCGTGTTCACCATTATGCGGCATTGCATTCTTGCTGTGTGAAAGAGGTTACCTCTGTCTCGTCTAGTAGGTGAATTTTACAAGGGGAGGAGGATTCCTTGCCCCCTGTCCCTTGCCTTAGCACTTAAATATTATTATGTTTATCATTGGACAGATTTACTTAGCGTAGAAACATAATATAATATTTTATTCATCCAAAACAAGTATATACAAATGGTATATAAACAGATCTTATTAACTTGGCTGAGGATTTTGAGTTTAAATCTCTTAAAAGGCAAACATTAGCAAACATTCATACACATACACACATATGCATGTCTGTATACAAATTATAGGCAATTTACAAATATGTTAAAGGAAAATATTATAAGCAAACAGAATACACACGCGCCTGCACATAAATACAATCGCAAACACATACACATAATTATACCGTTACCATGTAAATTATACATATAACTATACTCCCACATTCACAAGTCTATACATACACATCCACGATTATATACAATCATTAAAATATACGCATTTATTCATATGCACCTCCACACACTTATACTGTATATATACATATTAAAACATGCACGCATAGGTATAAAACCAAGGAAAGGAAAGGGGTAAATATGACATTATTTACTCGTTTGATTTATAGACATATTTCCTCGTGGAGAAAATTATACCCACATTACGGAAACAAGTTTATTATGGATACACTTCCGTTATGTTCAAGCAGGCACTACTTAGTTAATTTCCAACACGGCATTTCAAAGCTAAAAATAGTCGTCTAATGATAATACGACAACAGAATTTAATATCGTCGTCGTACTGAAAGAGTTTTCCGCCAGATGACACAATTAAATTTATCATTGTACGCCCACTAACTTCCGCCCAACCCAAGACCTATCTATTCGCAGCAATGTGTCACCCATACTGTTACCTTCATATTGGCTTCCTTCTGCAGTGGTGTGGGAAGTGCTTTACTCCTCCCTCCCACCCTCTCCTTCCTCCATCCCTTCCACCTCCTTCCTCCAATACCCCTTGATCCCTTCCCCTTCCTTTCTCCAACCCTATTCCTTCCTTCCTCCTGTTCCTCTCATTGTCATCCACCTCCTCTTTCCCTCACCTCTATCCACCCCTGTCCTCATACCACCCACCCATCCCTCCCTCACCTCTATCCATCCCTATCCTCACGTCTCCTCCCCCATCCCCTCCCTCACCTCTATCCACCCCTATCCTCATGTCTCCTCCCCCATCCCCTCCCTCACCTCCATCCACCCCTATCCTCATAGTTCCTCCCCCATCCCTCCCTCACCTCTATCCACCCCATATTCTCATGTCTCCTCCCCCATCCCTCCCTCACCTCTATCCACTCCTATCTGCATGCCTCCTCCCCCAGGAGGAATATGGAATATGGAAGTAGGAATATGGAATATTGTAAGAAAGCTTGTCCCAAATATTAAACAAACAAATGCAAATAATATTCAAAATGTAATAGAAAAACACATGAATTTAATTACAATTTTGTGAACGTCGGAAGAAAAATATTCGAAAATTGTGAGGTTGATATTAGTGACGAACATTATGAATCTCCTGAACTATGTGCGAGTAACCTGTTTAGACCTGAACCTGTTGACGCAAATGGAGTCATTCTGATAATCAAGCATTTGATAGATACCAGTGTTGTAGGAAGTGATGGCATTTCATTACGATTTGTAAGAGATAGCTTATATGCAAAAGTCTTTTACCTAACTTGTATCCTGAATACTTCGATTGTCTCAGCTAAATTCCCTTCTTTATGGAAGCAAGCAGTTGTTGTACCTATTTATAAAAGTGGTGATCGTAATAACATTTCAAATTACCGACCTTTTTCTGTTCCCGATCCTATCTAAGGTACTTGAAAAAGTTGCGGCTATTAATTTGAAGGAACAAATTACTTTTCGAATGTCAGCACGGATTCAGGTCTAAATTGTCAACAGAATAAGCTCTATAGGTTGTCACCAATTATATATACAGTAATATGGATGATAAATATGTATACATTTTAACTTTATGCAACCTGTTAAAGGACTTTGATAGTGTGAGTCATGCAATTAATTTGATGAGTTGTCTTAAGCTGCAAATCGACTTGTTTTGGTATCGTAATAATTTATCTAATATAACTCAGTCTGTTCGGCTAAATTATGTTTTATCAAACAAAAAGTGCAATAAGCTATGATGTACTCTAGGGCTCTATTCTTGGCCCCATCTTGTTTTCAATATTTGTTAACAATATAGAAGATTTCATATATGACTGCCTATTGATATTGCCTGATAGTACACAGTTTGTCCACAGTGATGCAATCGATAATACTGAAAATCTTATTGCAAGATCCAAGACAACATTCAAGAATGCTAAAGAATATTCAAGGAAAGTGGATTAATGTTCAATGCAAAAAAGACATAATTTACCATCATTGGAACTCGTCAACTGCTTAATCGAGTACCTGAAGACACAGTTATAAACGTAGATTCTTGTGATATTCCAGTCAGTAAGCAAGTGAAGAACATTAGTATATAATCATACTGACCAATGTATGTTCTTTGAAATACATAATTATACAGTATAATATGAACAAAATAACTGGCATATTAATGTAGCTTAATAGAGAAAAATAACATTTTGGAAAAATATATAGAGGATCAGGGTTATGCAGACGCTAGTATTAATATCAACTATTGTTTAAACATTTGGGGTAACACTAATGTTTCGTTGATGAACCAGGCTCAGAAGATACAAAATGTTGCATATAAAGTTACTGTAGGTGGAGCCAGAAATACGATAATGTTACTCCCATGTTTCTGAACTAAGATGGATGAAAATAAAAGACAAAGTAATATATGATATTGCTGTTATGATTTTCCAAGTTGTAAATAATAATTATCCTGAATGTTTTTTGATATTTCCTACTGTACAAAGTATAACTGGGAGTATCAGTAGACACACAAATTATCTGTATGTGCCAAGAACAAAAACTGATAATGGTAAGCAATCAATACTCGTAAATGGACCTAGGATCTGGAAAGGATTCCCTAGTTGTATGAAACAAACAACTAATCTTAATACCATCAAACATGATCTTAAACAAATTATTATGAACCAGGATTACTAATCGAGCATACTATGTTTGCTTTTCCATCCTACATTTCAGAAGGAAGACTAGCACTTATATTAATACTCAATTTGTATACATTATATTTTTCATCTCTTGCTTTTATGCAGCTGAATAAAATATTATCTTTACCAGTGTTACGTAATATGAAAATTAATTGTTTAATGGAATAGAGGATTACATAATTATTTACTTACTT
This sequence comes from Paralithodes platypus, assembly GCA_032716605.1. Taxonomy (NCBI): domain Eukaryota; kingdom Metazoa; phylum Arthropoda; class Malacostraca; order Decapoda; family Lithodidae; genus Paralithodes; species Paralithodes platypus. The sequence goes on along the minus strand of CM064492.1, from coordinate 42,588,040 downwards.
ACTTACTTACATACTTACCAGCCATCCTTCAATTATGTCCACCCCTATCCTAATACCTCCACCCCCCCCACCGTCCTCCTTCCCTCCGTCCTACCATGCAATTTTCTCTTATTACTCTTCAGCTTCTCTTCTTTTTTAAGCCTTTATATCTTAGCCTATCATAATGTTAGCGTCCAGCAGCCCACTGGAACTAATCGTTGAGCTCCTTGGCTTTATATTTATTACCTCGCTGATGACGTCTGCCTCAACGTAAACATCGGACAGAATATACCATCTTATGGTGGAGGAAAAAAGGAATATGCCCCACGCGTCCTACTGCGTGTCGTACAAGGCGACTAATAGTGGGAAAAGGGGTAGATTGTAGGCACCAATCGAACAAGGCTATACCCAGGAGAGGCTTTTGGCATTTGATAAGGAATCGCTGGAACTCCTGTTTCAATTGCTTGGCCTCTCTTACCGATTCCCTTTGTGCCTCACTTACACTGAGAGTAGTCCAGCATGCTCTCACAAACCCCTCCTCCTCCTATCTACTTCACTACACTTAACATGCACACCACACTTCCTCCTTCATAATTATTAAAAACAAAAATTATGAACAAAGGCTCAGCCTCGGAGTCCCCAGGGGGGGGGGGGGGGGGACCATAAATACCCCCACACATTCTCGATCTTCCCCTGACGACCCCTCTAAATACCCTGGACCACGGCCTGTCACTCTTACTATCAACTTTTGCAATATTCATGGCCTTTCCTCTAATTTTCACTCTATCAAACACCATCTCTCCTCCTCCAAACCTGATCTTCTTTGTCTCACCGAAACTCAGGAGTCTGAAGCAACTGCCAGCAGCCCCTTCTCTGTATCCTCCTACTTTCTCTATCCTATTTTCAAAGCCAGAGGCGGATGTTGTGTATACGTGCACAACAAACTCACTTGCTCTCGTGTTCCCGATTTCGACTCCTCTGAATTCTCAACTTTATGGCTCAAACTATCCTGTCATTCTCATACTAAATATTTCTGTGCTATCTATCTTTCCCTTAACTCTACCGATTTTCCCAAATTCTTCGACTATCTAAACACTAAAGTGGAACACATTCTATCTATCTCTCCCTTCTCTGAAATCTCCATCTTAGGAGATTTCAACGTTCACCACCGCCAATGGCTCTCCTTTCACTCTACTGACAAACCTGGTGAACAAGCCTACGTCTTTTCTATCATAAATAACCTAGAGCAGCTGGTCCAGCAACCCACCTATATCCCGGATCACTTTGGAGATCTGCCCAACATTCTTGGCTTATTTCTGACTTCTAACCCTTCTTCTTATACTGTCAATCTTTTCTCTCCTTTGGGCTCCCCCGACCATAAACTTATCTCCGTCACCTGCCCTATCTCTTCAGTACGGCCATCCGATCCTCCCAGCCACCGGTGCTTGTGGCACTTTGGCGCTGCCGACTGGGAGGCTCTCCGGCAGTACTTCTTTGATTTCCCATGGAATGACTTTTGCTTCCGTGGCCGAGGACCCTCGGAGAGTGCTGAACGCATTACCGAGGTAATCCTCTCCGGCATGGAAGCGTAGATTCCATATTCTTTCTCTCAGTCTAATGCAAAAAAATCTTGGTTTACTCACGCTTGTTCTACTGCTGTCCACAATAAGGAGGAAGCATTCAAACAGTACCGACGCCTTAAAACTCAAGAATCTCATTCTTCCTATGTTTCTGCCCAGAATCAAGCCAAAGCTGTTCTTCGACTTGCCAAGCACTCTTTCATCAATAATAAATGCACTGAACTATCCAACTCTAGCTCTTCCCAAGCTTTCTGGCATCTAGCCAAAAACCTCTCCAACAACTTTTCTTCCTCGTCTTGCCCTCCCGTTTTCCACTCTGATGGCACAACCATTACTTCTGCCTCTGACAAAGCTGAACTCTTTGCTCAAACTTTTGCCAGAAACTCTACCTTGGATGATTCCGGTGCTATTCCTCCCTCTCCACCCCCCTCTCTCCTACTTATGCCTAATATCCTAATATCTTCTAAAGATATACTTTCTACCCTCTCTGGGCTTAATACTAAGAAGGCGTATGGTCCGGATGGTGTTCCTCCTGTTGTACTTAAAAACTCTGCTGACCCCCTGCCTAGGCAAACTCTTTCATCTCTGTCTCTCCTCTAACGTCTTTCCTTCTTGCTGGAAGTTTGCTCTCATTCAACCTGTCCCAAAGAAGGGTGACCGCTCTCAACCCTCCAACTATCGTCCAATTGCTCTCATCTCTTGTATCTCTAAAGTTTTGGAAACTATTCTTGCTTCCAAATTTCTTAAGCATTTCTCTTCTCATAATCTGCTCTCAGATCGCCAGTATGGCTTCCTTAACCCTTATTTAGCGGCGAGCAACATAAGTCGAGTTAAATAAAGCTGGACTATGTGGCGGCGCTCGACATAACTCGAGTGGCAATTTCAGCACGTAATGTGGCTGAGAGAGAGAGACAAGTGGTGGCAGGAGACTAGCGAGCGTATGACTGCTCCAGACCACCGCGGCGAACCTACTGACACAAATCTCAGCTCCCTCCTCCCTCTCTCACTCGCTACATACTCAATTATGTACTGAAAGTACCGAATTACCTGCTTTTTGCACTCGCGTTGCCACGGTTATTGCAAGAAAACTATCCATCATACAAGGATCGTTATGGTGTCATTCGAAAGCTCTGTTTATGCCCTTTCAGGGATAGGTACTTGTTTTACGTTCTGGGTCTTATTTAGGCATGAAAATGGTCACGTAAACAGCCCTATTTTGGCTAAAAACACCCCGCTGTGCGGTACACATAAATAAACCGCATAGGCCGCTCGTAAGGTGTTAAGGGTCGCTCTACTGGTGATCTTCTTTCATATCTTACTAACTCTTGGTCACCCAACTTTCGGGACTTCGGTGAAACTTTTTCTGTTGCACTAGACATATCGAAGGCCTTCGATAGAGTCTGGCACAAATATTTAATTTCCAAACTGCCCTCCTTCGGTTTCTGTCCCTCCATCTGTGCATTTGTCTCTAATTTCCTTTACGGCCGTTCCATAGCTGCGGTTGTGGACGGCCATCACTCAATTCCTCATCCTATCAACTCCGGTGTTCCTCAGGGTTCTGTCCTATCTCCTATTCTCTTTCTAATTTTCATAAATGATCTTCTCAACTGTACATCTAGTCCCATCCATTCATATGCAGACGACTCTACTTTGCACCACTCATTTAGTTTTCCAGAATGCCCCAGCCAACAGTCCCTCAAAAGTAAACATAATGAAGCCATAAAATGCTTATCTTCTGATCTAGCTACTATTTCAATTAGGGTAGAGAAAACCTTGTTACATTTAATGCTTCCAAAACTCAATTTATCCATCTTACTACCCGCCAGGAACCTCCAGAGGACTATCCCTTATTCTTCAACAATACAAAAATCAACCCTTCATCTTCCCTCAATGTTCTCGGTGTCTCTTTTTCTTCTGCTCTCACTTGGAAAGACCATATTACCAGTCTCGCTAAAGCAGCCTCCCAGAAGCTGGGTGTGCTCAACCGCCTCAAGGGGTTCTTTACCCCTGCGCAGCTACTTGCTCTGTACAGGGGCACAGTGCGTCCTTGTATTGAGTATTGTTCACATGTGTGGGGAGGATCCTCTCACACCGCACTCCCAGATAAAGTAGAAAGGAAAGCCTTTCGTATCATTAACTCCCGTCCACTCACCAATTCTCTGCAATCTCTCTCTCTTCGCCGCAATGTTGCATCTCTCTCGCTATTCTATCGCTACTACAATAATCAGTGTTCCTCGGAGCTTTCCCAGTGTATACCACCTCCTCTACGTAGGGTACGTAGTACCCGCCTTGCAACACAATCCAACCCCTACTCTGTGCAGCTCTCCAACCCAAGAGTGAAACGCTATTCTCAGACTTTCTTCTATTCAACTGGTGAGCTCTGGAACTCTCTCCCAGAATCAGTCTTTCCTTCTTCCTATGACTTAAATTGCTTCAAACTCCGTGTCTCCAGGCATTTTAGCTCGAACGTCCCTTGATTTCGCCCATGTCACTCTTTGAAATCTGGGGGAGGCACTCGCTGCAGGCAGTTATGCCTTTTGTCTCCCTTATTCAAATAGAAGAAAACAAATCATGAGAGAGAGAGCGTGAGAGTGAGAGTAAGAGAGCCAGAGATATATAAAGCAAATAAGGATAAGGATGTAGTATTAACAGGTGGTAAGGAGGGTAGAAGACGGACATCCACAAGGATGTGGAGAATTAGGAGATTCGAACCTGAGCCAAACCTAAAGATCTTGCTATATTGGACACGTGGGAATAATAACGGTTTGTGTGTGTGTGTGTGTGTTGGGTGTGTGTTTGTGCGCATGTATTGTGTTAGTGGTCTGTATATATACTTTGTACATTGAGTGTGCGTCAGTGTGTATTGAGTGTGAGCATTGAGTTTTTCTATATTGAGTGTGTATTGAGTGTGTGTGTGTGTGTGTGTGTGTGTGTGTGTGGGTATTGAGTGTATGTGTGTGTATGTGTGTATATACTGTTTATATTATGTGTGTGTGTGTGAATTAAAAACCACGACTTCGCATCTGCCTATTCAATGATGGTATCTTGGCGGGTGACTGCTTAACTATCATGCTAGCAATACTCACGATAAGCCGTATACAAAAATACGGTGTAGAAACAAATCACTCAGGAGAGGGAGAATTACACAGAATTACAGAGATACTTAGACCACACAAACTTTGTGGTCCCTATACTAGATGGTCCGGCCTTAATACTACTAGACAGGGATAGTTTATAGTAGAAGAATAGGACAGGTAAGCGGAAGGCTCTCCCCCCACATTCCGCTCCCTCCGGCTAAAAAACCGTACCGGAAAATAGGATGAAGTGTAACTTATGGTTCAGGAAATGCCAACAAGGAAACTTTTTACAAAGTATAGAAAGAAGTTAGTCTGCAACGGAAATTTCACTTACATAACTACTGATTCATTCACATTAGAGAGAGAAAGAGATATAAAGACAGAGAAAGAAAGAAAAAGAGATATATAAAGATAAAGAGAAAGAAAGAGATAAATTAGTCTGAAAGGGAATTTACACTTGCATACCTACTGATTCATTCATATTAGCTAGAGAGAGAGAGAGAGAGAGAGAGAGGGGGAGAGAAAGCGAGAGAGAAAGAAAGAGAGCCAGACAGAAAGAGAGAGAAAAAAAGAGAAACAGAGAGAAGAGAAAGAGAGAAAAAGAGAAAGACAGAAAAAGAGAAAGAGAGATAAAGATTAAGAGAGAGAGAGAGGAAGAGATAAGAGTGAGAAAGAGATAAAAGAGAAAGAGAGACAGAGAGAAAGAGAGAAAGAAAGATATACAGACAGAGAATAGAGAGAGAGAGAGAGCTGTGAACGTTGATTTACTCTCCCTTGCTCACAATGTTTTTCACTGTAGACAAATTCCTGTCCATTCATCACCGCTTTATTACTCCTAGCTTCCTCATCTCTCTCTCTCTCTCTCTCTCTCTCTCTCTCTCTCTCTCACTAACACACACACACACTCTCTCTCTCCCTAATTCACTCACCCTCACTCACACTCTCTCTCTCTCTCTCTCTCTCTTATTCCACGTTATCCTCAATCTATATGATGGGAGTAAAGATGAAGAGATTATATACCTTGATTTTCAAAAGGCCTTTGACAAGATCCCCCAAAACGTTTATTGATAACACTAAAAGCGCATGGAATACAAGACGATGTGTTAAAATGGATAGAAAGTTGGCTCAGTGACAGAAAGCGAAGAATAGTCATAAACGGTAAAGCATCCAAATGGATCAATGTAAGTAGCGGGGGTAAGTAGATGAGGGTCACACCTGTACAATCTCAAAGTTTGCTGACGATACCAAAATTGCAAATAGCGTACTCTCAAATGAACATGTTGATTGTTGAAGATATGCAACATAATCTAGATAAGTTATCACATTGGGCTCAAATTTGGCAAATGTTTTTCAATGAGGATAAATGTATAGTATATACTCCATATCGCAAAACGAAATGAGAAAGCAAACAATTCAATGAATGGCACCCAGCTTAAGAGTGTAGACAGATAAACATATTTGGGAGTAACAATATCAAGTAACCTAAAACCGAGTCAACAATTTTCAGAAGTTGTTAAGAAGGCAAACACAATAATTGGCTTTATAGGTAGGCCATTTGAGCATAAATCCAAAGATGTAATCCTAACTCTTTACAATTCTTTAGTCCGCCCTCTCCTGGAATATTGTGTTCAATCCTGGTGCTCTTATTACCAAGAAAATATAGACAAGCTAGAACGAGTTCAACGTAGAGTAACCAAAATTATACCTTGCCTAAAGAACAAACCATATGAGGAGCGTCTTAGAGAATTAAATTGATTTCCTTTAACCCAGCGCATATTAAGAGACGACTTAATTCAAGTGTTCCAAATCATCAAAAGCATCGACAATATGAACTGTAATAAATATTTCACAATCGACCAATCAAATTACATGCGGGGAACGGTTGCAAAATTATTGATAAATCTTTTTAACTCACATGAGTCTAAAAATTTCTTCTTCAATCGAGTTGTCAACTTGTGGAATGGGCTTCCCCGAGATGTCGTAGACTGCAGCACCGTTGATTCTCATAAACTTCGCCTAGACAAGCACCTTGCCTTAAATCCACGACTGACTGCATTTTGTAAATGAATAAAGTATTGTTTGTTTCCCTCTATAATATTTCTAACTACTGTCCCCTACTAACATCTCCTAATCCTGCCACGGGCATTTGCCCCAGGTCAGTCTTCCCTTTCCATGTTTCCCTTACCCACTCTAAACTGCTGTTTGGACATTTGACAATCAGTGTTTTGGAGGGCAAGCAGCCTTGAGGGGTTGCTGGACCTGTTGTTGCTTGATTTCCTTTGTACTACTTTGTAATATATCTCTCTCTCTCTTACACTCCCACTAACACAGACACACACTCACTCTCTCTCCCTAATTATATCTCACTCTCTCGCACACACACATACACTCTCCTTAGAGAATTAAATCTATTTCCTTTAACCCAGCGCAGATTAAGAGGTGACTTAATTCAAGTGTTCAAAATCATCAAAGGCATCGACAATATGAACTGTAGTAAGTACTCCACTATCGACCAATCTTATTACACGCGGGGAAACGGTTGCAAAATTATTGGTAAATCTTTTAACTCGCACGAATCTAAGAATTTCTTCTTCAATCGAGTTGTCAACTTGTGGAATGGGCTTCCCCGAAACGTTATAGACTGCATCACCGTTGATTCATTTAAACTCTGCCTAGACAAATATCTCTCATCAAACCCGCGACTGACTGCGTTTGTAAATGAATAACTTTATTTTATCCCCCCCTCAGTTACTAACCCATCTGTCCTCTACTAACTTCCTAATCCTGCCACGGACATTAGTTCCAGGGCAGTAATTCCCTTTTCAATGTTCCCTTACCCACTCTAAACCACTGTTTGGACACTTGATCCTCAGTGTTTTGGAGGACAAGCAACCTAGAAGGGTCACTAGATATGTTGTTGCTTGATTTCCTTTGTACTCCTTTGTACTCATTTGTACTCCTTAATTCTCTCTCTCTCTCTCTCTCTCTCTCTCTCTCTCTCTCTCTCTCTCTCTCTCTCTCTCTCAATTCCAGTAAAACTCAAGAAGTAGTATTCCCCAACCGTACTGTGATATTTCCTCACTTATTGGAAGCTTGACATAAAAAAATCTGGGTATTAGGTACAGATTAAATTATCTCTCTCTCTCATTCTACATATATATATATATATATATATATATATATATATATATATATATATATATATATATATATACTGTATATATATATATATACACATATATATATATATATATATATATATTCCCTTTTCTTAATATTAATGCCGTACACACTTAATGTTTGCTCATTAAAAGTGTATATTTCTTCTTTGTGACATATGTTTCTTCCCATTCATTGATCTCATTGGGCCCCTGTTTCATTTAGCCAATCTATTATTCCTGCTACTCTGATTCTCATTTTATTGATATTATTTGTGATAACTGTGTTTATATACCAATGTTCTTCACTCTGTCGTAAATCCTATATCCTGTTCCAAATATGTAGGTCAAAACTCTTGACCAGTAATCTCTAAAACTCACAAAAGACTATATAGTAATCGTGCTAAAGAATATCATTTAGGATGGGTCAGCCAGGGAAAAGGTGTGACAAATTACAGCCCATTAAAAATGACAGCCCATTTGCTCTAGCCCTTTTTGAGTTACAGGGGTTAGGATTGATGATTTCTGGCCTACCTACTTTGAACAGAGTATACTTATTTATCATTATATCTACGTCTAGTTTTCTATCTAATCATTGGTTTTATCTAGCTCGCTCCTATCATTTTAAACTTTCCACTATATTGTCCACTTTAACACTATTTTG